>CAJQZJ010037404.1:222611-269128 GCA_907164525.1 Lophiomys imhausi | reverse complement strand
CCTCCCTTCTGGAATGGTGATGTATATTCTGTGCCATTGTACATTGAAAGTATGTGATCTAGTTTTTTTGGGTTTTTTTGTTTTTGTTTTTGTTTTTTTTTAACAAGAGTTTACAGTTAAAAGATTGCCTTAAACAGTGTTGAGACTGTGAAAGACTATGGGGACTTTTGAAGTTGGACTCAATACATTTTTCATTATGATATGACTACAAGCCTATGGGGGCCAGGGACTGAATGTGGTGGTCTGAATGAGAATGGTCCCTATGGGTTCATATATCTAAATGTTTAATTTCCAGTTTTCGTAAGATTAGGAGGTGTGACCTAGTTGGAGGAAGTTGTTGGAAGGGTGGGCTTTGAGGTGTCAAGAGCTCATACCAGGACCAGTCTCACTTACTCTCTGCCTATGGTCTGTGGGTCAGGATGAAAGGTCCAGCACCATGCCAGCCTGCCTGTTGCCATGCTTCCCACCATGATAATTACAGACTAACACTCTGAAACTGTAGGGAAGCATCCAATTAAATGCTTCCTTTATAAGCAGTGCTGGTCATGGTGTTTCATCACAGCAACAGGATACCAGTCAGGAGCTCAACTCCAAGTATTACTATTTCTTTATCTCTTCTTTTGTATTTCATACTTTCAGGTATTGAGCCATATTCCTTACTATATCTGACTCGTTCCTCATTTGTAAGAGACAGATCCTTTTCAGTAGTCAACAGATATTGTTCCTCTCTTAGTTTCTAGCACTACCCCAGATAAGAGTTTAGTTGGTCCTGTAAGATCTTTGGTTAAGTCCATGGATAATTGGTGATAACCTATTCTAGTCCCTATTCCAATTGTAATCCCCATACCAGCTAACAATGGTATAGACATGGATCTTTTGGTCACATGTGTTCAGTCAGGAGAATTCTAAGAGTTTGGTTATTGGGAATAATGTCCATCTGGTGAGTGAAGAAAGCTAAAGTGCTGATCAGGCCTTGAACTTATTGAGCCAGTTGTTCATTAGCAGGGAGTCTGCTGGTAGGAGACGAAAACCTACAAGGCCTTTGTTTTAAATCTCAAGTCAGGAGGGTGAGGAAGAAGCCAGCCATCTTGGAAATTCACCTTCTTTGTTACGGAGCCATGATCTCTCTCCCTATCTATCTGCTTACCAGGAGTTTGTCTAACTCTTGGTCTCTCAAAACCTGTTTATGAATTTACCTATTGTGGTAGGTTTAGTGTTAGCATATAATAGCATGGGGATGGCAAAAGCCTGGACTTCAAGATAAAAGACTACTTCCGAAGTGACATGTCCTTGGGAACTCGCCAAGGACCAGGACCTCTTTGATCTTAGGGCTAGGGGCAGGACATGCCCCCTGAGGTGCCTGCCCTCCGGAGGTCTCCTGTCATTTCAAAGCCCTCTGTGAAAAGCATCTGAATTACATGCCCTGAGGCACCTGCCCACATCTGCGGACTGCCTGTGAATTAACGCCCCTCTGCAGAAAGCTTTTTTGAAAAAGACTGAGCCCAGGGGCATAACTTGAAAAGTGCATGAAAGCTTCTGCTGACAGGTGAAGATATTTAAGGCAGGATTCACATGAATAGAGCTCTCACTCTCCTGTTTCTCACTCAGCAACATTTTCCTCAACCTGCAGAAAAACACGCATCACAATCTCATCAGAAAGTTTCACCTTCTGATGTTGACCTGGTTTGGGTCTGGAGAGGAGACAGATTCTCCCTGAGTGCTTAGACAAAGAGCTCCAGGACTTCAAGCCTTTGCAGGCCATAAGCATCTGAATAGGTGAGCTGCCTGGGAAACTTTCATATGTTAATTGGTCTTAAGACCATGAAGGTGAGGAACAAAATTCAGAGATTTTAAGAAACTTTAAAACTGAAAAATTGTATGAAGACCAGCCATCCATCAGGACCCACGCTCAGAGAAAAATATACTTTTGAGAAACCTTAGGTTAATGCTATTAATAAATATATGTGATAAATAAAAATTTAGTGTTACAACCTATCTCAGTAAAAAGGCTGTTAGCTCTAGGGAAAGGCAAGGCTTGAGTTTTACATTTGAAACATTTAGGGGCCTAGATAGAATGTCTTTTTATAAGTCAGTGAAAGAAACAGGGTGAAAGCAATCTTTTTACTGTCTGTCTCTTTAAAGCTTGCTGTAGAACATTAACAAAGTTTCCATAAAAACCTTTATAGGTTTTGAAAGGAATGAAAATTTTTGAGATCCCCCCCGCACCCAGCAGATAGAGTGGAGCCAGGCCAGCTATGTTCCAGGAACTTAGCTGACCACAAAAAGGGCAGAACTAAGAATGCAGGTCAGACGGTTCACGAGCACTAGGTTCCAGGAACTGGCTAACTACAAAGTAGATGGTTGAGTAAGATAAGATTCCTGAGAAAAACAAATATAGGGTGCTCCCTGCATGACTAATTGAATGATGGGTGGGCACTTTCCACTGGTATTCCCCCTTACCCCCCTTGGATTGTGGTTTTTTCCTTTAAATACCCTACACTCCCCCAGCTTGGGGTCAGACTCCTCTACCCCTGTGTGGGATACGAGTTTTGACCTCAGCGTGCTGATCCCAAAATAAACCTCTTGCAGATTGCATCAAGATCGGTCTCTTGTGAGTTATTGGGCGGCCGTGTTATCCTGAGTCTTGGGTGAGGGACTCCCCTCTTGGGGGTCTTTCAGTTTTTCTTTGCTAGTGGAGAAAGACTCTGAGTGTTGTGACAGGGCAAGACAGTGCAGAAGTTCTTCCATCTTGTATTTTTGATGAGGCCATTTCAGATTTAACTAGAATTTGATCTCCTTGATGGAGAGTCGTGTGGAGCTAGAGAGCAACAGGACAGGGAGCAGGTCCAGAGCAAGAGTGGGATTGAGGATGAAGGGCCCCAGAGGGACCCCTAATTGAGACCCCCAAAGGATCCTGAGGCCCCAAAGAGGGCCAGGCTGACTCTATGACAGGCTTCAGTTTCTTGATAAATTAGAACAGGCCTAAGATTCCCATTTCACAGAAATGGGTTTAGCAGTTAATGGAAAAACCAAAAACAATGGTCAAGACCTGGTCATCTGGGCAGAGAAAGATAAAATTACTTAACTATCAGTTAGACAATATCTCCAAGGTGTAAGATTATCTCTTGCCCACTGATTAATGGCAAATAGACCAAAGGTCACCTGCTCCCTTAGCTCGAACTTTTTGGCCCACACTTTACAGTCTGAATGCTCCAATCATGTTAGAGGTTACCTCACCCTCCATGAAATTCCCCTTCTTGGCTTTAAAAAGGCCTGTGTGCCTTTGTGAGGGGTCACCATTTCTTCTGAGTGGTGATCCCTGCATATTGGAGTTCTGCAGATAATAATAAATGTTCTTCACTATTGCATACTATCTGAGTTTGGGTATCTTCTTCAGTGCATTCTCTTCCCTGCTCCCTGTCACCCTACCCTCAGGGGCCTCCATTTAGCTATTCCCAGCTCAAGAGTCCAAGAGCCAGGTGTAAGGTGAGGTAGTTACCATGCAAAGGAACAACTGTCACCATGGAGCTCCCAGGTGTATTAAGTAGGAAATATTCCTCCCTCACTCTTTTCCCCCACAAACCTATCAGTTCCTTGGGGTCCTTTATACCACGTCTCTTGGATGAAGACTGGCAACTCAAGCTCTTGCCCTGGTTCTCAAGTTTGAAACCACCTTCCATCCTGCTCAATCAAAACCCATGCTCCTATTCTATATACACCTGTTGGAAGTGGGGGCTAACTGAGGATTCCACCATGTGGTCATAGTCAGAGCATCCCTTAACTTCAGTGGGGCCCTTGGAGTAACAGGTGGTTTATGACTAATTCCAAGTCCTTCTCTGAGATTTCTAGTCAAGTATACAATGACTATATAGTTCAGTCAGGTATACAATTGGGTAGAGATCATCTGAAATCATAGATAAGAGACCCCAAGGCATGTAACTGGGGTGCTGGTAGTTGTTTGGGGAATTGCCAAGTTCATTCTCTGACATGGATAAAGAATTGAATGCCTGGGAAAAACAGAAGACTTTTCCCCTTTGCGGAAAAGGGGAAAGTAACAGCTTTATATATCTGGAATGGGAGAAGACCCGAAGTCTGTTAATTTATACTAAACACTGGCTTCAGTACCTTATAGGGCTCCTGGGTTCTCCCTTTTCCCTTGTTGGTTCTGTGTTGATACCCACCTCATGCCTTGTACCTGTTTCTTCTCAACGTGTTTTCTAGAAACAAGAAGCTACTGGCTCGGGAAGCCTGCTTTTGCTTTCCTTTCCTACCCATGTTCCTTTAACCCTGCTTTCAATTTCTTCCCTGGAAGAAATAGTTTCATCCCCAATACTTCTTGTGGATGCTCATGCCCCTTAGAGGCCAGTGATGGGCTGATCTTGAGAGGACAGAGCTATTGGCAAGACAAAGTCATTCAGAAATCACTACTTCCATACACATATGTGCACAAGTAGTGATGTCATTGAGGACTATTACTCAAGAGCTACACTTTGATTCTTCCCACTTGTTGGTCCCAATGGCCACATGAGAAGTGAACTCACAACTCTGCTTTATACTTCCTCCATCATCCCGATGGAGTCATTGTCCAGGGGAAATAATCTTCCCGACAAAAGAATTTCATAATTTCATGGACAGTACCTACTTAGTGTAGAAAGAAGACTCAGAAATTAAACATTTCAATTTCGAAAACCTGGTCTCAGCAATTACAATTTGGTATCTTCTTTGCTATTGCTGGTTCTCCCAATGCTACAAATCCTCACATGTTAGACAAGGAATCCCATTAGAATGCAAGTTGAACATTTCAGCTGCTATGTTTTCACTGTTTCTTCAGACCTAATATGTGGACCGCAGATGTAGACAGCCTATACATTGATGTGTGTGTGTGTGTGTCATATATATGATGTATGCACACAAAGATTAATATAACATATATATGAAGTAACCCTAATACTTCCTTAAACTATGAAATTCAGCACTAAACAATCACTAACATGCTACTACATTACAAGACCACATCATTAGTGAACACAAAAATAATGTTTACTCAAAATATTATCAAGTATAATCTACATTAACCAGATAATTATTCACTGTAACCACTAAGTGGGATCAGGATACAATTTTCAAGTCTTTATAACATGATATCCTGAAACTTTGGAGAAAACAGAATTGCAATGATCAGGTCCATATTTCAGATGTGTCAATTAAGGGCAGAACCTTTGAGTTTTTAGTACCAACCACCGGCTAGCATGCAATTATATTCATTGCCATATTAGTCTACCATGACAACATATATGAACACAATTCTTCAAAGATGGACTAACTGCAAGTTCCACTGAAGAACTATGCAGGAATCTGCTCTTTCTTGCTTTGGCACTGTGGTGGACTTCTCCTGCTGTGGCTTATTCTTAACACATAGACTCTCAAACCATTTAACATTGCTTCCCAGTTGCTGCTCAGACATTTCCTGAAGGGGATATATTTTCAGTACTAAGGTGCTTTGGATGTGTCACGGACAATCTGTAGGATACCACAGAGACACTTCCAGAATCCAGGTCCTGAATGTTAATTATAACACTTTTATTATTGATTATCAGATTTTAATTGAGGCTTCTTTCCAGAGTTGTCTGTAGCATTATTGCTTGGATCTGGAGACATCCTATTATTTTGGTTTTTTTTTTTTTTTTTACCATGTTCTTACACTGACCTTTTGTCATCTGATTGACCCTGGTGTTGTCTGTTTGTTTCTTTTGTCAGTTGACCTTGGTGCTCAGGAAAACTCCCTGCTTGGGGGGGGGGGGTTGGCTGATCCTGAGATCCTGGTGTCTGCCTCCAGATGGTGGGCAGGTTCCTGTAATAGACTGGCTCTCAGAGAGGAGAGTGGCTGCCTCTTTCCTCAACTGGTTGTGACCCAATTGGACCTATATACAGGGGATTGGAGTGGGGAGGGGGCTATCCTCTGAGGACCTGAGAGCTGGCAGGTCTCCTCAGAAAAGCAGATAAATAGAGCTGTGATTGGGCCTGTGTTCCCCCCTCACACTGTCCCAGTCATTCTGGTTCAGCATCTAGGCTGACTGTGCAGGCAGGGAGCTCCACCCTAGATGGGTGCCAGCCTCAGTGTGCCTGTTGCTGAGTTCCTCAGATGCTTGGGTGCTAAGGTGAGTGACCCACCCGCCCCAGTATTTGTGGAGAACACACAATCATGGGCTCTGTTTGCAGTCAGTCTTGGCTCCTAAATGCTTTGCTGTGACTGGGTTAGGTCTCTGCCTCTCAACTACAGTGCACACTGGGCTGCCATGTTGGAAACTCCGGAAAAAATAATCTCACTTACCTTTGCTCTTGTGGTCCAGCTGGTTTTCCCTCTTGGGTGTACAGGTCCCTGTGCAGGCTGGATATCAGGCAGACAGGTGGGGCCGCTGGTCTGTGGCTGGAGCCGTGGGCTGGATCGGCTCCTGGGCTAGATCTGCTCCAGCCGCCACTCCTCCTTTGGACTTCTTAAAAAATTATTTTTCTCTTATTATATAATTTTATTTTTAATTGATTATTTGGGAACCCCACATCATGTACCTCAATTGCATTCACCTCCCAGGTCTCCCATGTCTGCCTCCTCCTCCCCTATAACTCTTTCCCCAAAAAAGGGAAAAAAAGTTCATTTTGTGTTGTTCATATACTCACTGGAGCATGGTCAAATTTCTAGTGGCCAGCCCTGACCCCATCCCATCCCCTGGGAAGATAAGTCTTTCTCCACCTGCATCCACACCAGGAGCCCCCAACTGAAGAAAGCCCTGTGGTGGGGTCAGCTCTCCTAAGCCCACAGATATCAACATAGTTTCAGGTGGCATCCCAGACCACTGGTCATCTGTAAGCTTCAGTCATAACACAGGCTATAGGCATCAACACAGCCCCTGGCTGTATCAAGGCCACTAACCTACTCATGGCCCTCAGCAGCTGCACAGGCTCATGGACCTCAACAAGGCCTCATGTAGAGGAATTTTAATCTAGCAATACAGCCACTGTTGATAGAATATAGGCACACCCTTAGCACACACCTTTAATCTCTCTCACTAGAATACAGACACATCCTTAGTACTCACTTTTAATCCCAAAGAATGAAGGTAAATTTAGTTTGTAGAAGGAAGCACCCATGTTTGAAAGTGATGTCTAATTGAGTGGCAGACAAAGTGATGAACCAGAGAAATATTTGACAGAATAGGATATTCCCAACTCTCACAATAACAGAGAGGAAAGGGAAGCTACTTAAGGTAGCAGCACAGAGATTGAGGGAGAGAGGAGGCAGTTTTACTGGGAGAATTTTACGAGAGAAGTTGAAGAGAAAACAAGCTAGAGAAAAAATGAGTCAGAAAATTAAAAGGACCCAGAAGATTAGAACAAAATGCTAGAGTTAGTTTGAGGCCAAGCAGAGAAATTCAGAGAAGCTGAGAGAGAAGCCAGTTTGAATCAATCAGCTTGAGTCAGAACAGTTGAGTTGAACCAGTCAGCCAGAGTTCAGGAAGAGATAGAAAGGGAGAGCTTATTCAGCAATACATCTCAGAGGCTGAAAAGATTCTAGGCCTAGATTAGATTGTACAAAAGCAAGAACCTTCCAGGACTAGGGCTAGATTAACAGATGGAGCCAGTAAGCCTTGAAGATGACAATTACATCAGGAGAATGAAAGCGACTGCTACTGCCTCAGGTGGCTACACATGCCACTCACATCAAGGTGACCCATTTGGGCAGTAGAGCCCTAGGACATGACCAAGTCATCATTCAGTGGCACAGACTGCATACGTTCACATGAATCTAAGGCTTCATCACTTCCTGGGACAGCAGCATGGACCAGATAGTAACATGGCCTCCAGTGGTTTTACGGACCTTAGTGGTCCTTCAAGCAGGTCCAATCCAGGGAGTGAATATTTCATCTTGGGCTTCCATTGTTGCCCAGAGCCAGGGGAAACTTGAGGCCAGGCAGCAGGTTGGAGGCTGAGTCTGCATCTGCCTAAGCTCCAGGCTGTTGCACTCCATCCTGCCAACCCTGCTGGGCAATGACAGCATGTCCACCAGCCCTCTCTCACGTGTCACTGCCATCATGGCTCCAGTTCCACCTCTGTCTATAGCACACACATACCACTCTGGTTTTTCTCTCTCCCACCTCTCTATTACATATTTGTTTGTGGTACTGGTGCCTGCCAGCTCTGGGACATGAGGCCAGGATGGCACTTGGGTGGCCACAGGCCACGAGGCCAGGGTGGCCTCCTTTAGACTCCCCACCACCACCATCACTACCAGACAGTGTAGGGAGTTAGATAAATTAAATTAGATTTAGAAAATATATAGGGGTTTCTGATACTGTCTCTTAATTCGGGGCATGAAGATCATTATCATCATGTGGACTAAAAACAGGAAACAAACAGGAGACTTAATAGACTGAAAAACAAGGTTGAAGTCAGGAAAAACAGGAAATACTCAATGGACTGAAAAACAAGGTTGTCAGAAAAACAGGAAAGACTTAATGGACTTAAAGAAACAAAGTATCTGGCCTGACATTGTTTTCAGCTGCTAAGTGGGTGGAGCCCAAATTAAGCTGAAACAGAATTCCTCCTATTTAAGGACAGTGCATGGAGCCAAAAAGAAGAAAAGGCCCCTGATGCTAGAGATCTGAGAGTCCTGCTGAAAAAAGTGCTGGTCATCATTTGATGGCCAGATCTCCCTGAGGCAGAAAGAAGCTGGTGAGCAAAGAAAGCCTGAGTAAGACACCAAAGCTTTTGCCTAGAGAGGTTTGATCTGTCTGAACAGTGGCCTAAAGGAAACTGTGCCTGGCTTTAAGGACTCTGAAGTAGAGCAGCAGAGTTGCTGATGCGAAGGGGCTGGGGTCTCCCAGAGAGAAGAAAGCATCAAGCCTTATTTAAGGTGAGACTGCAATAACCAACTTACCCTGACGAACCTGCATCTGAGAGATCCAGAGAAAGGACTGCTAAGTGCATTAAAGAATCTACAACAAAGACTGTGTTCCTGACGACTGAGGACCTGCCCCAGAGACTGTATCATTCTAAAAGGTTAGAAAAATAATTATCAATAGGTTTAGTGAATAGGTTAAAGGGGTTGTAGGAATTTATAGGATTAATAGTTAAGAAATTGTTGGTGTTTGTTATAAGTGAATATAGTAATAAATAAATAAGTGTTAAATAATAATTAAAAAGTTCAGTTACAAGACAGAGTTTCTCTGTGTAGCCCTGGCTGTTCTGGAACTCACTCTGTAGAGCAGGCTGGCCTTGAACTCCAAGATTTGTCTGATTTGCTTCCAGAGTACTAGAATTAAAGGCATGTACTACCACCGCCCAGCCTCCTTTTGACTTTTAAACAGCATTAGAATTGTTAAAGACTATGAGTACTTTTGAAGTTAGTCTGCATGATTTTGACCATTAAAGAGAGAAATAGAAAAAGACTCAGTGCTGCATCTAGCATAGCTTGGGTTCTGGAAATCTAACAAGGGGTGGTAAGGAAATGAAGAAAGGACAGACATATGCACACACATCCACAGAAATGTCTGTCAATGACAAACATTGCATGTCCTAGCTATTGTGAACACAGCAGAAATAAACACAGATAAATACTTATCTCTACATTGGATAGAGTCCTTTGGCTATATGCCTGAGTGGTATAGTTGGATCAAGTTTGCACTCCCACCAGCAATGGAAGAGTGTTCCTCTCTCTCCACATCCTCACCACCATGTGCTGTGCCTTGAATTTTTGATCCTAGCCATTCTGACAGCTATTAGATGGAATCTCAGAGTCATTTTGAGTTGCATTTCCCTCATGACTAAGGACATTGAGCATTTAAGTACTTCTCTGTCATTTGAGATTCTTGTTAAGAATTCTCAATTTAGCTCTGAACCCCATTTTTAATTGGATTATTTGGTTTGTTAGTGTTTATTTTTGGAGTTCTATATATAATTTGGATAATAGCCCTCAATTGGATGTAGCATTTGTTTTTTTATTATTTTTATTTTTTATATTTTTGGTTGTGAGCCTAGCCTTTAACGGCTGAGCCATCTCTCCAGCCCTATTTTTATTTTTTAATATTTATTTATTTGTTTGTTTGGTTTTTTTTTCGAGACAGAGTTTGTCTGTGTAACAGCTCTGGCTGTCCTGGATTTGCTCTGTAGACCAGGCTGGCCTCGAACTCACATTGATCCGCCTGCCTCTGCCTCCCAAGTGCTGGGATTAAAGGCATGCGCCACCACATCCAGCTGGTGGATGTAGGATTTTTGATGATCTTTTCCAAATCTGTAGGCTGCTATTTCATTCTCTTGACAGTATCCATTGCCTCACAGAACCTTTTCAGTTTCATGAGGTCTCATTTATTGATTGTTGGTCTTAGAGCCTAAGCTATTGGAGTTCTGTTCAGGAAGTTGTCTCCTGTGCCAATGAGTTCAAGGCTGTTTCTCACTTTCTCTTCTAATTGTGTATCTAGTTTTATATTGAGGTCTTTGATCCACTTGGACTTGAGCTTTTGTAGGGTGATAAATAAAGATCTATTTGTATTTTTTTCTACATGCAGACATGTAGTATGAAGCTGCAAATTGCTCCTTTAAGGTCTGTAAAGAATTGTGTTGGAATTTTGATGGGAATTGCATTGAATCTATAAACTGTAAATTGCTTTTGGTAATTTACACATGGCCATTTTTACTATGTTAATCCTGCCAACCTATGAGCATGGTCATCTTTCCATCTTCTGATATCTTCTTCAAATTCTTTTTTCAGAGACTTGTTATATAGGTCTTTTACTTGCTTGGTTAGAATTACACCAAGATACTTTATGTTATTTGTGGCTATTGTGGAGGGCTTTGTTTTCCTAAATTCTTTCTCAGCATGTTTATCATTTGTGTAAATGATTGTTAGTTCCTGTAATCTTGATGGTGGTGGTGGTAGTCTATGAGTGAGTTTCTCTTCTTTTGGTTTTGTTGCAGTGGGTTTATTTATTTTCTCGGGTGTAGTTAACCTCCTTGGGTTGGAGTTTTCCTTCTAGTACCTTCTGTAGGGCTTGATTTGTGCATAGATAGTGTTTAAATTTGGTTTTGTTATGGAATATCTTGTTTTCTCCATCTATGGTGATTGAAAGTTTTGATGGTTATAGTAGTCTGGGCTGACATCTGTGCTCTCTTGTGGTCTGTAAGACATCTGATCTGGCTCTTCTGGCTTTTAGAGTCTCTGATGAGAAGTCAGCTGTGATTCTGATAGGGCTGCCTTTATATGTTACTTGGTCCTTTCCCCTTACAGATTTCAACATTCTTTTTTTCATTCTGTACATTTAATGTTTTGATTAGCAGGAGGAATTTCTTTCCTGATCTAATTGGTGTTCTGTAGGGTTCTTGTACATTTATAGGCATTGTCTTCTTTAGGTTTGGGAAATTTTCTTCTATGACTTTGTTGAAGATATTTTCTGGTCCTTGGAGCTGGGAATCTTCTCTTCTATTCCTATTGTTCTTAGGTTTTGTCTTTTCATAGTGGCCTTGATTTCTTGGATGTTTTGTTGTGGTATGAGTTTATTAAAATAACCAATTATGAGGATGTTGTTTAATCCCAGGTGTGAGGCTGCTTAAGACACAGGTGTAAAGTATTGGCTGTCTCATGAGGCTAGCAGGGGTGTGACTTAGCCAGCTGAGCAAGTTTAACTCAGAGGTGATGGGGTAGTGTTAAGCATTCTAAATATTCATTGGTCCTGTTTGCTGTCTGTTACTTAATTGACTCTGATTGGTTAAATAAATGCTGAGGCCTGGAGATTGGCAAAGACAGAAATAGGTGGGACTAAGATGCATGGACTTTTTGGGAGAGATGGCATCTGGGGAAGAAGAAGGCCAGAAGAAGCCAGGAGCAAACAAGGAAGACACGCCATGGGGTAAAGAAGATTCTTCCACGTGGCCTGGAACATTGGCTTAGCATGGAGAATAATAGTCCAAAGGGATGTATGTATATATGGGGTTATATTTGGGTAATAGAATTATGAGCTAGCTTAGATGGGCTAGGATTGCACAACTAAGGCCTAGGCTTGTTAAGATCCATGTGGTGTCTGTGTGTATTTATTTATAATGGTGGGTTAAGGATTATAACCACCAACCAATTAAAGATAATATAAATACTAGTAAAATAGTTTAATTAGCCATTTTTTTTCTATACAGAGGACTCGAGAAAGGGATAAAAAGCCAGAGAAGGGACTACAAAGAAGAAAGAAGTTGCTGCTCTCCCAGCTGGTGGTGCTCCTCCACACTGCTGCTTGTTCTTCCTGCTGCTGTCTCCTGGTTTGCTGGACTTCTACTGATACTGGTATTACCCCCAAAGAACCCAATGACCCTTATTATCAGGAAGTAGCCTCAGGAGCACTCTGTCCCCTTTCACCTTTAACCTTCTTTCTCTCCCACCTAGAGTTGGGGGTTGGGAGGAACAAGAGGTTGAAGGGAGAAGTATTAAGTACAATAAAATAAATTAAGTAGCCGGGCGGTGGTGGCGCACGCCTTTAATCCCAGCACTTGGGAGGCAGAGGCAGGAGGATCACTGTGAGTTCGAGGCCAGTCTGGTCTACAAAGTGAGTCCAGGACAGCCAAGGATACACAGAGAAACCCTGTCTCGAAAAACCAAAAAAATAAAAAATAAAATAAAATAAATTAAGTATAGTAAAAATAATAATAATAATAATAGCCATCTTGCTACAAGTGGTGCCCAGACATAAAGCAAGGTATAATGAGAAATTTCATATCTAATGCTGGGGAGGAGACAGCAGGATTTGAAGGACAGTGTATTTCAGTACATCAGCAAAAGGCATATGATGGCTGCTGCCACTGGGTTCTCTCAGGCTTTGTGCTCAGAGTGGATTTTTTATATGTTATTGTTTTTCCCCTGTATGAAATTTCAAAAAAGATGGGGAAAATGCTTGAACAATTTGAAAAATTCCAAATGGATAAGGAGGGGCATAATAAAAGGATTTCAGAAATAGCTATGCAATTAGAGGGTTTGTGAATAGAAGTTGAAATGCTTAAAAAACAAAAAGCACTGGAGAGAGGAGAACACACAGGTTTAGATCTGGTGAAAAAGAAGCCTGATCAGAGAGAAAGGGTTAATCTCAAGCTAACATTGCCCCCAGAGGAGCAGCTTATGGTTACAAGATTACCAACATTAGCTTTCCCAGCAGTTGCCAAAAGCCTCAGATATCAACACACTTGGTATTTTAATTGTGGTAAGTTTGGCCATTTACAAAGAAATTATAAGGCTAACAGCCTCAGAGACCAAAATGTCCAGCATGGTGAGAAATACGGTACATTTCAAGCCAGCTCTCACAATGGCGCGTTAACTTTAGGAAATACAGTAACAGCACACAAGTGGTTTCTGGTGGCAGAAAGTTAAGAGATTTTTTGGAATTTGTAAACTTTTTGGGAGAGGTCAGCATTGGACAAATGAATGTATGTCTAAGAGGGACATACAAGATAATCTTTTGCAGTCAGGAAGAAACTTTGGGGTCCTACCTCGAGGCTCCACAGCAAAATATGTGACCCATTTCAGACAAGAGCGGCTAAAGTAGATAGCATATAGATTTTTAAAAAGAACCAATGTTTGTCTATTTAGATAGACAGACATATAGATAATAAGTGGTTTTCAAAAATCTCAGAGACCTACAGAAAGTGGCATTTAAGATATTTTAATAAGAAAAGGTTTTTCTGACAGACATCTCCTAGCAGCACCCTAAACTACTTGATAAAAGATGCTGAGCATTAAAGAAACAAATGTGACAAGATAGTCACTGGACAAAAAGCTGCTGATAGCAGGCTGTCTGTCTAATCTATGAACAAGCAGAACACTGAAAAGTCAACTGACCAATGTTACAGAGATAAGGTAGGCTGGTCTTTAATATTTCTGCTTCGCAGAAAAGTTTGTCAGATATTCTGGGCCAGTAGGTGGAAGACTGGATTCCCCTATGACACAGAGAAACCATGGGTGACTGTTCAGGTAGCCAGCAACCTCTGTCATTACTATAGTTTTGGAAGTTGCTTGCTCTACACTTCCTACATACTTAGGTAATAATTTAATTTCCTTCTAAAGTCTCTGATAGGGTTGAAGCCTAAATAATTATAATCTTACAATTAAGGTTAGTTATATAGGACTTAAGAAATATTTAGGTTTAAAAGATGTTATAGGTTGATAAATGCAAGTAAAAACAGAAAATGATATAGGTACAGAACTCTAAGGTAGGTATTAATAATAGATGCTTTCTCAAAGTCTGCTAAATATAAGTGGACTCAACATTATAAATATAATTCTTGATATATCTGATAAATATCTTTATTAAATATAGTACACACACATATATATATACATATGTATGTATATATATATACATATACACCATTTTTTGAACTAAAAGGGGAAAATGTGGTATAAGTTTATTAAAATAAACAATTATGAGAATGTTTTTGTTTAATCCCAGGTGTGAGGCTGCTTAAGACACAGGTGTAAAGTATTGGCTGTTTTGTGAGCTAGCCAGCTGAGCAAGTTTACCTCAGAGGACTTAAGATAGGGATAAAGAGCCAAAGCCTCCAGAAGGGGATTTACAAAGAAGGAGGGAAAAAGGGGCTCTACAATGAAGTAGAAGAGAGGGGGCTCTACAAAGAAGCAGCAGAGAAAGGGCTCTACAAAGAAGTAGGAGAAAGGGCTACAAAGAAGAAAGAGGTTGCTCTGCTCCTGGCTGCTGGTGCTCCTCCAAACTGTTGCTTGTTCTTCCTGGTGCTGTCTCCTGCTTTGCTGGACTTCTACTGATACTGGTATTACCCCCAAAGAACCCAAAGACCTCAATCACCAGAAAGTAGCCTAAAGAGAACTATGTCCCCTTTCTCCTTTAACCTTCCTTTCTCTCCTGCATAGTGTTGGGGGGTTGGGAGGTAGAGGTATTAAGGATAGTAAAATAAATTAGAATGTATAATTAATATAATACAAAATAATAAAAGCCTCTTGTTACATTTTGTGTCAGGATTTTTTTTTTTTTTTAGATTTCATGTTTTCTTTCACAGTTATATCGACTTCTTCAATTGTATCTTCTGCGACTGAGATTCTCTCTTCCATCTCTTGTATTCTATTGGTGATGACTGTGTCTGTAGATCCTATTCTCTTTCCTAGGTTTTCCAGTTCCAGGATTGTTTTAGCTTGTGTTTTCCTTATTGCCTTTAATTCCCCTTTCAGCTCTTGGACCATTCTATTCATTTACTTCTCCATTTTGATTTTATTATAATGTATTTTTTGGAGGGATTTATTTATTTCAATCACTGGTTTCATTGTATTTTCCCGTTTTTCTTGGAGGGATTTATTCATTTCCATCACCTGCTTAATTTGTTTTCCTATTTTCTTTGAGGGATTTATTTTCCTCCTTCAAGGCCTCTATCATTTTCACAAGTGTAGATTTAAGATCATTTTCTTGTGTTTCAGTTGTTTTAGGATATCCAGGGCTTGTTGTAGCATTATAACTGGGTTCCGGGGATGACATATTGCCTTGGTTTTTGTTTTTATGGTGTTCTTATGCTGGCCTTTAGCCATCTGGTTGACCCTGGTGTTGGCTCGTTGTTCCTGGTAGCCACTGGCCTTATTACCCAGGGAAGACTCCTGGTCAGAGATTAGATGGTCCTGATGAACCAGAGGCTGGATCTGTGCGTCATTGGAACATGGGTGCTCTTCTCTCACTGGGAAGACATAGACACAGCCATTTTGGGTTCAGTAGCTCAGCTGCTTTTTCATTCAGCAGTTATTGATTTCCACTGGAACTATGGTCTGGAACCTTGTGCTGTTCAAGTTGAGAAGTCCACCCAGGATGTAGGACAGAGTCACAGGGCCTGAGGCTGGATGTTCCTGGAGCCCAGATGCTCTGCTTGGGGAGGTAGCCAGTCCCAGCATTTGCCAGGGAAACACAGAAGTAGGCTGTGCTTCCCAGTCAGCAGTGTGGTTCCCCATCACTCTGCAGTGACTGAGATTGGCCTCCCATTACTAAGATACCATACGCATTGGATGCTTCCATGTTGGAACCCCCCAGAAAGAAATTCTCAGTGATTTGGGCACTCCCATGGTCCAGCTGTTCCTCCAAGGAAGGCAGATAAGTCCTCATAGAGGCTGGAACTCAGGTCAGGCAGGGGCACTGAAACCAAACTTTTAAAAATTGTTCAAAAATTATTAATAAACTATAACACTAATAACAAATATAAACACTTACTTAACTACTAACCCTACAAATGACTATAACCCCTATTACCTAACCACTAAACCTATTGATAACTATTACAACTATTTTCATAACCTTGGGGCAGGTCCTCAGTCATCAGGAACATAAGTCTCTGTGTAGACCCTTTAATGCACTTAGCAGTCTTTCTTCTGGAATATCTCAGATGTAGATCCATCAGGGTAAATAGGCTATGACAACTTCACCTTAAATAAGGCTTGAGGCTTTCTTCTCTCTGGGAGACCTCAGCCGTCTGTAGGCCAACTTATTTCCTTTGTATCAGCAGCTCTGCCTCTCTGTCTCAGTCTTTAAAGCTGGCCACAGTTTTGTTCAGGCCACTGTTCAGACAGGTCAAATCCCTCTAGGCAAAACCTGAGCTACAGGGTTTAGTCCTTGGCCTTTTGCTGTCTTGCTGAGGCTTTCTCTGCTCACCAGCTTCTTTCTGCCTCAGGGAGATCTGGCCATCAGTCTACCAGCACTTTCTCCATCAGAGGATACAAACTACTTGTTGTCCTTTCTAGTGTGAGGACTCATTGGCCTCAGAGCTCTCTAGAATGGGGCCCTCTAGCACACAGCTCTCTAACATGGGGCCCTCTTGACTCCATCCACTTGTCCTTAAATAGGATCTCTCCTTGTTCCACCTGCTTCATTCATCTGGGCTCTTCCCACTTAGCAGCTGAAAACAATGCCAGGCCATAAACCTTGTTTTTAGTCCACAAAGTCTTTCCTTGTTTCACCTGGCTTCTTCCTTGTTTTTGTCCATAGAGACTCCCCTTGTTTCACCTGACTTCATCCTTGTTTTTAGTCCATACGCTGATAAGCTAATTGCCCACAGCCAACTTGATCTTCATGCCCTGGATTAAGAGACTGTATCAGAAACCCCTAGATATTTACTAAATCTAATTTATATTAGTCTATCTCCCTACAGGCCACTGACTGGAGGATGGAGCCAAGGGCTGGAACTGCACATAGCTTGGGCTGGGAGCTCCTCTCCAGATGGAGGACAGAGTTGGTTGGCCTGAGAGTGGTTGTTCCTTGAACTGGGATGTGCTGCTCAGGAGGTGGCTGGTCCCAGCATTTGCTGTGGAGACACAGACATAGTCTGTGTTTCATAGTCAGCAGTGGGTTCTCACATTCATTCCACAGTGACTGAGCTTAACCTCCCACCACTCAGATACCAATGGCGCTGGACAGTGCCATCTTGGAATCTCTCTGACATTGGTCTCTTAAAATTGATATCTGCAGACTTAGGGCATAGTATTCCTTTGAGGGGGGGCAAGAAAATTGGGAAAGTGGTAAAATCTAAAGAAAGCTAGCTGTGGCACTTGTTGTCCAGTCTCTATATGCCATGAAAATGCATATAGAGACTGGAACAGTCTGTGATACTGGACAATTTGAGTTAGATGTTTTGATGTTGTTCTGGAAGCAAAATTTAATGAAAGAGCAACTGAGGCTAGATCAAGAAGGATACTGGAGGGGGATCCAAGATGGGGGGCAGTCCGCAGGGACACATTTTGAACTGGGGGGGGGCAATAGCTACAACTTTACAGAAATATAAACAAGCTGAGCAACATCCTGAGAAGCATGAACCCACAGGGTCACACCTGGCGAACTCAGGGACTAGTGG
Source organism: Lophiomys imhausi (assembly GCA_907164525.1). NCBI lineage: Eukaryota > Metazoa > Chordata > Mammalia > Rodentia > Muridae > Lophiomys > Lophiomys imhausi. The sequence continues at coordinate 251,254 of CAJQZJ010037404.1, read as the reverse complement.
GGTCCCTCATGGGACCTTCAGAAACTCCCAGGCAGTGGAGAGCAGCGCAGCAGGGTGCATCTCTGTGTGGACCCAGGCAGTGTGGACCCAGGCAGTGCTGTACAGAACCCAGACCAAGCAGCGGGGAGCGAGTTTGGAACCCAGGCCAAGGAGGGAGCCATGGAAGTGGGCAAGAGGCACTCAAAAACCCAGTAAATGGACAGGCTCTAGGCCCAAAGCAGAGGTTAGTGGCAAGAGACACACTCTGGTCCAAAGTGGAGACCAGCAGTGTGGGGCAGAGGTCCTGGGTACAGAGCAGAGGCCACTGGCGCCGGGCACAGGCCCAAGACCCAGGGCAGAGGCCAGCGCGGACCCGGCCACAAAAGCGGAAAAAAGCCATGCAGCGGCTGGCAGGCAGGGAGGCACAAGCATATCTGGGCTTACTCAGAAAGGTGCTGGACAGAAAGGTCCCTCTACTGGATATACAATAACTTGGAAGAACATTGCGCTCAGACAGGGCAGAGGGCTGCTCTTCTTGCACCAGTACAGTCTCCCAGGTTTGATTGTTGCAGGGTCCTGGGAGTTAGCACCAACTGCCAAATAGAGGTACCTCCTGGCAACCTAAGCACCCAATATTCAAATGGTTACTGCAACACCCTAAAGAGGACCAGCAGTGCCTCTGAAATGGTCCAGAAGACATCAGGAACAATCAGCTTAGGGAAACCAGATGGCTAAAGGTCAGCAAAAGAACAAAACTGTCAAAAATCAAGGAAATATGACTCCAACGAAATTCAGTGAGGTTAACACAGCAAGCCCTTAACATGAAAATGATGACAAATCTATACTTAGGAAAATGATGGAGTCCTTTCAAGAAGAAATTAAATCACTGAAAGAATACAAAGAATCCTCAATTTTACAAATAAAAGCATTGGAGAATACCATCAGAGACCTCTAAGCCAATGCAGCCCAACATGAACAAGAAAGAGACAAGACAATGAAAGATTTGAAAAATTTGCAGACAAAGACAAGCAAATTGGAACAGGAAACATATAAAATGAATAAATGTTTCAAGTAGAAGCAATGTAGAAAACACAAAGATAAGAGTGGAAGTGGAGAATCAAGGGAAGAGAACAGGAACTACAGACATGAGTATCAAAAATAGGATACAAGAGATGGAAGACAGGATCTCAGGTGTGGAAGATTCAATGGAAGAAACCAGTACAACAACCAAAGATTATGAGAAGTCTAAAAAAGTTCTCACCCATAATATCCAAGAAATCAAGGACTCAATGAAAAGACAGAACCTAAGAAGTATAGGCATAGAGGAAAGAAGACTCCTGACTCCAAGATCTAGGAAACATCTTCAACAAAATCATAGGAGAAAACTTCACAAACTTCACAAAAAAAGAGAGATGCCAATAAAATTCCAAGAGGCATACAGAATACCAAACAGAATAGATTAGAAAAGAAACTCCTCTCACCACATAATTGAAAATCCAAATGTACAGAACAAAGAAAGAATATTAAAAGCAGTAAGAGAAAAAGGTCAAGTAACATATAATGGCAGACCCATGAGAATTACACCTGACTTCTCCTCAGAAACTTTAAAAGCCACAAGGGCCTGGGCAGGTGTCCTACAAGCCCTGAGAGAACGTAGGTGCCCAGCCAGACTACTACACCCAGCAAAACTCTCTAGCAACATAGATGGAGAAAACAAGATGTTACACAACAAAATCAAATTTAAACAGTATCTGCCCACAAATCCAGCCCTACAGAAGAATTTAAAAGGAAAATTCCAACCCAGAAAAGATTACTACACCCAAGAAAACAGAGGAAGCAAAAAACTCCACTGCAGTGAAACCAAAAGAAACACAACAACCACCTACACCAAAATAATAGGAAATAACAACCTTTGGTCATTAATATCCATCAACATCAATGGACTCAACTCCCCAATAAAAAGACACAGGCTTACAGAATGGATCCATAAACAAGACCCATCTTTTTGCTGCATACAAGAAACATATCTCACTAGCAAAGATAGATGCTACCTCAGAGTAAAGGGCTGAGAAAAGGTTTTCCAAACAAATGGACCCAGGAAGCAAGCTGGAGTAGCCATCTTAATAGCAAATAAAATTGACTTTCAACTGAAGTCGATCAAAAAAGATAGAAAAAGGCACTACATACTCGTTAAAGGAAATATTCATCAAGAGGACATCTCAATATTGAATATCTATGCCCCAAATACAAGGGCACTGACATTTGTAAAAGAAACTCATTTAAAGCTTAAACCACATATCGATCCCCACACATTAGTAGTGGAAGACTTCTACATCCCACTCACAACAATGGAGGTCATCAAGACAGAAACCAAACAGAGAAATAATGAGTCTAACAGAGGTCATGAACCAAATGGACCTAACAGATATCTACAGAACGTTTCACCCAAACACAAATGAATACACCTTCTTCACAGCACTACATGGAACCTTCTCCAAAACTGACCATATAGTCAGACACAAAGCAAGCCTCAACAGATACAAGAAAATTGAAATAACCCCTTGCATCTTGTCAGACCACCACCATGGATTAAAGCTGGACTTCAACAACAACAGAAATAACAGAAAGCCTACACACTCATGGAAACTGAACAACTCTTTACTGGATGACCAGTAAAGAGAAGAAATGAAGGGAAGAAATATAGAAGGAAATCAAAGACTTCTTAAAATCTGACAAAAATGAAGGCACAACATACCCAAACCTTTGGGACACAATGAAAGCAGTGCTACAAGGAAAGTTCATAGCACTAAGTGCCTTCAAAAAGAAAATTGTGACAGCTCATATTAGCAAATTAACAGCTAAACTGGAAGAACTGGAAAAAAAAGAAGCAAACACTCCCAAGAAGACCAGAAAGCAGAAAATCATTAAACTTATAGTTGAAATCAACAACTTAGAAACAAAAAGAACAATACAAAGAATCAATGAAACTAAGAGTTGAATCAACAAAATAGACAAACCCTTAGCCAAATTAACTAAAAGGCAGAGGGAAAACACCCAAATCAACAAAATCAGAAATGAAAAGGGAGAGATAACAACAGACATTGAGGAAATCTAGAGACTCTTTACATCCTACTTTAAAAATCTATACTCCACCAAATTTGAAAACCTAAGCGAAATGGACAATTTTCTTGATAGATTCCACCTACCAAAGTTAAATCAAGATCAGGTTAACAGATTAAACAGCCCCATAACCCCTAAGGAAATAGAAACAGACATTAAAAATCTCCAAACCAAAAAAAGCCTAGGGCCAGATAGTTTCAGCACAGAATTCTACCAGACCTTCAAAGAAGATCTAATACCAATACTCTTCAAACTCTTCCACAAAATAGAATCAGAAGGAACACTGTCAAACTCATTCTATGAGGCCACAGTCACCCTGATTCCTAAACCACACAAAGATCCAACAAAGAAAGAGAATTTCAGACCAATTTCCCTCATGAATATAGATGCAGAAATACTTAATAAAATACTGGCAAACCGAATCCAAGAACACATCAAAAGTATCATACACCATGATCAAGTAGGCTTCATCTCAGGAAGGCAAGGATGGTTCAACATATGAAAATCCATCAACGTAATTCACCATATAAACAAAATGAAAGAAAAAAAAAAAACACATGTTCATCTCGCTGGATGCTGAAAAAGCATTTGACAAAATCCAACACCCCTTCATGCTAAAAGTCCTGGGAAGAACAGGCATACAAGACCATACCTAGAAATAATAAAGGCAATATAAACAAGCCTGTAGCCAACATCAAATTAAATGGAGAGAAACTCAAAGCATTTCCTCTAAACTCAGGGACAAGACAAGGATGTCCAATTTCCCCATATCTCTTCAACATAGTACTTGAAGATCTTGCTAGAGCAATAAGACAGCTAAAGGAGATCAAGGGGATACGAATTGGAAATGAAGACGTCAAATTATCCCTATTAGCAGATGATATGATAGTATACATAAGCAACCCAAAAAATTCCACCAGAGAACTCTTACAGCTGATAAACACCTTCAACAAGGTGGCTAGATACTAAATTAATTCAACAAAATCAGAAGCTCTTCTTTATAAAAAAAAAAAAAAAAAAAAGGGCTGAGAAAGAAATTAGGGAAACAACACCATTCACAATAGCCACAAACAATATAAAATACCTGGGGGTAAAATTTTAACCAAGCAAGTAAAAGACCTGTATGACAAGAACTTCAAGTCCTTGAAGAAAGAAATTGAAGAGGCCATCAGAAGATGGAAAGATCTCCCATGCTCATGGTTAGGTAGGAACAACATAATAAAAATGGCTATTCTGCCAAAAGCAATATACAGATTCAATGCAATTCCTATCAAAATATCACCACAATTCTTTATAGACCTGGAAAAAGCAATTCTCAACTTCATATGGAACAACAACAAAAAAAAAACCAGAACAGCTAAATCAATCCTGTATAATAAAAAAATATCTGGAGGTATCACCATCCATGTAGTACAGTTTCAAGCTGTACTACAGAGCAATAGTAATAAAAACAGCATGGTAGTGGTATAGAAACAGACCAGTTAGCGGGGCGGTGGTGGCGCACGTCTTTAATCCCAGCACTTGGGAGGCAGAAGCAGGCAGATCTCTGTGAGTTCGAGGCCAGCCTGGTCTACAAAGTGAGTCCAGGACAGCCACAGCTGTTATACAGAGAAACCCTGTCTCAAAAAACCAAAAAAAAAAAAAAAAAAGAAAGAAAGAAAGAAAGAAAGAAAGAAACAGACCAGTTGATCAATGGAATTGAAGACCCAGAAATGATCCTATGATGGGGAAGTGTTAGGCATTCTAAATGTTAATTGGTCCTGTTTGCTGTCTGTTACTTACATTGACTCTGATTGGTTAAATAAAATGCCGAGGCCTAAGATTGGGCAAAGACAGAGAAAGGTGTGACTTCCTGAAATTAGAACAGGAAGCCTGTGTTTTAGACAGAGGATTAAAGCATTCCAGCCAGCAGCAGGAAGAAGAAGGTATTCCAGCCAGGAACAGCAGGAAAGAGGATGCATGCCATGGGTTAGAAAAAAGAACCTTATTCCACATGGCCAGGAACATCCGCATATCATAGAGAATGGCAGTCCAAGGGGACGTATGTATATATGGGGTCATATTTGGGTAGTAGAATTAAGAGATAGCTTAGATGGGCTAGGATTGCACAATTTAGGCTAAGGCTTGTTAAAATCCATGTGATGTTTATGTGCTCATTTGTAATGGCTGCTTAAAGATTAACAGCAGCAAATCAATTAACAGTAATATAAACACTGGTTAAATAGTTTAATTAGCCATATTTTTTTTACAATCCTACACACCTATGGTCACTTAAATTTTGACAAAGAAGCCAAAACTGTACAATGGAGAAAGAACAGCATCTTCAACAAATGGTGCTGGTCCAACTGGATGTCCACATGTAAAAGAATGAAATTAGATCCATACTTATCACCTTGTACAAAACTTAAGTCCAAGTGGATCAAAGACCTTAACATAAGGCCGGACACACTAAATCTATTAGAAGAGAAATTCGGAAAAACCCTCAAACTCATCGGCACAGGTGACAACTTCCTGATCAGAACACCAACAGCTCAGGATCTAAGACCAACAATCAATTAATGGGACCTCATGAAACTATAAAGCTTCTGTAAGGCAAAAGACACTGTCATTCAAACAAAACAGCAACCTACAGATTGGGAAAAGATCTTCACCAACCCCACATCTGACAGAGGGCTAATATCCAAAATTTACAAAGAACTCAAGAAATTAAATGCCAAGAATCCAAATAATCCAATAAAAAATGGGGAACAGAGCTAAACAGAGAATTTACAAAGGACGAATCCCTAATGGCTGAGAGACACTTGAAGAAATACTCAGCATCCTTAATCATCAGAGAAATGTAACTCAAGACGACTCTAAGATTCCATCTCACACCTGTCAGTATGGCTAAGATCAAAAACTCAAATGACAGCACATGCTGGTGAGGTTGTGGAGAAAGGGGAATACTCCTCCATTGCTGGTGGGAGTGGAAGCTGGTACAACCACTATGGAAATCAGTCTAGTGATATCTTAGAAAACTTGGAATAGTTCTGCCTCGGGACCCAGCCATACCACTTTTGGGTATACATCCAAGGATTCCTCATTGAATCACAAGGAAGTTTCCTTTTCTATGTACATAGCAGCCTTATTTTTAATAGCTAGAAACTGGAAACAACCCAGATGTCCCTCAACCACGGATTGGATTAAAAAACTGTGGTACATATACAAAATGGAATACTACTCAGCCATCAGAAACAATGAAATCCTGCAATTTGCAGCCAAATGGATGGAACTAGAGAAGTTCATCCTGAGTGAGGTAACCCAGACTCAGAAGAATGCACATGGCATCTATTCACTTATAATCAGATTTTAGCCATATAGTACAGGATAACTATACTCACCAAGGGGAACAGAAACATAGACTTTGTTTCCAATCAATGAGACACTGCCCTAGTGGTGCTGCCTTGTAGGGCCCCAGTGTATGAGGAGGCTCTTGGCCCTCATATGACTGCTGAACTGGGGCAGGGGACTGTTATGTAGGGACACTCCACTTCATAGGAGTGGGATGGAAGGGAAAGGGAGTAGAGGGTGGGAGGGCAAGACCGGGATGGGTGGAAAGAGGACACTGAGATAGAGATTTAACCAGAAGTAATGAATAAATATATAAAAAACCCTACCTTCATATATATATTTCAGGTGTGGGAAAAAAAAGGATACTGGAATAAATGTGTTTCAGCATCCTGGAGGATGAGTCTTGTCAAGGCCATCTACACTCCATTCGTGTCTGATCCTTCTGTAAGCATGTAAACTCTCACAACTAATATACAGTTCTGTAATAACATACATATGGGATGTGTGAGGTGCACAGAACAGTTAAAGATGATTTTCTGTCCTTTGAGCCAGTGGAAAATATCTGTCTCTCTTTATAAGCTGCGGGGGTGGGGGGGGGAGGGCCCATGAACACCCAGGTTAGATCCAGCCCTGCCTTTCCCTACCTGACTGGTCCACCTGGGACACAGCTAGCAGAAGTGAGCTGCACGCTGTTACCCACTTCCTACCAGCTCCATAACCTTCCCCTCCAAGGAGGTCTGCGGGCCCATGGAACATCCAGGCCTGTGGGTTCCCAACAACACCTCACCACTTTTCCTCTGTCTGCCCGGTCCATCAGGGGGACAGCCAGTATGTATTTGTGTGTGTGTGTGTGTGTGTGTGTTTGTGTTTGCCGAATTTAAAAGAACTCTAGAGTACATTAGCACATCACCACTAAATTCCTGAAAGCATTATAAGGAATGAGTTGTTATGGTCCATTTTCAGTATAAAATGTGTTAAAGTTCATGAACTGCAGATAAGCAGGTGTCCCCAGGCTCCTCCCTCTCTTCGCTGGATGCTGGAGTCAGCTTATCTCACAACTCTTCAGAGTTGGAAAAAGTATTAGTAGTCTATGTGACTGAGCGTAGATCAAAGGGGGGGGGGCAGTGTGAAGCCCCAAATTATTTACTAAATAAAGTGCTGTATCATAAACCAATAAGATGAGAAATTTGTAAAGAGAGCAAATCCTGGTCTATGAGAAGAGTGGACAAATGTTTCTTGTAATTAGGAGACTTTAAAAGCCACTGCCTTGAGCCACATCACTATGCTAGCTACTTTTGCCTTTTCTCTACGGTCATGTCCCTTTTCTGCAGAATTACATTAAAAACTGCTTCGTTTTCACAAATCTCTTGAATTGACTACTACATTACTTTTAACAGTGGTCATGATAAATAGGGTCTTGTGCTGTTCTACAAGCCAGTGGTTGTTTGCTCCCCTTAAGGTTTATTCTGTGGATAGAATCTCATGAGAGGAATCTGTCTGCAGAGACTGGCTGACTGTAACTTCGGTACTGTGGAGAAGTTGGAATGCTGCTGAGGCTAATTAAAGCCTTATCTTGGGCTAGCTTTAGCCCAGGGTAACAGTCATTTCTTGCCCACCTCTGTGTCAAAACTAACATCCTGTGACTAACAGATTAAAAACCTTTGGAATCTATTGACATAGCGGACCCAGTGACTTCTAGCAAGCCCAAAGCCAAGAATGTCTTGAGGTAGTATCTCAGGCCTGTACAAAAGCCTCCATCTTGCTTGTAGCCGCCTCTCTGATATACCTACCAATGTACTTTAAACTTGCCTTGATTTATGACTTTCTTTGTTCTGTGAAACCGTGAGACTGTTTCCAGATTGGAACATGGACTTTGGGGTAATCTAAATCTGTGTGGTCACTCAAAAGCTCCCCAGAAGAGACTATCTTACTCCCTTTAAGGTGCGGGCTGTGCTTCCCAGTCTTCGAACGGTGGTGCTACGGGTAAGATGATGCACTTCTTCGTAAAAGAAGAGATGGCAGCGAAGACTCCAGTTGGAATTCCAGCTCTGCAGCGCTGGCTCTCCGTCGGTTCCAAAGCTCGGTTTCCTCACCTAAGGTCTGCAACACCTGAGTGACTTTGGCCCTTGAAGCTGGGCCGTCCTTCCGGCTTCCCGGGGCGCTTCCGAGGTTCAGGTGAGTCCAGCAGGTGCGCTGCCTTCCCCTGGGCCAATGGGCGACTCCGGTGCCCCCTAGTCTCTCGGGCGCTCGGGCGGGACCGCGCTGCGCTCCGGCGATTGGTCGCGCAGCGTGGGGCCGGCCTCTGGCCGGCCGCCGCCCATGGGTCCGACTGAGACCGAGCGCGGCGGCCGGGGGAGCGAGGCCTGCGTGAGGCGGCGGCGGCGGGCGCCAGGGGTGGGGGGGCGCTCAGCCTGGACTCCGGACGGAGGCCTCCGGGAGTGACCGCAGGCCACCATGAACGGCAAAGGCGACCACAACTTCAGGCGGGTGGCGATCCGGCGGAAGTCAGATTCCTACCTGCCGCCCGGGGTCCCCCGGCCCTGGAGCAGGCCCTCACCACACTTGCGGCGCGCTGATCACGTCGCTGTCGCGGGACAGGCCGCGGGTAGGCGTGGGCGAGCGGGCTGTGAGCATGCCGTGGGTCGGTGGGTGGGCGGGCTGGCCACGGGGGTACGGCGCCCTCGCCTGTCGCGAAAGGGACCTCGCGGTTGGTTGCTCTCGGGATGCTTTTCCTAGTTTATTCTTTCTCCCAGATCTTGTCTAGCAAGAGCGTGGCAAGCTTGTTCTTCAAAAATAAAGGTGTGTCTTTACAAAAAGTTTTATTAGAAATTATACAGTCTGTTTTCTATATACTGCTATTTAAGCTTCGCTAAACTCCTGCGTTCAGCTGACCTTACTTCCCTGGCCCTCACTTCTCAGAAGCTAGCCTACCTTCTCGAGGGCAAAAGCCATGCATTCAGAGATCAGTAATTAAATATATACATTTTAAAAATTACTACTATCTTAAAAAGACATCTCACCCTTCTTTTATTTACTTTCATTTTGTAATGAGCAAGCAGCTTTTGATTATTTAAATACGGTAAGTGTTGAGGATGATATATGTGCTGTCTAGTGCTTGTCCCGAAGTTGTAGAAGAAGGTACATGGCAGAAAATCGTGATGGCTGATGTGCTTGCTGTGTGTAAGTGGATGGTCAGGTTAGATAAGATCGTGATGTGAGATAGGTGAACAAGGGGCTGGATCGCGGAGACCCCTTTGTGATACTTTCCTGCAGATGTGGGAGACTGATAAAGTATTCTTGAAATCTCTTCCACATCTAGGTGTGACTCGTCAAACGGAATGAAAGTGTTTTCTTGTTAAGTGAAAACATTTTGCTTTGAAAAGACTTGTGTATTTTGGAAGGAGGTGTTTAGTGATCACTTTTTTTTCATCAGCTGTTCTCAGTGTTGATACTGGGCTGATCCCTTACAGCATTATTGTAATGATGTCACTTGATTTATTTTCAAATGGTTTGGAGAGATCATCAGAGTATGAAACATCCTCATTCAAGAGACTCAGTATAGTCTATGAATTATTTCTATAAAGCAGCTGTGCTTCTAGGAGAAAGTTCTGTTAGCTATTTGTTTGTTTTGGTCCTAAGGGTGGAAATCAGGGCACCTGAGTAAGCAGGCTACCATTTACTATGCCTTTCTTTTTTAATTTTTAAATTCAAAGATAATCTCTAGCAATTTAAGAAATAGAGCACCTATGGACAGTAGAGAAGACTCAACAGGTATCTAGGACCTGGTATCCACATGATGGAAGGAGAAAATTAGTTCTGGTGGGTTGAGCACACATGAGTGCACCTGCATAGAGTGAATAAGAATGGTTTAAAGAGAAGGAAACAGCTCTTAGGCAACCTTAGTTTTTACATTGTTTCAGTAATGCCCCTTCCTGGAGCTCAGACAATCTTGTTCTGTGATTGTCGACCTTGGGAAGTAATTAATTGTATCTGAATAGTTGTCACTGGTCCCTTCATATAACAAGATGTGTAGCAACTGAAGAAGGATCTAGTTTTCTAAATAAAACATTAGACTGGACTGCCACTACAGAATTTGAGAAGTGTAAGAAAACAAGTTTAGAGACTGCTTCTTCCTTTAAATCAAATGTGGTTTCCTTATTAAATCTCATCAAACCATCCATCATTAAATAAGTATGTTCATCAAAAAATAAACCAAATTAAATTCTTGGGAAAGTGCTGGTTCATTATGTAACTCTCAGGGGAAAAAATTATGTATGAAAGCCATATAACTGAGATGAATAAGAGTGGACAATCCTCCATAGAAATGTTACTTTTCTTAAACAAGGAAGAAAGTCAAAGAAGATAAGTTAGCAGAGGCTAAGTGGGAGTGGCAGGAAACACTTTCGATCCAGGAATTGGAAGACTTCGCTGTGAGAATGGGTGTGAAGCATAGGCTAGCAATGGGTACAGGCTGAGACTGCCTCAACACCAAGCCAACCCAGCCAAACAGCAGCAACAAAACCAAAACACCACCACCAAGTAGACAAAAAGAGAACTGGCTTGCTAGATTCTGTGGCTATGAAACACTATTTTTAGAGTACTCTTAATTTGTGTCATAAATAATAAAAACAAAGTTTATGAACTTCTCTTTGCATTTTCCTGAATGTTAAGTCCTCACCTGATGAAGCAGAGAAGTAAAGTAGGACAGAAATTTGAGAGTCATGTAGCACTCATTAATCTGGTTTTTATTACTAGCCATGAAATTCATCTGGACAGTGAAAGTAGTGATACTTCATAAGATTGGAATGAGTAAAGTAAGATTATACACATTAGTTGTCTGGCACAAAGCAAACAAGGAATCATTTATTCATTTCTATGACTCCCAAAATCTGCTACTAAACAAATCTTCAATAGGGCTGGAGAGGTGGCTCAGAGGTTAAGAGCACTGGGTGCTCTTCCAGAAGTCCTGAGTTCAATCCCAGCAACCACATGGTGGCTCATAACCATCTATATTGAGATGTGATGCCCTTTTCTGGCCTACAAGCATACATGCAGTCAGAACAATGTATACATAATAAATAAAATATAAAAAATTATTTAATATCTCTTGACTAAACAAATGACTATCCTCCTCCTACATGTTACAGTAGCTATTATCTATTGAATGCCTGTTTAAAATTCATGTTGTGATACACATGAATATATATGTACACAAATTTATTTCACAAAAATTGGTCTAGGAAAAGAATATGATGCTTGTTTACAGGAGAAGAAATTGAGGTACGAAGAGGTCCATTAAGTTGATTAGAGTAGTTAACTGGTGATTTGAGGGCCAGGATTCAAACCTGAATGTGTCTGGCTGTGGCTGTTCTTTACCACTCTCTGAGGCAGTGTCTTCACAGATCTTAGGATGTTTTTGAGAGGCATTCAGAATTAAAAGAGTGAGACACTCTAGATAGATCTTTGTCTTGGAAGGGGTATTTTGACAATTGTGTACCGTTGTTTAATTTTTTTAAAAAAGAATTTTATTATTTTATGCCTTTGGATGTTTTGCCTGCTTGTTTATCTATGCACCCTGTGCACGCCTGGTGCCTGGCGGGGGGGAGGGGGGAGGGGGGGGCTGAAGGTATTTATATCCACCAGCACTGCACTCACAGACTGTAGTGAGCCACCATGGGGGCGCTGAGAATTGAACCCCCAGTCCTCTGCTAGAGCAGCCAGTGCTCTTAACTGCTAAGCCATCTCTCCAGTCTCTGAATTAACATATTAAGATTTAGAAGACAGCCAAGTATGATTACTTATACCTGTAATCCTAGCATAAAGAAGGCTGAAGCAAGAACATTATCATACCTTCAAAGCCCACAAAATGAGTTAGTTCTAGGCCAGTCTGGACTGAAGAGTAAGTAAGATTCTGTCTCATACCAAATGAAAACAACAGAAACAAAATGCAAACAAAGAAATCAAGAAGACATTTTGTTACTTACCCTCTCTCAAGATTGATTTCTTCATGGTGAAAATCAAACAGCCTTTGCAGAAAAGCTTCTTCCCATGAATTCTAATTCACAATTGGAACTTCAGGTGAAATCTCTATAGGTCTCAAATGCTCTCTGGCGACATTCTTGGCTTTTGGGTTTGTGGGAGCCATCTGCACACACCTGAAGCATTCCACAGCTGATAGCACACACATGCTATGTCACACACAGCAGTGGGCAGTGGATGCTTATTAAGGAGTTAAAGATAGCCCAAGATAATTTGATTCATATATTCTAAGGAATACGCACCATGTAAGATTAAATGATTTTTTTGTTAACAGGTAAGATTATTCTATTTGTAATTACTGTTGTACTTTGTGCTTCTACCATCTTATTTTGGGTTTTATCCAGTTTTTTCTAGGCCTTTCTCCCTGTTGCATAGTGAATATATGAAGGTCTTGTGATTGAGCACATCTTTCCAACTCAGTGTTGTTTTTGATAACTTGCATTTAAAGCTACTTTTTTTCTTTCATTGTGCTATTATCTCATGTAATATCTGCAGTGATGACAACATTCTGTTGAAAATTGAAGTTTCCAGGGAGAAATGTCTCATGTGTGGACATTCACCCCTTGGTAAAGATTCTACAAAGTTGGTTGTCTGACAAGAGTTTTAGTGATTGACCAGAGCCAAATTATCTTGAGTTTCCAAGGTTGATGGATTGAATTTTAAATTAAACATTTGTTCTTATAGCCGGGCAGTGGTGGCACATGCCTTTAATCCCAGCACTTGGGAGGCAGAGGCAGGCGGATCTTTGCAAGTTCAAGGCCAGCCTGGTCTACAAATTGAGTCCAGGACAGCCAGGGCTACACAGAGAAACCCTGTCTCGAAAAACCAAAAAAAAAAAAAAAAAAAAAAAAAAAAACATTTGTTCTTTGAGTCTTCAGGGACTTGCCTCTAAAACGGCTTTCGCATTGAGGGGCATTGCAAACACTTGTATGAAGTGGGTCCAAGAAACAGCTATTGTTTTTTGGAGAGTTTATAGCCCACATTTCTTAGCTGTTGCTCCATCATGTTTTCTTCTTACAAATGGTTTTTACTGGATTTAGAACTTGTAGCCCAGACTGTAAATTCAGAGGTGGAAGTGTGGTGGCCCATCTCAAGAAGTTTCAGGAGCAAGATGTCTGTTGGCAACTGGTATAGAGACCATATATGTGTTATTTTGGCAAAGAATATGGCTGTTTTCTATCCTTGTCCTAAGAATTTACACATGGCTGAATTTTAAAGTAATGTGCTTGTTTCTTTGGCAGAGAAAATTTCAAGACACTATAAATAATGTTGAGCCTATAAAATGCTTATGCAATTCTATAATGAAGAACAGATGGGACTAAAATAAATACAAAACATACAGTTGGGGGGGGGGAAGAGCATGTTAAGGAGATCAATGCCACTTCCTGCTTTGTATTAGAACATTGGGAAGAGTGCCTTTAAGGTAAGACCCCCTCCTAGCTAAGCCACAATTTGTGAAAGGAGGTGCAGAGAAAGCTTACTTCTAGAAAGCAATTACTTTAACATACAAAAACTGCCACTAATGTACTCAAGTGGGGTGAGGGTCCATTGCAAGTTGGCAGCCACATTTGGCAGTGTTATTTATGTGTAACTGACTCTGGAGGCCTGAAAAAGGTACAAGAGAAAAGGGTCTCATGCATTTACCCTCCACAGCTCTAGAGAGCTGCTGAGCCCAGGCAGTACTTGGCTATGTAGTTCCTGTAAAGCAGTACAGACCACTGCATGAAGCTGAAAAGCAAGCCTGGGTTTTGGTAGAGCCCCAAGAATGTTGGAGATGCCAGAGCCATAAGACTTGTGCCAAGGAGAGCTGCCGACAAGGAGTGAAACCGAGGAAAGAGTGTATGTTGTAGGCAGCAAAGCTGAAGGGGTGAAGCCTATGAATTCTGTGAAACTAGACACTGGATATGAAGCTGCAAGACTTGATGTTTGTCCTGCTCAGTCTTGGTCTTCCTTTAGTCCAATCTTTCCTCAATATGTTCTCATTCCTCTATTTTGGAATAGGAGTACATATTCTGTGTTGTTATAGGTTTGAAATGTATATATATATATATGTATATATATATATATTTATGTATATATTTTATTTTACTGGAGACAGTCTAGGGATCTTGAAATGATGTAGTCTAGGAGTCTTGATTGAGTTCCTTTTCTTTGCCAGTTAAAAGGCAAGAAACATCTGTAATACAACAGGTAGCAGGAGAGAAATAAATCTCAAGCACTGCAAACAGAATCTGGAGTTAAAGGAAGGTGTTTGTTCACTAGGTATGAGGAAACATGCACATGCAGCAGACACAGAGAAAAAACCCTCCAAGGCAGAGGGGGGACTTGGAAAACTGAAAGTCCAGTCTTTTCTTTCGGGTTGGGGGTTTAAAAACCTCTGAAGAGTTTTCTTCCCCTACTTTAGGGTTGGTCTGCTTAAAGACAGAGCTAGGATAATTGATTGGTCCACCACTATGTGTGATATGTCTTGATTTGGCATTGAGCTAGTTCATCAACAGGGGCCTGCTGTGGGAGGCAAAAGCTGCCTGGTTTTTGTCTCAAGTCAGGAGGTTGAGGAATAAGCCAGTCATCTTGGAAATTTACCACCTTTATTACCAAGCCATGGCCCTTCTCTCTCTCTGTCTACCTACCAAAGAGTCTGTCTAACTCCTGGTCTCTCAGCCTTGAGTTTCAAAGAGACTTTGAACTTTTAAACAGTGTTGAGACTGTTAAAATTATGGGACTTTTCAAACTGGACTAAATAAGAGGGCCATGAGCCCATGGGGGCCAGAGAATGAATGTGGTGGTTTGAAGGAGAAATATCCTCATAGACTCAGGTATTTGAACACTTGATCTCCAGTTGGTGGTCCTGTTTGGGAATTTATTGAACCTTTAGGGGGTGCAGTGATGTTGTAAGGAGTACACTGGAGTCAGGCTTTGAGAGTTTATGGAGTTTATGAGAGTTTATGGACTGCTCTGGCTGTGCTGCCACAACTTTCCTTTTATTATGGACTTCCTTTCTGGAATGGTAAATCCATTGGTAAATCTCCAGAAAGTTACTCTTGGTCTAGGTATTTTTTCACAGCACAAATGTGTGATTTTTATCAAATGGGTGCCAGCAGTAAGCTCAACTGACCTTTCTCTTCTCTGACCTCCTGGCCTGACCTTTCACTTCTGACCTCCTGGCCTGACCTTTCACTTCTTACCTCCTAGCCTGACCTTTCACTTCTGACCTCCTGGCCTGACCTTTCACTTCTGACTCTCCTTTTTGTAGCACACCTCCTAATCTGGAGGACAGTCTTGGTAACTTTTCTTTGTTTCCCTGTGCTTCGCTTCTTTTTTTACCCTCATAGACTTTTTTCCTGTGACATCTTCTTAGACTTTAAACCTTGATGTTCTCTGAGGTACTAACTAGTGACTTTGTCAAGTTACACTATGTACTTCCTATACTTTCTCCATTTATTTCCTGTCCCTTTACCCTGCCCATAATTGTTCCCAGTACTGGGTTAGCAGTTGTGAAGCCAGCAATGACTTTTCAATCACTGTCCTGCAATCTGATGTTAGCTTGTATTCTTCATTCCTCTGTGGTATTTGCACCTTTTAAAAGCTCTTTTCCAGCATGTATGGCATGGACCTAGGCCCCCTACACATATGAAGCTGATGAGTTGCTTGATATTCAAGTGAGTCCCCTAACAATTGGAGCAGGGGCTGTCTCTGACTTGGACTTGGTTGCCTACCTTTGTATCCCTTTTCTCTATCAGGGCTACCTTGTCTGGCCTCAGTGGAAGAGAAGGCATTTAGTCTTGATGCAACTTGATTTGCCAGGGTGGGTTGGTACCTGAGGGGGCTCCTTTTCTCTTCAGGGGAGGGGGGAGGGAGGAAATAGGTGGGAGGGTGAGACTGGGAGGAGAAGAGGGAGTGGGACTCTGATTGGGATGTAAAATGAACAAACAAACAAACAAATAAATGCAAGCTCTCAAATAAATAAATAGATAAATAAATATATTAATTAATGAATTAATGCAAGCTCTTTTCCTGGTCTTGATCACTTCAGACTTTCCTATTTTACTGGTTCTTCACAAGTTAGCTGAAGTCCAGTCCCTCCATAGAGTTTTACTTACTTTGCTAGGTTTGGGCCTTATGATTTTTTTTTAATTTAGTCTTACCTGTTTTTCTACTTTTTCCTTAATCAGCTAAATATTCTTATCATTCGTCTTTTGCATTTACAAGTTACTCCTTAACCTCAATCTTGCTTTTTTTCTTACATCTCTCAACAATAATAGTATAATTTTGAATTTTGTGATTCTGTAAAATTCTACATTAGTTTTCTCCCTCTCTCCTCCTCCCTTTTATTATTGGGATGTCACCTTAGAGCCTCTTGTACATGTGACAAGTAGTTTACCATTCACCCTCAATCCGATCTTTCATAAAATGTTTTATATTTTCTCTTTCATTCCCTTTCTCCCATTCTTCCTCTCCTATTTTTCTCTCCCTAAGGATAGTAAAACATCAAAAGCTCCTTACTACGGGCTAAGACTTCCCTGGCCATGAGATTCGACTCAGTTTACAGTACCAGATGTGAAATCTGTCCTGTGAAATGGGCCTCAGTTCTAATCTTTATTCTAAATATTAATAGCGTATATAATGTGTAGTTGGCCAAGTGTTGGTTTTTTCCTCCTTCATTCTGTAGACTGTCTCTTTAATCTGTGTACAAATGTTTTGATTGTATGGCATCCCATTTGTTAATTTTTAGGATTAGTTCTGGTGCTTATTAGAGTCCTTTCAGAATATTACTTTTTAAGAAAATAATTTATTTATTTTTATTTTATATACATTGGTGTCTTTACTACAGGTATGTCTGTCAGAATGTTTGGAACAGGAGTTACAGACAGTTGTGAGCTGCCATGTAGGTGCTGGGATTTGAACCCGAGTCCTGTGGAAGAGTAGTCAGTGTTCTTAACTGCTGAACCATCTCTCCAGCCCAAAATACTACTTTATTATGCCTATATTTTGAAGTGTTTTTTTTTACTCCATCAGAGCTTTATCCTTTGATTAAGGCTTTTGATGTATTTTAAATTACCTTTTTATACAGGGTAAAATATATGGATCTAATTTCATTCCTTTCCATGTAGAAATCTACTTTGTCCAGCATGGGGAAATATTAGGTTACTATAATTATATGTATCTATTTTATGCCATTGATCTACATGTTAGATTGGTGCTAGTACCACTCCCTTGGCAGGGTTAATTCTTGGATTTTTGTTTTTGTTTTGACGTTATCAATGGTACTCCTTTTTTATATCTTGTAACTTTGCTGAGAGCTGTAAGAGGAATTTTTTTTTTTTTGGTAGACTTTTAGGGTTTTCAAGTATACGTTCCTATTATCTGCAAATGAAAATAATTTGACTTCTTTTCCTATTTACTTTTTGTCTTGGTCTCATTGCTCTATCTAAGACTTAGAGTACTATATTGAGTGGAAAATGAACAAGCTCTTATTCTAGATTTAAGAGGAAATGCTCTCTGTTTCTCCCCATTTAGTATAATGTTGGCTATAGGCTTGACATATATATAGCCTTTATTATGCTGAGGAATATTCCTTCAGGACTTTTATCACAAAAGATACAAAAGTTTATTAAAGGCCTTTTCTGTGCCACTTGAGATGATCATGTGGCTTATATCTTTAGGTCTATTTTTTTGTTCTGTTAAACTTATTGACATGTGTATATTGACTACTTTTATCTCTGAAGTGAAAATAACCTGGCCATGCTATATAATATTCTTAATGTGTTCCAAATTTTATTTTCAGGAATCTTATTGAAGAAATGTGAATGTATGTTCGTCAAAGAAATTGATCTTTTGGTTTTTAAAAAATATTATTTTACAATTTCATATCTATGCTCCCAATTGCAGTGGTCATGTCATATCCATGTGAGAGTACCCCACTTCACTCCTCCCAAAACTGTACCTCAGACAGTCCTTTAATCCCCTCTTCTGTGATGTTCCATGGATCTCAGAGGTGGTAACATAGATGTCCTATTTGGGCCAAGCACTCAGCAGTTTCAGCATTTTTAGTTACTTTTAAGTCCCAATTTTGATTGCTGTTCACTGTAAACAAAAGAGGACAGAACAGAGCTTCAAGATATGTTCTGTGCAAGTGTGTGTGTTCTGTATAAATTATATATATATACATATATTATATATGTAAAATTATATATAACTTGTGTCCATATTAGGTAAGAACTTTTATAATCAATAAAAAGACTGATAATCTTGTTAAAAAAAGAGCAACAGCCTTCAATAAATACTTTAGAAACCAAAATCAAATAGCTAATAAGAGTGAAAGAAATTTTCAGCCTCACTGATAATATGCAAAGATGTTATTACATGCCCCTCAATATGGCTGAAGTTGAAAAGATTGAACTGGGAGTTGTTGGGTCATGGTAGCGAATGTGAAGCCAGAATGGTCACATGTTGCTGCTAGGGTTGGAATTGGTATAAGTACTTTGAAGAGTGGCTGGCTGGCATCTGTAGTGGCTAACCCAATGAAATATTTAGTCTCGATAAAAATATACAATAAAAATTCTTGTATGTCTATACTTAAATGGCATGTGCACCTATGCCCACATCATTTGTGATAGCCTGGAAGTGCAGACAGTTCTCTATAAATAATAACAGTGAACTTCAGCTGTAAGTAACATTGTGAATGAATGTTACAATATTGTCAAAAACAGCCAAACACATAAAACAAAGTAAAAGTCTATGTATATGAAACTGAGAATTGGGATTGGTTTATATTTGATCTGTATTATTGGCCCCCATCCCCCCACCCCACTCCCATGTTGGCCTCAAGCACTGGGGATCTAATCTAGGACTTTTCTTAACTGGGTAGTTTCTCTATGAGTGGTGGCTATTTTTGCTAAAGGATGTATTAACAGGGACTGGGTTTGAATTGATTTTGGCAGGGAGTAGGGTGCTGAAGGAGTTACATAGAGTAACTGAACTAATTCTATTTCTAAAGTGGGTTAGTCAAATTAAATGCATGTATTCATTTTGTGACAATCCTTTGAGCTGTACTACACTGTGGATATTCTTGTTATATTAAATAAAAGTAAAAATTAGTATAAAAATGTAAGTGTTTTCTACCAAATTGTGCATGTGGTTGAAATGTTTGACACTGTTAGTTATGCAGTTGGTGTAGTGGCATATCTTCTTTAGGAGCTTAGCAAATTGAAACAAACAAACGAGCAAAGATCATTGATCAGTTAAGTACCTACAGGGATGTGATCTTCCTTTACTATTCACCAGCTGGAGATATTTGGGTGTGTTCGTGGACTGGGGCAGATGGAGGAGGTGAAGGGAGTTTAAAGGCCCTTAAAGAAGCAGGAAAATGTGGAGATGATGGACTATGATTACTTAGAAGAGTAGGAAGTGCCAACTGAAGTATTTAATGAAGACTGCCCCTTCCTTAAAGGAAAGACCTTGGATGAATATAGAAAGAGCCATAACATGTCTCTTTAAAATCAAGTTTTTATGATTCTAGAATTTACGAATGCCTATATTGAGATTTTCCACTTTTATTTTGCTATATCGGTGGTATAAAAACAGGTTTCGAATAAATTTGACTCTGTCTTACATAAATGCTGCTCTTTACTACATTACTTAAGGATGATTAGGTTGACAGTTGGGAATTACCTCTCAATATGGATAAAGACTGCACCCTTAAGATTATCATCCCGTTCTTATCACTGTTGTGGTTCATAGGCGGTCTTACTTGGGTAGGACTGTTGGTTGCCTCCCTCCTTTTGAAGCTTGCATGGTGCCTTCTGGTACATGACAGTTGTTCCTCAGGGAGGAGACATTCAGGCCAGTTATGGTTCAGTGTTGTGCATGCTGTCTTTAGCATTAAGAACTCACCTTCTATCTGTGGAGGCAACCAATAGCCACAGGCTGTATAGTTTGGGAGTCTCTTGAACAGCCCTGACCAAGAACTCAAAAGAGGGTTTCTCTGTCTAGCTTTTGTTAAATGGCCTTTGGCTTTTAGGGGGAGCATTGCTGTCCAGGAGAGAAAAGCTTATTAAAACTAATATGTTATTTACACAGTATTATAGTTTTTTTTTAAAGGTAAATAGTATGGTTACTAATGGACTTGTCAGATATATCTTTATTTTTATTTTGCTGTCTTCTTTTTTTTTTCTCTCTACTTACTTCTTTTACCCCTCCCCCCCACAAAGTCCCTCCTTTCCAATATTCCCTATTAGATACCTGGAACCATGTTCCGTTCTTTCTATTGCTCCTAACCCACCTATCCCTGGAAGAGGTCCTGTCTTAGTCAGTGTTTTATTGCTGCGAAGAGACATCATGACTACAGCAACTCTTATAAAAGAGAGCATTTAATTGGGGCAGGCTTACAGTTTCAGAGGTTTAGTCCATTATCATCATGGCAGGGAGCATGACAGGATGCAGGAAGTCATGGTGCTGGAAAAGTAGCTGAGAGTTCTACATCTGAATCTATAGGCAGAAGAAAGAGAAAGTCACTAGGCTTAACTGGGTGGGCTTTTGAAACCTCAAAGCCCATCCCCACTGGCATACTTCCTCCAACAAGGCCTCTCAAGGCCTCTTTCTCAAGTAGAGCCACTCCCTGTTGACTAAGCATTCAAATATGTGGGCCTATAGGGACCATTCTTATTCAAACCACCACAATCCCTCTGGAACCAAAACTTCTGTAGTATGTAAGGTGTGGGAACAGGAAGCAAAAATTTCCCTAGTGGGTCACTAGGGGTAATAGTGAGTGACACTATTCCCCTTTCTACTCCTTGATTACTAAACAGGTGAAACCTGGCTGTGGGAGAAACTGTACAGTATATTGGACACTGTTTCAAAATGTACTTCTGGAGAACCCTGTCCCAGCCCTCCAGGTGACTGTCACCTAATTGATGCTGTAACTGTGTCTTCAAAGAGTCATTCTATGATTCTATGAGGACAGCTGTGTCAGGATCTTGGGGAACATGATAAAACAGTGGCTTCCATGAACATGGGCCCTCTGTCACACTTGTTTGTCTGTGAAGTGAGTTACTTGGTCAGAAGTAATACTGTGTTTCCATGATAGTAGATAAGGCTATATCTAAGTCTACAGATGGTAATTTTGCCAGAAGCATTATATAAAGGAAAAGCAAATCTATAACCAGAATAAGTATCTACATTATTAAGGGCGAAGCATTGCTTCTTTCATGGAGGAAGTGGTACAGTGTAGTCAACCTAAGACCAGGCTGGCGACTCCCGGCAGTGGTACTTTACAGGATCTCAGTGTTGGTCTCTGCTGTTGGCAGATCTGGTGTTCAGCAGCAGCTGTAGCCAGGGCAGCCTTGGTGAGTGGAGTCCATGCTGTCAAGCCCGTGCATAACTCCCTTGTCTGTCAACATGGTTACTTTATTAATAGGCCCATTGGGCAACAGGGATGGCTAGGAAAGAAGCTGACTGTCCACAGAATGGGTCATCCTGTCTACTTGGTTGTTGACCTCCTCCTCAGCTGAAGTCATTTTGATGAACATTTACATGGGACAATAGTATCCTTGCATCTTTCACCCGTTAGGAGAAATCTATCTATATACTTCTTCTATAGATATCTTTCTCATCAATTTTTCAATCATGTTCTTTACAAGTCCCTGACCATCCAGTCAGACCATTCGCTACAATCACACATGTGGTCATTTCTCCTTCCAAACAAAATGTATGTCCATGTGTACTGCCTGAAGTTATGCCTACAGCGAAGATTTTACTTTGCCAGTGTCTTTCAGGAATGACCCTGACAGCTGTAGCTGTCCATTTCTGGGTTGTATCTGTATAATGTGTAGAAACATCAGTAAACCAGACCCTGGTTTTCTCTTCCTCAGCCAGCCATCATAGAGTACACCCCATGTGGTTACAGGTACATGCTTGGTAGCAAATGGCATTGTGATGGAAATAGAAACCATAGGCGTTTGGGCAGTTTCTTTATGTAACTTGCTTGTGCCTTCAGGACCTGTTCAGGCCTGATTGGGTATATACCACTTCCATTTGATAATAGATTGCTGTTGTGCATGCCCTAATTCATGACTTGGTAGATCAGATAACACCCAGCTCATGAGGGGCAGCTCAGATCGCATGGTAATATGATGGCCTATTATTAATGGGAGCCTGTCAATGTCTTCAAACAATGCCCCTATATGCTAATGTACCATCAGTTCCACTGGATTATATAGTCCAATAGTAGGCTAGCCTGCATAATAGCTTGGACCTGTTGAAGACCCTTCTCCTGTTCTAGGCTCCTTTCTGACTAACAGCTTTCCCAGTCACTTTGTATATGGGCCAGAGTGACACACACAACTGAGAAATGTGCTGTCTCCAGAATCCAAATAGGCTCACTAACCATTGTGCTTTTGTCTTGGTGATGTGAGGTGCCAAATGCCGTTCCTTATTCTTTACCTTATAAGGAATAGATCTGCATGCCCCACACCATTGAACTCCTAACAATTTCACCGAGGCCCTTGAATTTTGGTTGTATTTATTTCCTATACTCTGATGCACATACGTGTTACCAGTGAGTTGCTCCATCCAAAGTGGTTGCTGCATCTGGCTCACTTGGTCCAATCACCATAATGCCATCAATAGAGTGGAACAGTGTGATATTCTCTGGAAGAGACAGATGATCAAGATTGCTTTAAACTAAGTTATGGCACATCTGGAAAGTTAATACATCCTTGAAGTAAAACTGTAAAGGTCTATTGCTGGTCGTTTCAACTGAAAGATTGCTTCTGGTGGTCCTTATAGATGTCTACAGAGAAAAAAACATTGGCTAGATAAACAACTGTGTACTACCAGGAGAGGTGTTGATCTGCTCTTATAAGGGCCCCACTCCCACTACCAAAATCTGCATTAGTCATGGTTTTCTAGAGAAGCAAAAGTGATAGAATGAATCTGTCTGTCTGTCTATCTATCATCTATCTAATACAATAGTTATCTGGTCCACAAGGCTGGATGTCTCAGCTGATTTCCAGTATGTGTTAGAATTCTAAAGAAATAGGCTCTAATATCAGTGAAGGAATGAAATTGACAGCAAGAGTGAGGACAAGAAGATAAAAAGCAAAAAAGTTTTTTTTTTTAACCATGTCCTTTATAATTGTTGCCACAAGAAGATGTGACCCTGATTTAGGGTTGGCCTTCCCACCTCAAATGATCCAACCAAGAAAAACCCCTCACTGCTGTGCCCAGCTGTTGTGCTTTAGCCAAATTGACAAACATCATTAGCCATCACAGCAGCCAACCAGTATCAATCAGTATCTTACTTTTCTACAAATGTTCAAAGCTTTATATACAGAGTCACTAAATTCCCTGATTCTCATAAGAGGTGAATCAGGAGTATCAAATAAGTTTATCTTGTTTGGTTCTTTAAATAGTTCACACCATGGATTTCCATGTTTTCAGAAGTCATTGAGGTGGAGAACTGTCTCCACAGACCATCAATCCCGTTACAGAAATTCATCATTGTAATTCTATTTCTCTAGAACCATTTCTGCTGATACTTAGTCTTGAGGTTCTCTAAAGGAAAAGAACCAATAGAATGAATATATATATTAAAGAAGACCCCCATAGGCTCATATATTTGCATGCTTAGTCACTAGGGAGTGGAACTGTTTGAAAAGGATTAGAAGGATTAGGAGGTGTGGCCTTTTTGGAACAGATGAGGCCTTTGTTGGAAGAAGTGTGTCACTGGGTGGGATTTGTGGCTTCAAAAACACACATCAGGCCCAATGTTTCTCTGTCTCCTCTCTCTCTCTCTCATACCTGCAGATAAGGATCTCTAGCACCGTGCTTGTGTATTTTCTGCCATGATGCTCATGAACTAACCCTGTAAAACTGTTAGCAAGCCCCCAATTAAGTGCTTTCTTTTATAAGAGTTGCCTTGGTCTTGGTGTCTCTTCACAGCAATAGAACTATTATGTGACTAATAGAACTAATACAGTGACTATGACAGTGGTCCAAGTAGTTGGGTTCCAGTATCAGCTGCAGCAGCTGTATCCAGCAAGAGCATGGATGGACTCAAGATCAGGGTAGATGAACTCACCAGTGAGACAGAAAAGCAAGCAGGCAAAGTGTCCTCTTATATGTGGACTATCTCCTCCCACCCTGCCCCCAAAATACAGCTCACATGTAAGGTGAGTCTTCCCCTATATGTTAATATAAAGGAAGTAAAGATTTATAAAAAGTAAACAATTATATTAAAAAATATAAATGTTGTATTAATATAATATAATTAACATAATATTACAGTTCATATAATAAAAAAGCACTTCATAAGCTCAGGTTAACCTGAAGTAAATAATTGCTCACAAGTGGGCCCAAAGGTTTGTCCTTTTTGCTAATTTTAGATACTGTTATTAGAATTATCCATCCCACTGCCCAAGATTAGAATATATTGCAAAGTCAGTATTTCAGCCTAAGTCTTGTATGTTAGCTCTTTCTCATGATATATTTCTCAGATATAATTATAGCAGTTTTTGAAAATACTAGTGGCTGAAGAAAATGACTGATTTTCCCATTAAATTTTTATCATTATTATTACTATTGAGTTTTTAATGTAAGATTATATTAATTTAACACAAGAATCTAATGAATGCACTGATATGTGTCATTTGTTCTTGTGTCTGGAGTTTATAAGATGCTCATCATATTCAAGATATTAATATTTTTATTGACACAATATTAAGATAGAAAAAAGTACTTCGGAGAAGTAGTTTTGAAGGAAATGCATGTATGAAAACCCGCAAATGTTCAAGTAATTATAATGTCTATCTAGTTGTGATGGAATGTGCCCTGTAACCTTAGCTCTTAGAAGTATGAGATAGGATTTTTTTACAGAGCACTGAGAGATTCAATAAAACAAACAGAAAACTTCCTGGGAGAAATCTGCAAACAGTGTGTATTTTTAAAATAGATACATATTCCCATAGTTTATAAACTATGTCTTATAGTTGTTACTTTCATCTTTGTAAAGTTCTAACTGTGGCCTTCTAAATTGTAGACTTATTTTGGTTTCTGCGTATCAAATAATTTACACAACGTTATCAGCAAAGCGTTAAGTAACTGTGGTACCAAAGTGTGGTGCCTTTGAAGCCACCAATGCTTGTGCCAGTGTTTGGATGTCATCAACTACAGATGCATTGAGATCTCTTTTTCTTTTTCTTTCTTTCTTTCTTTTTTTTTTTTTGGTTTTTGGAGACAGGGTTTCTCTGTGTAGCCCTGGCTGTCCTGAACTCACTTTGTAGACCAGGCTGGTCTTGAACTCACAGAGATATGCCTTGCCTCTGCTTCCCAAGTGCTGGGATTAAAGCCATGTGCCACCACCGCTGGCCATTACAGACAGCTGTGAACTGCCAGCTGGGTGCTGGGATTTGAACCTGAGTCCTTTGGAAGAACAGCCAGTGCTCTTGACCGCTTAACCTGTTGTCTAATGCACAGTTAAGTTACTGTTTTTCTTTTCTACTTAAAAAAATACTTCATTCTAATATTATTGTATCTTTGTCTGGATGTCCATCTTAAATAGCAAATGCGTATAGTGTGTAGAGTCATCTTTGCACTTGTGCAGTAACATAAATGTTTAAAGTTATTTTGCATTAGGGTAAATTTTGGTACATGAAAATAAGTGAATTAGCCTTGCCCAGGCAAGGCCTCGAGACCAAGGACTAAGCCTTCTGGAATAGCACCTGCCCTGAGGGGCTCAGTTAGTTCAAATGGTGACGTGAGGTGTCCATGGACAGTCTCAGCTGACTGAAGCCGCCCCCAGATTCATCCATTGAAGCAGGCTAGCCATACAGGCCAGTGAGTGATACTAGGCTATGAACCTGAGGAGAAATCCTCAAACCTAAGCTGAATCGAGGCAGAGGCTGCCATAATAATGCCAGAGACAGACTGCCGATGGTTGCTTGAGGTGTGCCTGCAGATAGAAGGCTGACAAGTTGGCCCTCAAGGACCCACGACCTTGATATCCTTTCAAGGGGTTAGGGTGGGGTTGTTTAGGTGTTGTTAGGTTATGGGTGTTTATTAGGTATTAGTATTTATTAATAAAATTTTCAGTTACATATATGTATATATGTATATTAAAATTATGACACTTATGGTAACAATGCTCTATCCCCAAAGCCATAGACTAGAAAAAAAAGAATCTTGGTACCAGGCATGGCAAACCTACTTTTGAGTTCAGGGGAGTCCAAGAGCCCCCAAAACAATATGGCCTATTGCCATGGCCCTTGGTTGCCATTCTAGAAATTGAAGGTAAGGCCTTCTTATTGAAGACATCACACACTCTGGACAGAGGACTTGGAAGAATTGAATTGGAAATGACTCCCTGAGGACTAGCTTTTGTAGTATGGGGAGGAGCTACTAAGGGAGAAAAACAATCCGTCGTCTTATCTAATTTTACCACCTATGAACCAAAACAATGACCAGAATAACAAGATAATCTGAAAGGTGAACTAGTGACACATATCGTGGGAGTAACCAATAGTTGTCTAGTTAGAATTTAGGCCCATACAGCAGGAGTGAATACACACCTAAGATGATAAACCTAGCCACTACCTTGGTTGCTGAGGCCAAGGACCCTAGAGGAGAACTTATTACTGTCACTTTCCTAAATCAGTATAATTCCTAACTGCTTTCTAAATATTTATCCCATACCCACAAGTAAACGTAGCTCACTCTTTATCAAAAAAAAAAAAAAAAAGAAACCTTCATTTTTCAGCAGCTGGAGACCATTGCAGAAAGCCGCAGCGTTTCAAGCTGCACAGAATAGCTGATTGACTGTAGGGTGCTCATCTCCTGTTGGTACATGTACAACACGACCCCTACATCTTGGGCTCAGGGAACATTGGAGAAGGGGCGGCAGAAAGATTCTAAGAGCCAAAGGACCGAGATATCTGCTGTGAGGTGGTGTCTTCTGTATATGGTAGGGAGGTTGTACTCATGACATCTCAACAATATGGTTGCCTAAGTAAGACTGTGAAGGACAACACCAGTCACTATGTTAGTGTATACTGGGGAAGTCTCACAAGTCCTTGTCCCTAGATGAAGTCCTGTGGGCAACTTGTTCAGAGACTACCGTTGGTCTTCTCCAGGGATGAACCTGGTTTTTCAATCCCAAGGGATCAGACCTAAACACATCTAAATGAACTCAGGACATTGTATTTTTAAGTCTGTATGTATACACATTACAGTAGTAATTAAAGACCAGAGGCCATGGATTCGAGCAGGAGTAGGGGGGATGGGAGGAGGTAGAGGGAGAAAGGGGGAAATAATGTAAACACGGTACTCACATATGAACCTCTCAAAAAACAAAGAAGCTATAGTCAACTTGACATTTTTAATGGCGAGGATTATTAGAAGTTTGAACAAGTTTAGAAAGGGGCTGTGGAGATGGCTCCGTGGGTAAGAGTACTTGTGCTAGCATGAGGTCCTGAGTTTGAAACCCCAGTGCCTACATAAAACTCTGGGCATGGAGGAGCCCTTGAGCTTGCTGGCTGCCAGCCAGCTCCATTTTCAGTGAGAGACTGCCTCATGGAAATAGTGCAGAGAACACTAGAGTGGGGCACCTGGTATCCTCCGCCCCTGAGCGTGCACACAACATGCTCACCTGCACACCATGTGAATGCACAGAACCACAAACATACATTTTAAAAAATAGATTAAAGATTTTAGTAAGTGTTTTCTGAATCTTTACCTGAAGCCAGGAGGCTCCTTGTGTTAAGATAGCATTAAAGGGAAGTTCTGACGCTCTTTCAACAGTGAACTCCAAGACACATGAAGTAGTGATGAATATTATCAGGGATCCTGAGCATTACCTGGTTCCACCTCCATACAGCTCATGTGTTAATTCACATATGCCCCCTTCATCCTCCCTTCAGCCCAGGAGCCTTGAGTCTATTGCTGGATAAAGCAACTTTCTGCTTTCATGGTTCTTTCACTTTCTTTGAAATCCTATGTGCAATGTAGCTCCTGTTTTTTTTTTAATAATTTATTTTTTTATTTCTTCAAGTTTACATCTCAATCACAATCCCCTCCCTACTCCCCCCTCCAGTCCCACCCTTCCACCCTTCTCCCCCTCAACCCCCCATCCTCTTCCCTTCTTTTTTTTAAGTTTAAGGTATTTCTTTTTCCCCCCCAACAGC
>CAJQZJ010037404.1:163705-218783 GCA_907164525.1 Lophiomys imhausi | reverse complement strand
GGCTGTGACAGTCCACAGCTGACCCATGTATATAGTTGGGCTATAAGGCTGGAGTACAGGCTGTGACACTCTACTAGCTGGTTCCATGCTTAGTTAGGCCCTGGCTGTGACAGAAGGCAGAGAGGATAGAAAGAAAGTGTAATAATATAAGTATTGTGACTCAAAGCTCATGTTTCTGCTAAGTTTTTAACTCTTCTTTTACACAGAGAAATTTCTCTAGAAACGCACTATAGAAATGATCCATGAAAGTATAATCTTTTAACTCTTCTTTTGTTGGAGAGATTTCAAACTAATATCTTATAATTCTTGGATATATGAGATTGCCTTAATTCATATTACTTAGAGAATAATGTACAAGCGAAAGACCAGTAAGGTTAAAAAAAAAAAAGTCCAAACAAAGCAATATGAGACCCCCCCCCAAAAAAAAAAAAACAACCAACCAACCAAAACAAAACAAAAAACCCTCCTAAAATAATATAAATTCCTTCTGTGTTGGCTTCCTACTGTTGAACAGGGAACTAACATTGTGAGATTTACAGCAGGCATGGACTGAATGTTGATAAAACATAGATCACAGCAGGATGTCCAAGGGGTAATTGTCAACTGCTAGACAAGCTGCCCTCAGTATGGAGCTGCTGTGGTAGGCTCTGCTGGGTCTTAATGCCTGAAGCGACCCTTCTGCTTCCTTCCCTCCCTTCCTCTCCTTTCTTCCTTCCCTCCCTCCCTCCCTCCCTCCCTCCCTTCCTTCCTTCCTCCCTTCCTTCCTCTCCTTCCCTCCCTCCCTCCCTCCCTCCCTTCCTACCTTCCTTCCTTTCAAGAGTTAAAGAAAGATTGGTTTCAAATCTTCTAATATTATGCTGGGAATCTGGACCTGGAGATAGATACACACACACACACACACACACACACACACACACACATACACACTCATATTCTGTTGGCAGGCTTTCTATTACTCTTTTATGGCTCTGTTTAGATTTGGACTCTTCTCTTGATTTAACTTTGACAATTTGCAGGAGTCAAAGGACTCATTCATTTGTTTTAGATTTTCCAACTTAATGAAGCACAGGTTTTAAAAGTATTCCCTTAAACCATTCTGTATTTCTTGGTGTCTATTGCTTCCCTGATCATTTCTGATTCTGTTGATTGGGATCCTCTATTTCTTTTGGTTAGTTGGTTTGATGTTCTGTTGATCTTGTTCATCTTCTCAGAGAACAACCTCTTAGATCATTGATTTTTTTTTTATTATTTTCTTTGTATCTATTCTACTAATTTTTGCTTTGGTTTTATTAGTTTTTGCTATCTACTGTGTGTGGATTTGGTTTGTTATATTACCATATTCTTGGCTTGCATCACTAAGTCACTTGTTTTTGCTCCTTCTGTTTATTTCTTTTTTAAACATAGGGACTTAGAGCTATAGATTTTTATCTTACAACTGCTTATCATGTGTAACAGGAATTAGTTTGGTCTAGCAACGTGGTAGTAGTAGTCTTCTAAGATCTGTGATCTCACTAGCGCCGAGAAGCTGTCTAAGGTTTTTAGTAGTAGCCATGATTTTCCAGCAATGTATGAGTGTCACTATTGCACCCTTTTGGATATTTAGCCATGCTGATCATTGTTCTGGTTCATAGGTATTAATTCTGGATAATTGCTTCCCTCCCATGTCAGTTTGCATAACATTTTCTGTTACTATGGAAACTAGACTGAAGGAAGAAAGTTTTCAGGTTGGATTCGGCTCATATAATCTGAGTCCAGGATCCTAAATGTGCAGTGTCTGTGGGAATAGGGGCTCACCATCAACCCCTGAGAAGTAACCAAGGGCAACGGCAAGTATATTGTTTTGGAAGTCACTTATACTATGCTACCCAACCATTTAAGAGGAAATTTCTTGTACTTGGTACTATAGTTTTTGTTGGTCTGTAGTTTTTGTGAGGAGTATTGTAAGCTCAGTGGCATATATGTATGTGTGTGTACATATATATATACACACTTATATATGTGTATATATACATATATGCACATATGTATTATATATAATTTTAGGTAAATATAAAATAATAAGCTTACCTGATTTTATCAAACGCTAGTTTTTTTTATTAATTTATTTACTTACATCTCTATCACAGTTTCCATTCCCTCTTCTCCTCCCAGACCCTCCCTCTCTCCTCCCCTCCCCTTCCCCATCCAATGCTCCTCCCTTTCTCCTAGGAAAATGTGAGGCCTCCCATGGAAATCAGCTCTCCTTGGCATATCAAATTGCAGTAAGACTAGTCACATCTTCTCCTATTGTAGCTAGATAAGGCATCCCAGTTAGGAGAAAGGGATCCAAAGGCAGGCAACAGAATTAGAGAAAGCCCCTGCTCCCACTTTAGAAGTCCCACATGAAGACCCAGCTGTACAAATGTTATATATGTGCAGAGAGCCTAGGTCTGTCTCGTGCATGTTCTCTGGTTGACAGTTCAGTCTCTGTGGGCCCTTATGGGCCCAGGTTAGTTGATTCTGTGGGTTTTCTTGTGGTGTCCTTGACCCCTCTGGCTCCTACAATCCTTCCTCCCCTTCTTCCACAGGATTCCCAAGCTCGGCCTAATGTGTGGCTGTGGGTCTCTGCATCTGTTTCTATCAGTTGCTTGCTGAAGCCTCTCTGATGAGAGTTATGCTAGGCTCCTGTCTGCATATCATTAATAGTGTAATGGGTGGGCTCTCTCTCATGGCAAGGTCTCAAGCTGGGCCAGTCATTAGTCAACCATTCCCTCAATTTCTGCTCCATCTTTATCCCTGCACATCTTGTAGTCAGGACAAATTGAATCAGGTTGAAGGTTTCCTGGTCTTCTACACCTGAGATTCTCTCTTCCATCTCTTGTATTCTGTTGATGATGCTTGCACCTGTAGTTCCTGTTCTCTTACATAGGTTTTCTATCTCCAGGATTCCCTCAATTTGTGTTTCCTTTATTGCTTCTGTTTTAATGTCATCTACTAGTTTATTCATTTCATTCACCTGTTTGATTGTATTTTCCTGTATTTCTTTTTCTTTTCTTTTGTTTTTAGTTTTTCCAGACAAGGTTTCTCTGTGTATCCTTGGCTATACTGGACTCACTTTGTAGACCAGACTAGCCTTGAACTCACAGAGATCCACCTGCCTCTGCTTCCCAAGTGCTGAGATAAAAGGCGTGCGCCACCACACCCAGTTTTCCTGTATAGCTTTAAGGGATTTATTTATTTCATCTTTAAAGTCCTCTATCATCTTCATGAGATTGGATTTAAGGTCACTTTTTTGTGTGCTTCAGCTTTGGATTAGAATATCCTGGGTTTGCTGTAGTAGGGTAACTGGACACTAACGGTGCCATATTGCCCTGGCTGTTGTTGATTGTATTCTTATGGTGGACTCTGGCCATCTGGATTTTGCAGTTATTATAGGTTCAAGTGCTGATGTCTGAGTGTATCTTTGTTGGAGTGACTTTTGGGGGGGAGGGGTTCCCCTTGGTTTCTGTTTCCTTTCCGTCTTCTGACCCTCAGAGCATCTTGGGGTTCTGGTAACCAGGGAGTCTTCAGGTCCAGCAGTGTGTGTCCACTGGGATTTTTGTGGTGTGTGTGGTCTCTGTAGTTTTGTGTCCTAACATTGCCCCTGGGGTCCTTAGTATGAGCGTGTGTGGCCTGGGGTCCCTGGGGTCTGTGTGGCTCCAGACAAATAGTCAGGGTTTGGGGGCAGGAAATGGAAAAGAGGTTATGAGGTACAGTTTACAGCTGTTGGGTGTGCTTTTCAGTGGAGTTGGAGGGCAAGGGCTTAGCCTGGGGTTTTGTCTGGTGTTCCTGGTACCAGTGAAAACAGGCAGGGTTGTGGGGAGGGAAATGGAGCACAAGATATGTGATGCAGTTTACCCCTGGAAACAACCCTAGTTTTATTTATCCCTTGTCTCTCCTTCATATTTTGTGTTGACTTCCCTTCTCCCTCTCTGTTGGAGTCCCACCCCCATTTGTCTGTTTCTCTGCTTCATATCACCTGTACTTCATAAGATGGAGGCAGAGTGAGTGGATCTGAAGGAGAATGGAGGTGGGGAAAAACTGGGAGTAGTAGAAGGGAAACTGTGGTCAGGATATACTGTATAAGAGAAGAATTAAAAAACAAAACAAAAGAAACCATAATCTTTGCAGTTAAGTGGATTGGCCTAGAAAAGATCATGTTGAGTGAGGTAACCAGACCCACTGAGTAAGTGCAGAAACAGGAAAGTATAAAGGAACCATGGGGTGGGGTGGAGTGTAAGAGATTAACATCAGGATACGGTGATGTATCTTTTTTTTTTTTAATGTGTTGATTTGTATTCTGTACTAGGGCTTGTCCATCTGCAGTCATTTGTTGGTTGAGCTTTCTCATTTTTCTGTTCAGGTCACCTGTCTTCTTTTAGTGGAGGTGTTTACCATATTCAGGAGAGGACTAAGTCTTCATAGGGTGGAGATTCCCTTCCTTTGTGGGGCTGGTTCAGGAAGTTCTGGAGCAGCAAAGGTCGGCCTAAGCAAGGGAAGCCTGAGTCTTCTACATCATGCAGAAGACAGTGAAGTCTGGGCTCCTGGGATAAAACTCCTAGGACCTAGAGAAAGTCCTTGTACCCAAAGCAGGCACCTACTGCCTGGGGTACAGCTCCTAGGCAGTGTCACTGGGCCCAGTCCATGGAAGCAGCTGCACAGAGCTGTGCAGGGTTGGTTCTTTGTGTAAGAGGTTTCTCAGGGATGTAGTTGGGTCTAAGCAGGAGAACATGTTGTCTCCTACATACTACAGTAGTCTGTGCTGGCTAGACTCCTGGTACAGAAACTACCCAATGGTCTTGAAAAAGAGTAGTGTGTGAGGAATCAATATGTCAAATTCTAAGATTTTTTTTTTTATGTAGTTCAAAACTAGGAAGAAGGATGGACAAATAAAGGCAACAATACAAAACCCAGAATAGCCAACTGGAAAATTGCAAAAGTATTAAAATCTAGGAAAGATGATCTGTTCCACAAATTGTTTCCTATTGAATACTCATGGACCATGGAAGGAAAGAATAAAGGGAGATAGAGAGGGAGGGAAAGAGAGAGAGGGAGAAAGGAAAGGAAGGAAAGAAAAACATACAACCTGAATTTTTTTAGGCATGTGTAACCTTTTGACCTGGTGTCACAATATTGTTATCTATAAAGTTCATGCTCGAGAACAACATAATTAAGTCACCAAATTCCTCTTAACTAACTCAAGTTAATTTTGCAGTTCTGCTTGTTTACAGCTACATCCATAGCTATCCTTACCCACATGTGGCCAGGCCACAGGACAGACGTTCCTCATTCCTCCATGAATCTTATTGATTTAAATGTAAAACTTGAAATGGTCCTCATTTTTACCAGAAGAGGTTTGATATATAACCCAGGCTAGGTTCAAATTTAGGATACACAGTTCCTGTGTGCTTAAATTACAGGTGTATACCACCATATCTGGCTTAAACCATAAAGTTTTAAAAGAAGATTTGGGGAGGGGTATGCTGGAGAGATAGCTCAGCAGTTAAGAGCACTAGCTAATCTTCTAGAGGACCCAGGTTCAATTCCCAGCACTCACATGGGCAGCTCATAACTGTCTGTAACTCCAGTTCCAGGGGAATTGGCACCCTTACACAGACATACATGTAGGCAAAACACCAATGAATATCAAATTAAATAAAAGAAGACATAGGAAAATATTTTCCTACCTGTGGCTTGGAAAAAAAATCCTTAAGCTGAAATATCAAAAGCATAATCTATAAAAGAAAAAATGTGATAATTTGAATCATCTAAATTAAAAATTTATACCTTACAAAAAACTTTATCACTTAGTAAGAGAGTTTATTCTTAGCATATGTGAGGTTTGGGTTAAATTCCCCAGCATTAAAATAAAGTATAATTTGAAAAAAAAGAAAAGAAAATGGTCAGACAGCATATAGATATTATTTTTACTCAAAAGGAGGGCAAATGACATATAAAACTGGTTAGGTACAAATATGAAAACACTCTTCTGTGAATGGGCATATCAATTATTTGCAGTATAGCCAAAGACTGTGGGCAATCATATCTTCTTTAGAATATGCATGGTTAGTTCACTGGTGGCACAGCCACACAATAGAATTCTCTGTAAGAGGAAACATGGCAGTCTCATGTTCTTGGCATTCTCAAAGTACATATATGATTTTAACTATGTAGCACTCGACAAATGACAAAAATATAGGGATGGACAACAGATTAGTGATTGCTAGGGGGTAGAGATGGTTAGAAGAAGGGTGCTGGCCTGAGTGGGGGTGGGGTACAACAGGGGCTCTTTGTGGAAATGGTATCACTCTGTACATTGACTATGTTGCCTAAAAACTACGCGAGTGACAGAATGTCCTAGAAGTAGGCACATTGTGCCAAGACCAATGGCTAGTTTAAGAGAAAACTGGGTGAATCTCTCTAATCTGCTCCTGTAGCATCCTTCCAGTCAATTAAGTATTTCAAATTAAAAAGTTAAAAAAAAAGACAGATCTTGTCATTAGACAAGTCAGTCAATTAACACTCAGATGCTGATTCAAAAATTTAAATCTCAGTTAAATAAAGTAACATTTACATCAGTCAGTTAGTTCTTCAGTTTCAAGTGTTCCTGTGACTACCTTATTAGCTATCCCAGAGGAGCAGCTGCTCAGTCACCACAAACAAACAAAAAACCCAACAACAACAACAACAAAAAACCCCAAAAGGATCAGACAGATTTTTAAGAGCTTGAGGATGGGGGGAAAGCATCCTATAAACCATTGTTGATAAGATGTGGCTGATATAATCATGAACACAAGATGTGCGCGCACGCACACAGCTAAGATATATAAGTACAAAGGAGCTAGGTAGAAGAGGAGTAGGAGGGATATGGCCACAAGATACTGCATGCTTATATGAAATTAAAATATTTTTACCCTTGGAATTTTGAGGGTGTCCTATATTTTAATAGGGAAGTGAAAAACTATAACATATATAGGAAATGGGTTAAAAAAAAAGGTAGATATTAGGGAGAAAGGAAATCAATTTGGAGTGTTTTAAATACCCATGTTTTGTGGTGCTTGCTGCTGGACTGGCCTCTCAGAGGCAGCTTACTACTGCTGAGGAAGTGCAACAGCCCTTAAGCCTGAAGCTATTTCTGGGTCAAAATAACCTTGAGGAAGTGACAATTCTCTTCTCCTTTTTTTCTCACATCAAACTAGCTGATTAAGATCAAGACAATTCACTGGGTGGATACAGTGTTCCAAGGTTCGAGAAGATGCTCCTGTTTCCCTGGACTAGGTGTAAAACTTAAAACTTACAAGGGGATTACATATGAAGTATTTAGGAATTGAGTTATGAAGAGGACCACAAGCTGTAGAAAGCCAGGCCCGAACAGCATAGCAGGAAAAACAGAAGCATAGAGGGTTTAGTCTGTGGGTGGCTCGTTTCCCTTATGTCAAATGGGCCAGATAAGACTTCTTGTAAGGATGTCCAAGAGTCAAGTTTTGCAGCTGTAATCACTGACAGTGTTCATTGTGTGAGGACAAGGAATGGGGTTGTACTTGGGCTAGTCTCCTTTCATGAAGTTTTGTATTTAGTCTCATAACTATGGGGGTCCCTAACTGTAGCATTAGAACAAATTGATGGAAATTTTGGGTTCTTAAACCACTGTGAAATTTTAAACATATGTGGTTAAATTGGTCAAAATTACTTTTTTTAGAGTTTTGTGAAGTCTGATGGGGCAAACGATAAGCCATGTGCATCACAGCTTTATGAGGGATTTTTACCCAGGGCCACATTTTTCCACAGCTATATCCACGTAGTACATAGACAATGAAAAGGTCAAGTCAGTGGTAAAGATTTGTAAAACATCTACAATGTAGGATTTTATTTACTGTAAAATTTTATGCTTCATTATGAGGTATTTCAAGTAAATTTTTGTTCATTCTCTTTTTTTTTTTTTTTTTTTTGAAAAGGAGGTTAAACAAACAAACAAGGGTCATGGTGACACACACCATTAATCCCAGCACTCCAGAGGCTGGAAGACAGAGCTATGTGAGTTCAAGTTTAGCCTTGGTTATAAATAAATTAAAAAAAAAAGTACAAGTGGATACAAAAACAAACAAACAAAATCAAAATGTGACTGTTTTCAACCAACCAGCCAACCAAAGGCCAACATACTCATTAAGATCCTTCTCCTTGGAACAAAACAGCAAAGCAAGGCACTATCCGTTTAGCCCACAGCATGCTGGCATGCTGGTATTTTAAAGTTGCCTGACACATGCCTCAGAGCTACAGAGAGGGAGACAGAATGCTGGGATCTCACAGTCACGTCCCTGAGCACACTACACTGCCAGCACTTCCTGTACACCAGCAGTCAGTAAGCCTGGATGAGGCTGGGGGTTTGAGTGGGTGAGGTTTGGAAAGCATCAGGGTCTGAGGTGGAAAATATGTAAGTTTGCTGTAACACCATTCACCTCACAGACATCAGTTTGTAAAGCTCACAGTTTTAACAGTGTTCATTGGCAACACATGATCATTACAAGTACTTCATCACTCTGACTGAGGGGTGCCTAAGAAAAGTGGGCTGCAGAGATAGCCAGGTGGAGCAGCAGGAGCCTAGAACCCTGGCTGTATTCCCCTAACCCAGAGAGAGTCAGAAGCAGAGAACCAGCTCCACAAAGCTGTTCTGTGACTTCTACACATTCCTAGTGGCATGTGCACACCTGTACCCCCACACACATTATGCACATACATAGTAACAGTAGGCATGCTCTTTAAAGTCACTATTCACACATCATTGACAACCACAGTGAGAAAGAGTATGAGCACTGTGAATCGTGTAGAGCTCATCCACCTGACGTTAATGTAGTATCTGTGGTACCTGAATACAACAGGAATGTTTCTAAAGTGTCTCCACTGAGTTTTGGGTGTACTTCTCCAGCTGGTCTCTTCTGTGCTTCCCCTTGCTGCTTCATAAGTTATTTTAAGTGTTTATTTTGCTGTTCTCATCAAAATTCCTCAAGTACTCAAAGGGAGTGCATAATTTTTATCTTGATTCTTTTTCAGAAATACAGTAATTTGTTGAAAGGATTATAAAATTGAACTGAGCCTAGGTACTATAGTATAAGTCTAACTATAACATAAAAATGTTACAAAGAGGGCTGGAGAGGTGGCTCAGAGGTTAAAAGCACTGGCTGTTCTTCCCAAGGTCCTGAGTTCAATTCCCAGCAACCACATGGTGACTCACAGCCATCTACATTGAGATCTGCCTGGGCATATATGTAGAGCAAATACTGTATACATAATAAATAAATAAATGTTTAAAAAAATATTACAAAGAAAAGATTAGGATTTATATTATTATGTAAAAGTTGAGTATACATATGATTGCTCTTTAGGTGTTCTGAGAAGCCTGTATTATAAGTAACCAACACATTCATTTTAACCAATAATCTTATCTTTATATATAATAGGAATAATATCTTTGTTATAGACTTAATGATTGTGCTATAGTTAAATCACATGTAACTAGCCAGCGTCACCCTTCCTTTCACACCCACAGTGTTCTCTCCCTCTAACCACATGTTGAAATACTTTCTTGAGGTTTTGAAAGATATTGTGTCCTTTTTTGGGACATCTTCACAACTAGGGTAGTTATGAAACAACTCTGTAGTTCCTGTTATTTATGTATTTGATACATCCAACATAAGATTGATGACTACTGTCTAACTACAGACTGAAAGAAATTTTACCTCCAAATGACCAATGCAATTCCCTTTCCTCAAGAGACAAGAAATAAATTGGTTGGAAGAGAAGCAGGTGCTGCTAGCTGTTATTTGAAAGGAATCTTTTATGGGGTGTGGTAAGTACTACCATTTTATGACCACAGTTTCAGAACAATCTCAGGATAGAACAACAGAATTTGGGGGGTATGTAGACTGAGTTGCTGGTATGTAGCTTCATTCAGTATTGATCGTAAACATTCATGATTGAAAGTTGTGAATTTTCATCAGAAAAGTTCTATGCTGAGGTTTTTTTTTTTTTTTTTTTTTTTTTTTAATATGTGTTATTTCTTGCTTTCGTTACCCAAGATCTAACTGACGGAGCAGCAGTTTTCCCTATGGTTCACAGTACAACACTGGTTCCCAGCAGCTGTAGAAGTGAGTTAAGAAGACTGGAGTCCTTGAGACACTGTTATTATTACTATTATTCTTCTTCCTCCTCGAGGCTTTTGTGAAATCACATACAATTTATCAGAATCTGAAGTCTAGTTCATTTGACCAGATTTTTCTCAATATTTTACTTTAGTAATCTTACATTCTCTTGTATTTAACCAACTAACCAAACATACAGAACAAAAAACAATTTAGGTGAATGTATTTTTCAGAAAAAAACATTTTTTAAAAGATCAAATTTTGCAGAGCAAGAAAGAGAAAGAAGGGGCTGGAGAGATAGCTCAGAGGTTAAGAGTATTGACCTAATAATCCTCCAAAGGTCCTGAGTTGAATTCCCAGCAACTACATGGTGGGATACAACCATCTGTAATGAGACCTGTGCCCTCTTCTGATTTATGAGCATACATGCAGGAAGAATGCTGTTTAAATAACAAATAAATAAATCTAAAAAAAAAAGAGAGAGAGAGAAGAGTATGCCTCAGGCCTATCTGGCATCACCTGTTGGTGAAGCTTGAGGCTCTTCTGTGCTCCATATGGTTCTACAAAGCCGAGACTGTAGTGTCTGTGGACTTTGTGTGGTATTTCTCACACCTCCATCACATACTATTATATTACTTTTCAATCTACTAAAAGTTGTCTGGAAATTGCCATTTCAGTTGCTTTACAATGATGTATCACAGGGAAGTACCTTATTTGCAACATGTTCTGTGTTGTAATTTTGGCTTATGAATAACTTTGAGAAGACTACTGATAATTAAGACTATTGTATTCAGATTTTAAACATTTGAAGTTGGGGATCTCACTTTTTCTTAAAATGTTACTTCCTATTGTGTCCACCAGCCCATATTTTCTCCATAGTGACAAGGCAGGGAAAACACTAAGGGAACATTTGCAGACAGGACCTTTAGAGAAAACTGAGTAAGGACCATAACCAAGGCTGATTCTGCTGCTTTTCACGTCTTTGCAAATGGAAGACTAGATCCATCATATAGAGTAAACTTAGCATAGCTTTTAAAGACACTGGTGCCTATGAGTACACAAATCCTCGAGGCTTTGACCAAAGTTTTACTTTGTTTTACTAGGTTAGTAATGACTTGGGCACCTCTCAAAACTCAGTCTCAATAGAAGAAAGGCCCTTTGTCCCTAGATTGTCATTATTATTAAGACTGCTAGTCTTTGACCCCTAGATTTCAGTGGTACCTCTGATATTTTGGCTGACAGTTCTGTCATTTTTTGTTACCAGAATCAATTTAGATTCAGTTTCCTTTTGTGTTTTACTTAAGTTACTGCAAATGTAGACCATGTTTCCTATTTCATCCAATATAGTTCATCTAATATAGTTTCAGGACAGCACAGGAATGGGAGGATTTGTCAGTCATTCAGAGTTGTTGCTTTTACTAACAAGTGGACATTTGTTGGGTTTTAGCGTTCTATAGGAGAATGAAGACAAAATGGCTTTATGTTGCCGAATGGAAGCAAACTGTCTGGTCTTTCTAAGTAAGAATATTCTTGTAAATATCTTCACTGAAATATTATGGGGCTTAGGGTTATGGTCCCTCTAACTGGGTTAAAAAGAAAGTATCAGTGCAGCCAACCATCCAAACAGGTGGTTACTGCACTGCTTGATGTGTTCAGCAAGAGTCTTTTGTCTTTTCATTCATAAAATTTCCTGCAATTAAATTTCACAAACACAGAAATTGAAGCTCTCTCTCACTAGGAGACGCACACATTGCTAAGTGTTCAGAACTCAGTGGACTGTTCTGTGGGTGCTTGGAAAATAAAAATGTTATACCCAGATTGTGGGGTCCCCAAAGACCACCAAGGAGCCGATTCCGATGTGATCATACAAGGGTCTTTATTACAAGCTCAAGCAGAGACTCGCACCATCACCAACACAGTGGACTTTAGTGAGAGCCCTGAGTACAGGAGAAACTGGGCTTTTTATGGGGTACGCGGTACACTCAGCACTTTTTCATACGTGTAAGCTTCCAGTTGATTAGTATTTTAAACTGGTTCTTTTGGGATGAACAGGATGAAGCAGTTGCAGTACAGCTACAAAGATCAGCCCCTGACAGTTGAATCATTTGTCAGTAAGCTCACCTGGCCCTCTTAGATAAACACAGGCTTCCTCTTTTAGCTGTTGCTTGGGGAATCGGCTTTGATCTCTTTGCTATGGCCTTGTCTGTGGGTTCCTTCCTGGAGTCTGGAGGCAAGAAGTGGAGGGAGTCTAGGGTTCGACAGCTTGCCCTCAAGAACTAGGTGAAAGGCCAGAACATGCAGGAGCCTATGTAGTGGCAACAATGGGGCATTTTCAAAATGGGGCTGCCATAGCCTTACAGAAAAAGGGTGAAAGAAATGTAGACAATGGAGCCATTACTTGTGAAGTTTAGAGGGAAGCAAACCCTCTAGTGGGGTCATTTGTGATGTTTTGAATTAAGAACCACTAAAGCGAAACTTTTGCTTTGCTGGAACAATTGATGCTGGTCACATGGAGCTGAGAAATCAGTGGTGATTAAAAAGAGACAAACATCATTGAGGATCATAAATATGGGAATATTCCCACAGGGTCAGCATATAGAAGTTGTGGTCCAGAGAGAGCAGAGGCTATATCTCATGCTGTCTGGTACCTGAACTTGGTAACCTAGAGTCATCCAAGGGGTGCTGGTTTTGAAGGTATGGAGTCAAGGAGAGCAGCTGAGGTTTGGCACTGTGTGACAGGGCTGGAGTCCCTCAAGAGAGGCCATGAGAGGCCATTATTGAAGATGCAGCCTCAGTTTCAGTAGATGCCCCAAGGTTGAAGGTGTCATGGAGAAAAGTTGAGGCTTGGTAGAGTCCCTCAACAGAGCCTAGGAGAGGCTATGGGTGAAAGCTCAGCCCAGTTACAGAGGCCCCAGAACTTTGGAGATGCCCATAACATGGCACGAACATCAAGGAGAGCAGCAACCATGGAGTGGAGCCAGTCTGAGCCTGTGGGACAGCACTGAGTGTGCTGTCCAAGCCCTTTGGAGCCTAGATCATGAGTCACAGAAATCTGACATTGAGCTTTTTTTTTTACCCTGTTGAACTTTTACTAGGATTGGAATGTAACTGTTCTTCAGTTTTTTTTCTTTTTCCTCTTGGAATAAGAAAGTACTCAACTTGTTTTTTTTTTTTATATAAGAACCTACAGTTATGAGAATTTGAATATTTAAGAAAGGATCTGAACTTAGAAAGTGTTGGAAATTTTAAAGGTTTTTAGAAGTTGAAATGTTTTATATTTGATATCAGTATTAACATGAGATCATGGGGATGAACAAGAATGGAAAAACAGTAATATTAACAACGTTTCAAGTTGACAAGGAGTCAAATTATGCTGGCTATCTTTTCGGTCAGCTTGACACAGGATAGTATCATTTTGGAAGAGGGGATGTCAATTGGAACATGTCCCCCATTAGAATGGCCCATTGTGCATTAATTGATGATTGATATGGGAGGTCCTATTCCACAGGACCTCCTGGCTGTGCAGTCCAGAATGGTATAAGAAAGCAGGATGAACAAGTCATGAAAAGCAAGCCAATAGCAGAACTCCTTAATGAACTCTGCATCAGTTCCTGCCTCCAGGTTCCTCTCTGGCTTGCCTAGTTAATGGACTACAAGCTGTAAGATGAAACAGACCATCTCCTCCTCAAGTTGCTTTTGGACACTGCCTTAATCACTGGTCTATTTCTGTAGAGAGACACCATGACCAAGGCAGCTCTTATAAAAGAGAACATTTAACTGGGGGCTTGTTTATAATTTCAGAAGCTTAGTAGATTATCGTCATTATAGAGAGCTGCTAGCAGGGAATCATGCTGCTAGAGAAAGAA
Organism: Lophiomys imhausi; assembly: GCA_907164525.1. Classification (NCBI taxonomy): domain Eukaryota; kingdom Metazoa; phylum Chordata; class Mammalia; order Rodentia; family Muridae; genus Lophiomys; species Lophiomys imhausi. The sequence goes on along the minus strand of CAJQZJ010037404.1, from coordinate 204,763 downwards.
GTATCTGTATCCTGATCCTCAAGCAGAGAGGGGGGGGCATGAGCTTTTGAAACCTCAAAGCTCACCCCCCCCCAACACATTTCCTCCAGCCAGGTCACGCCTCCTAATTCTTCTAATTCTTTCAAACAGTGCCACTCCCTGGTGACTAAGCATTCAAATATGACCCTGTGGGGGTCATTTTTATTTATACCACTAAGTTTTATCACAGCAATAGAAAAGCTAAACAAGACATCTATGTAAGCCTTCTTTTTCTGTCATTAAAAATGTGTGATTTAGTGAGGTCTTTCCCATATATATATATATATATATATATATATATGCTGGTATAGCATAGTGACTTATACCTAAGCTTTGTCTTACAAAACCATGTTCAAATCTTTCTCAGTCTTCATATTTGATAGTATAATATAAGGCTTAAATAATTGTGAAGTATCTATTACAGCACATGACCTATACTAATAACTGAATAAATAGTGCCCCATTATTAGTAATATACCATCAGTGTTTGACTTTTGCCCTATGGTTTTTGTGGTGGGTTATTATTGCTAAGGTTTGTGTATGAAGTATCCCCCAAAGTTTATGTATTGAAGGTCACATGTTGAGAGATGGGCTCTGAGTAGTGGTTGGATCTTTAGAATGCTGACCTGAAGGTAATACTGGAAAGTCAGAACTTAGGGGAAATGGGTCATTGGATGTGTATGTGTGGGTTTATTTAAGGGATTCTGTGCCCTCTGGTTGTCTGTGTTTGTTTCTACCATCACCACTGTCCCCTAATCCCTACTCTCTCCCTCTTTTCTTTTTTCCAGCTACCATTGCAGTGAACAGCTTTGATTCACCACATGTTCTTCACCTTGATTTTCTGTTTCGGAACAGGCCCCTACATGTTTTTGTTTTGTTCGTTTTTGCTTTTAGTTTTGTTTTTTCATGTGTTATCATTGTAACCCAAAGCTACAAAATAGTCTGTACAAGATATGGACATTGTTATGTGGGGTTCTTTTTCTCATGTTTTTTTCTTTTTACTGTTTTTTTTTTAAATTTTGTGAATTTCACATCATGCACCCTGTTCCCTCTCATCTCCCACCTCCCCTCAGACCTATTACCTTCCACCCTTGAAACTTCTCCCAACAGGGGGAAAAAAAAAAACCTCATTGTGTAAGCTGTAGTATGTCTCAGTGTGTCCATAATATTCCCTTTTGTACATACTTTTTTGCTTGCTAATGTTCATTATAATAACTCCTTGATCTGGTGCAAGGCCTCTGACTTCTGCTACTTTGTCAATACTGGAAACCTCACTGGGACTTCTCTCAGATATCTTCTTGTTTTCTTGTGTTATGGAGATCCTGTAGTTTTGGGTGTGTGGAACTGGCCTCTTCATGCACTCCATGGGCTGTATATTCATTCATGGAATATATATTGGGGTGGGCCAACTGAAAGCCTTGGTTCTGAGCCTGCAACCCCCACATCCAGAACCAGTTCTAGTGTGCTACCCAGGTAAGGTACAGTCCTTCTCTCCTGAGTGCTGGAGCAGGTAAGGAGGTGGTCCTATTCTCCTCCTCTCATGAGCCCATCAGGGTCAACTCACACACCTGCTACCTATGTACCTATGTTGAGGGCATCAGAGAATGGAGGGGATTTCTCTCTCTCTCTCTCTCTCTCTCTCTCTCTCTCTCTCGCCAATACCACCAAAAAGCAGACAAAAGAGAGGGCTGACTCTCCCAACATCCCACCTTTGGGGCAGGCTCACCCACAATCCCCACATCCAGGGCCAACTGTACTGTGCTATGCAGGAAGGTGTAGGGCCTGCTCTCCCAAGTGCTGCAGCATATGAGGGGCAGGAGCAGCTCTCCTGCTTCTGTGACCCCATCAGGGCCAGATTTCCTGTCTGCCACTGGTGGTGAGGGCAAAAGGAAGGGGAGGGGATCTCTCCCTCACCAACACCACTGCAAAGCAGACAAAAGGCAGGGCTGGCCCTCCTATACTTACACCTTTGGGGCTGGCTCACCCACAACCCCCACATCCAGGGCCAGGCAGAGTTATTCTAGTCTCTGGCTTGCTTCCTGTACTGGGAGCCCATCTGGTGCTTGCCTGGTGCTGGACTGGTGGTCGTTACAGGCTAGCTCCCTATCCATGCCCCCATGATGCCAAACTGGTGTTGGTCTCTGGCTTGCTTTTTTCCAGGAATGTTAGGCTACTACTCATTCATATATTCAGAACACTGAATGTAGACATAGCCTCTCTCCTCTCTGCCACCATTATTATTTGTATAACTTAATCTAATATTGAATTCTTAGGTTACTTCTAGATTTGCAATAGAGGAAAAAATTATATAGGGCTCTTTTTTTAATTCATGCAACGTATTTGTTTAGTGTTTGCAATAGGAGGCCCTTGGCACTGGGAACCCAGAGTTTCAAATAGCCCATGATGTGAAAGGTCCCCAGGATGAAGGGAAGATGTGTACAAATAACTCTAGCCAGCAGTAAACATCACCTCCACCACAGTTACTGAAAAAATGCAATGAGATGGTATGATGCTAGGTTCTATCTGGAAATCTCAGAGAAGGCAAAAGAAAGTTGTAGGAGATAAGTTAATAGAAGTTCCTGGAGCTGATTATTTCTGGGCTCTTAATAAAAGTGGAAGCAGAATCCAGTTAGGAATTTATTAAAGAATCCAGGTGAGAATTGGTGGCCATAGCCTGGTAGGAGATGTAGAGATGGTAGCAACAAGATAGAGTTGAAGAAACTACAGCATGTCAGCAATTGGGATGGATGTGAGGTCTCAGGGATAGATAGACAAGTATAGTCTCCTATGTTGATTAAGACTGATTGCAGTGTAGCAGAATCTAGAGTCTCCTCAGAAGTAAACATCTTGTATACCTGAGAGGTAGTTTCTAGACTGTGTTAATTGAGGTTGAAGAACTTCCCTAAGCACTGTGGCACCATTCCATGGGGAGGTTTCCAAACTGAACAGAAAGGAAAAAAGCAGCTGAGGAGGAAGTCATCTCTGCTTCCTGACTGCACATATAGCAAGGCAGCTGTGTCTCACTGGTGCTCCATCCTCACTCCTTTCCACCATGATGGACTGTATTTTCAATCTGGGATACAAAATAAATCCGTCCTCAGTTAAGTTGCTTTACTCAGGTACTTTGTTATAACAACAAGAAAAGTAACCAACCGAGTTCCTAGGAGTTTAAGTGAGTGAAGGGATAGAGTCCCCATTTCTATGACAACATAAGGTTGCAGGAGAACATTGGATTTGAGTAGATACTCAGAAGTGGAGTTTTGGAGTGCTGTACATGAGTTGTTTATTAACTATGTAGAAGAGAGTCATAGATGAGTGATGTTAGAGTCAAGAATACTCAGGGTCTTTCTTTGAGCAATAGGTTTGGGCATTGATGGTATATTTATTTATAATGAGTTTTGAAAGCTTAGAAAGGTTGATGATTTTAACCATATACTATTACTTCTTTCACATAAAATTTTCTTTGACATTTCCAGCTTCTGTAAAACATTCAAGTAAAGAGGGACTATAAGAAAGACAGGGCGTGGTGGTGCATGCCTTTAATCCCAGCACTCAGGAGGCAGAGGCAGGTGGATCTCTGTGAGTTCAAGGTCAGCCTGGTGTACAAATTGAGTCCAGAGAAACCCTGTCTTGAGAAAGAAGAAAAAGAGTAGATGATGGGGCCTGCCCATAGAAGCATTGCAAATTTGGCTTCTGTATCAGCAGGTGGTAGAGAGGAGAGAAGCTATGTCTACATTCAGTATTCTGACCTATGAACATCTGAATGAGTAGTAGCCTAACATTCTTGGAAAAAAGCAAGCCTGAGACCACGTCTAGTTTGGCACCAGGTAGCTCAGACAGGGAACTAGCCTGTGACAACCACCAGTTCAGCACCAGGCAAGCACCAGATGGGCTCCCAGGATAGGAACTAAGCCAGAGAGTAGAAAAACTGCCTGGCACCACAGACCCCAGGCAAATGGCCACTCAAGAGAGCTGGGTAAGGAGCAAGCCCAAGACAACCACCAGACTGGTACCATGGGGCCTGGAGAGGGAACTAACCTGAGATGAACACCACTCTGGTGCCAAGCAGGCCTGGGGGTCTGACCATAAAGAAGATAATGGGAGTAATATGATCAAATATATTATATTATACAGGAAGTTAAAAGAATAAATAAGTTTAAAACATTATAACTAAAGTTTTTATGAGTATACTTAAGCTTTACTAAATGACCTTTTCGTTTTCTTAGGGTCTTTGGAGTGGAACTGTGAATCTTTAAATACCTTGTAATGATTTCTTATAGGACGAGCTTATGCTGTTTTGCCCACATAGTTCATCATAACACTGTTGTTGCAGTATGTGTGCTTTGTTTTCTTTACATGCTTATCTTAAATTTTCTTATCTTGTTCTTTAAAAAGTTTACTTTCTTGTGCTATTTTTAGTGTCCATTGACATGAATAATCCTGGTGTGTGTTTTCTGTGTGGTGTTTTTCAGCCATTACGATCTTTCAAGGATTACTCTCTGACTTGCTAGTGAACACACTAGCAGTGGAGACAGCTGAGAAAAATGGGTAGTTTTATGCTGAATTAGCATGCAATCTTCATGACTGCAGAAACAAATTAAAGCCATTCAGTGCAAAACCAAGGCATTCCAAGCTTATCATGAATGAGTAAGACTATAGAGATATTAGATTTTATCTTCACAGCCTCTCCTCCCATTCAATAAAGAGCAAAAAGTAAATCATGGTTTTCTTCTAAAAGAATTAAATTTTAAAACTTGATTTTATTTTCAAAAGATATTCTATATATTCAAATATATTTGTTTTAAAAATCCTTAGAAATATAAAACCAGTTTTCAGTTCTGAAGGGGATTATAGATCAGAAAATGACCTGCTATGCAACTTAGTTTTATACAATGTATTATCTTGATTTTGCAAGTGAACTTTCAAGTTTTCTGTTTGTTCAATTAAGTTTCTGTGACCTTTCTTCTGAGTGAGCAGCATGGTCTCTCTGAAACATTAGGACTTTGTCCTGGCAAGGGTCAATTCGCAGAAAGCTTTTAGTTGGTCTGCACTGCCTGGTTTAAATAGCCAAACACCTGCTGAGCAAGCCCTTTGAGTGGCTGTGCATGCTTCTTCACTTGGGCTTTGCAGGGCGGGAGCACAAAGACAACGATTGTTTCCCAATAAGCCTGAGTCACATACTTCTACCAATCGCCTTAGGAGGGCTGGTTACCATGGAATCCACCATCTGTTCACTCCCCGCTGCCGGAATGTGATTATCCTTGCTGGGCTGGGAACGTAGGGTTAGCAGGGGAGCCTGTGTAGTGTGAGATTATCTGCAGTGCACTGGGCTATTGGGATATTCCATTTAGCTCACTGGAAGAACAAATGAAGGGAGTTGTTCTCCAGCAATTTGTGACTTCTAACCACAAGGAATAAATCAGCTTTTCTAAGGTAAGTAAGCTGGCATTGCATATACAGTTTGTACGGAATTTGGTATGAATTTCATCTCTCTGTGGTCAAGGAAAGGAAGCCCTAAGCTCTTTGGTAAGAACTCCCCACCCCCAAAGCTTGCACATTTGCCTTTTATAGATTTTAGGCAGCCTGTACAATTACATGTTGGAATTATTCTTTAGTGTTTGAAAATATTTCCTGCCTGTGAACCTGTACTGTGATCCTTGAATGTGCCAAACAGACAGTCATCTTGTAATGGCTTCTACAGTGAATTACACCCACGGCCACAGCATGCTCAATGTTTGTTCTTATTTGAGAAATGACTTGCATGAATGGCATTTGTAGAGTATACTGAAATTAAGGTTTCTGCTGGACCACATGTTTTAAGCATGATGCTGGTGTAGAGTTTCTGTCCGCTTTCAAGGGCCAGAGCATGTGGAGACAATGTGACAGGGGTGTAGTGACAGATGGAGGCTCAGTGACAGGGAGGGGTAAACCAGGAAGATGTTGCTCCTCAAACGTTTCCTTTGTCGTGGTTGTTTCTTTTGTCCACAGCTACTTAAAATGTGTGCTGCATCTTGTAAGCTGCAGAAGGAAATTTTAGTTTTAACAAATAGATGGCTGACATTTTTTCCTTGTGGCTCAGAGGTTGGTAGCTCAAACAAGGGACTTCTATGTCCTTTGTAAAGCAGCATTGTATGTTCTTCCCCCAATCTGTGCCCTAAAATATAAAAGTGTAAAACAAAAACAGCTGTATGCACTGGAGATTTCTTTTGTGTCAGTGTTCCTGCCTTTGTGTGAACCCCAGCATTAGCTCCCTGAGTTTAGCAGGTCTGCCATTTTATGTTCTGTAGACAGGGCTGTAATTAGAGGCTTTGCCTGTACAGTCAAACTTGGACCATGTTTGTTGTCCTCTTGGGTGTTCACCTTAGTGATCAGTGGCTACCCAGAGAACTAGAAACTGTTGAGAGTCACTATGCTTTTTTTTTTCTTTTAACAGTATGAAATTAGTTAACCTGATATTAGTTGAGGACACATGCTTGTATTTCATTAATAGTTTTCAAGCCTATTAACTGTTTTTGTGGATTCCTGGTATTAACTGTAGTTGAGTTTAGTATTCTGCACTTACTTTAAGTTTTTTTTTATAATAGGCAAATTTATCTAGGTACATACTATCTTTAAGAAATATCTTTCAACAATAGTAGACAGGTATCTAACTGGAAACTTAGAACATAGCCCTTAATAACTATACAAAGCTCCAGCTAACATTGTGCTATTCAGAAAAAAAAATTACTAACCAAAGTAAATAAACAGGTTAAGGTTTATAAAGTCAAATCATGTGTATTTGTGGTATTATCCTGTTTTAATTATTCTGTGTCTTGGAAACTTGAAACAATGTAGTATAGTGGAGACATGTGTTTATCATGTGCCTTGACTATAGTTGCTTAGGCCACTAAATGAGCAATATAAATCTGCACTTCATCAGTTGACTGGGAATGTGCTACTGTTTTCCAGTTACCAGCTTCGATTAGCTTCAGTTACAAGATGTTTGTAAATGGATGTCTATCTGGATGTTGTAAGTGTTGGCAGGTGTACTTGAAAGCATATTTATCAAGATCTTGCTTGTTCAAGGTTCTAGCGTAACAAATAATAAACAAACATAGTTTGATAAAGTGTCGTCAAAATCTTTTAGAAGAATTTTCACACAGAAAAGTAAATGTGGTGTGGCTTGATGTAAAACAGTCCCAGTGCCCAGCTTGTCTTACCTACGAGAGCTCAAAACCCTCACAAAAGCCCATACAGACTAGGGGAGAGGAGACTCCTCTCTAAATGAGCAGTCACTTGCCTGTGACTTTATAATAGGATTTTTTGTTTTGTCTTATGTGAATAACAACATGATGAATATTTTCCTTTTCTATAATTAAAAGTATCTATATCTGGGTACATTTAAGACATATTACATTGAAAGAATAAAAAGATTCAAAGTCTTGGTTATATCAACCACTGACAAACTTAGCAGCTGCAGTGGATGACCTCAGCTGAGATTATGGAAGAGCAGGCAGCAGGGCCAGTCCACATGGGAGCACTGGTGATCCTTACCCAGGTCCACAGAGTACAGGGTACAGAGCCAGGTTGGCCACCCTCTACTTTGAGGGTGTGGATTTGGACCTGGTGAGATGTGTATTTCTCTTCACACCATTGCCAGATTGACACCCAGCCCTGGCTCTGGCTTCTTTCATGAGGACTAAGAATACTTGATTCTCAGGTCTACTGAGTGCACTGGTTTTGATCCTGCCCTTTTTTCCATTTGTGGGGGCTGCTAGATTTCAGCGTTTTTGTTTTTTGTGTTTGATCCTTCTGCTAACTCTTCCAATACAATTTAGGAACCATGTGTGTTTTAAGTTGATAAATATGTAAAATGGACAATTCAGAGTTCTTTCTTGTAAAAATATTCAATACAAAACAAACAGAAAGTTCTGAGAGTGATTCAAATCATTTGCTGTCAGGGCACACAACAAATCAACCTACTGTGAGTTCACCATAGGCACAGTTTTTGATACTTTGTTTTGACACATCATGCTGAAATGCCACCTGACCTAACACAGTCCGGTAAATAGGTCATGGAACTAATACTAGTGGTTAGTTCTGAATAGCTTTCTTCCTATTTTTAAATCATACTCTATCTAACTTCCGAATTGAACCTTCTATCTCTTCAGTGCACAGATTCATCATTTTCAGGTTTAGTCTTTGAAGCCCCTGTGCTCTGCTTTGCCTCCTTAGCTTGCTGGGATGATGGAGTAGAAAGAGGATTTAGATTAGAAATTCAGTATGTATTATCATTGCCAGCAAATGCTCCTCTGCTCACAGGCACTTTAACTTACCTGTTACGGTTTTTCATTTATTTTTATGACCTTTTAAATTAGATGTACTGAAAATTGCCCTTATCCCCCTCTCATAATTCTGTATTGTCAAGGTTTCAAATAATAACTTAGAATGAGATAATTTTATGCATCAGCAAAATTCTGTGCTGTTATATTAAGACACAAATCCTATATAACACATGCACATGAAAAATGTAAAATCACGCAGAAGCTGCATCTGCATCTGCGGAGGGCTTCTCAGTTTGCCATAGATCAGTACTGGCCATTCTGCGTTGTCCTCTTAGGTTTCATAGTGACTGCTGAACTTCTCTGCGACAAAAGGGTTCCTCAGCATTGCAAGGGCCTTGTGGAGCAGCATGTGGACCACGTGGAACAGCTTTATGCACAGCACGATTTTTCATTTTCTCCCTCAGTTCATATCACCTTATCCTCAAACTAGTGAAATGGGGTCCTGGGAAAGTGTCCAGAAACACCTTATCCTTAGAAAAGTGTTTGTCTTTGTACAAATAACCACACTGTAGCGGTTTGTCCTTTTGTAACCATGTGTTGAATTACTGACTTCCCCTATATTTCCTTCCTTTTCCCCTCTTTCTCTGCCTAAACCTTTTCTTGTTTTATTTATTTACTTATTTATTTGGTTTTACAGATTTCCTAGTCTTGGACTCAGATTAATGAAACAGAGCTATTGTTTTCACATAGGTAGGCACACTAATTTGTAGTATTTTCTCAGTCCCTATTATATATCTCTAGATGTTTTTCACATTTCTGTAAAGACTCCAATAGGAAAAGAATCATGTGTTTGTTTGTTTTTTTAAACACAGTTTTAGAGAAGAATTTCAGGCTTATAAAGATGAAACAGTTATCCCAGGTCTAAAAACCTGTGGAATTGCTCGTATTGGTTATGGTAGGTTAAGGATACAGACAAGAGCAGGTCTACTGACTCTACTACCCTGATGAGGAGCAAACATGGGGGAGGTCACCCTAAAGTCCCACTGGCAGAATTTTCAGTGTTTAGAGAGAACAAAGGTCTAATATAGTTTTCTCAGTTATCAAATTCACAGGAAATATGGGTTTCTTGTTATTAATGCTTAACATTTTAGAAAACATAACTATCAAACCAAGTAGATACCTGGATGCTTAGTTTGTATGCCTCCCTATGGCTGTCTGCATATGAAAAGTTAAATGAGGGTCAGAATCTTGTGCGGTGACTCTGAGGTAGATGGTGTGGAGTGGGTAAACACTAAGGAAAGAATCCGAAAGACAGGGATTGTTCTACTCTAGGTTCACATCGGTCGCCTAGATGCTTGTTCCTATCGTGACTCTGTGGGGCTCTCATTGGACATCACAGTGCTCAACCTTGTAGGTGTAACCGAATTCCCATTTCCTCTGTTCCTTCACCAACCACAAGTTCCACCTTTCCTAGGACCTCCTTCACACTGTCGAGACATTCTTTCTTTGAAGATGTTATTGTCATTAGTGTTAACTTTTCATTTCTTCATAAAATACTTTTTTGAACATTGACTTCGAGCAGGTGCTATTGTGCATAGGAAGATTTGGTGCTAAGGTACAAGGTCACTAATGAAATTCTCATAAAAGAGGGATAAGATATAATAAAAGTTAAAAAAAATAATAGTTATACTTTTAAGCAGTATCAGTTTTGTGAAGACAGATGTGTTGAGGGGTTAGGGGGCAGCAGGCTTTAGATTAGGTAGTCAGGAATTGTTTATATAAAAAGTCTCATTTAAATGGGAGACAATAGATCATAAGACAACCACACATGATCCAGTTCCATGTGGGTATCGTCTTCACTTTATGGGGGAGAAGATGGAGGGTGCAATTAATAGTATTATATAGAAATCTTGTTGAAGGACTGGTGAGGTGATGGATCCATGGGTAAAGATGTGTACTGCACAGTGTGAGGACTGAAATTGGATCCCTGGGATATTCATGTGTAGGAGGGAACCAACTTCTTCAAGTTGTCCTTTAACATCCGCATGCATACTCCTCCTCCCAAACACTAATATTAAAAAAATGTTTTTAGTTTCTTGTGCTATGGATGAGCATGGCTTATACATTTTCTTCCGTAACTTAATCCTGTGTATGTGTTCTTTTCAAACCAAGATGTTAATAGATATACTTGAGAAAACATTTCATGACAGTGGGCATAAACAGTTAGCTGTGTTACGTCCAGGACAAAGCCAGACATCAGAAGGCGTGAGTTGAAGGTCATATCGTATTCTTGGTATTTATATTCTAAAGTCAACACACAAAGTTAAATTTTGTAGTCAGAAATGTCCTTGAGAAATCCCTTACGAAGGCATAGCTGTGTAAATTTCAAAGTCCAACACAGTGGGTGTGGATCCTATCCTACATCAGATAAAATAATTATTTTCCTTGAATTAAGGAGCTGTGCTATATGTCTGGTAAGCCTAGAATTACTTACCCTCACCCTTGGAGTCACAATGACCAGGAGGAATCAAGGCTGTACCTGCTTTGTAATCTCTCTCTGCTTCCTGCACCCCTTACACATACACAAACCACTCCACAGGGCACAATGTAAAAGTGTTGCCTGGTTGAACATGCTCTTTCTCACACACAGCTACCTTCTGTCTCTGCAAAGCATATAGAGTTCAATTTGAGTAACTTTAAATTTGGATACTATGAGTTTATTATCATTGACTAGGAGATGGACTTTGCTTGTAGATTTTAAATTATTAATAATGGTTTTATAGGAATTTTGTGATAAATGTAAAAGTTAGAAGGCAAATTAAAATCTTATAGAGAAGATAAACCTCTTTCAAGTAATGGTTGTCACAAGAGGCTATTTTGTGTTTACATTAGAACACACACAGTAGTAAAAACCTTAAAAATAAACTTCCTAGTAATTGTGCTGTTTTTAAAGTGGGTGATTTGTTCAACAACAAGTTTGTTATTACCGTTTGTACTCAGATAAACATTGCACAAATATTGGTAAGAGTCATTACAGAGAAGACCCAAACACCAGATGAATGTGGAACTAAATGACACTTATAAGTCCTTCACTATCCTATTGCTGTGTTAGGGAAATAGAGCTTACTCTGCAAAGTTTATTTTTAAGATGCTTAATTAAATGTCAGAGGAAGACCCTGTGATTCAAACCAAATAACTTTTATGTACAATAATGCAAAAGTCTTCAGAGTTTGAGATTAAGCAGTAGGTAGTGAACTTGAGTCATATCTTGAAGGCAGATAATTTCTGGAAGAAAATTGTAGAATACTAAACCATGATTTTTATGTTCTGTGGTTGTCTTATTTTCTCTTTTGTTGCTATGACCAAAGCATTTAAAGGGAAAAGGGGCTTAGTTTGGCTTCAGTTCCAGAGAGATAAACTCCATCATGGAGAGGAAGGCATGGCAGCAGGAGCAGGAAGCCAGCCTGACAATCAGGAAGCAGAAGGAAATAGGAAGTGGAGCCAAGCTGTGAAACTTCAGTCTTCTTCCAGTGTTGTACTTCCTCCAGCAAACAGAGCCACCAGCTGGGAGACATGTGTTCAAACATACTAGCCCTATGGTGAACATTTCACATTTAAACCACAACAGTGGCTATGTTAAATTATGACAGTAATGCATTGACAAGTTCTTCTGTCAAATCAGCCTGCTTAAACAACCTTCAGATGTTACAGTACCCTATACAAACCAAAGATCTGTAAGCTGGGAGAAAGTTATGTGTGCCTGAGCATAGCTGACACTGATAAGAAGTTGTGCTAAACACATTTCTCTTCTCTTGAAAGTGACATAACTCCATAAAGAATAGGCTGACCTGACTTTTCTCCTTTAATGTAATTGAAGGACATGGTATTTGCACAAAACTTCTAGTATTGAGCAGATGAAATGGAATCACTCCACATCAAAGTTAGATAGATTAGTTTTCATGGCTATTGCTATGGTAGAGAAGTAAAAGCAGTCTTGCTCTCGCCCCCAATAAGCTCACTTTAGTAGCTAAAATGTATTAACACAAGGTTCCTAAATAACAGTACAATGGTATGGGAAGGTGCTATGGCTTTACAGAGAGAAAGAAGGGTTCATGCCCTGTCCAGAATCAGAAAGATGTCACTTTTGAGACAACTATATGTTGACTCTTAAGAAGTTTGCTAGGTGGTTAAAGACTTCTAATATCAGAGGGACATACATAAGATGCCAAAAACTATAAAAGAATAATGCAAGTTTGCAATCTAAGAATGATGAGATTGGGTGTAGGACTGCAGTCCTTAGGAACAGGAAGATAGAGAGCACCAGCTGTTACTGCTGTAAGCCGTGTCTTGGGGGTAGGTGTTTGTGGAATGAGCTCACTGAGATTTCACACTGGCGAGCATTGCCGTCCTGAGTATATTCTGGAACTGTGGCCTTGGCAGTTCTGTGGGGGTGTAGGTCCTTGGCATTTCCCCAGGGAGTAGTGGGACAGTAGGTCATCAGAAGTGAGACAGTAGCACAGGACATAGAAGACAGAACTTTCAAGGAGTAGAATTATTAGGACTTAGCAATTAACTGGATATGTGAATGCTGTTGGAAGATTAAGAAGTGTCGAGAACAGCTTGAATGTGGGTAGATGAAATATCATTACCTAATACTGGTAGGACAAAGAGGAAGTGAAATTGAATCCCATATTTGACTCAGAAGCTTCGTTTTATTTCTCATCACATGTCTAACTGGTCCTGATTGGTATTTGAAATGTGTGCCTTTTACTTTTTAAATACTTAACTAAATTGGTTCTTTGATAATTTCATACAGTGCATTCTATTTTTTAAATTTATGTATTTATTCAAGTTATATCCTGATCTCAGCCCCCTCCATCTTCCCCACCCAATCCCACCCTCCCAACCCTCTTCCCCCTCTACCTCCTCTTTCTCCTTAGATGAGGGGAGCTGCCCCATATCAACCCACCTTGGTACATCAAGTCGAATGAGAGCTAAGAGCTTCCTGTTCCTCCGAGGCCCAACCAGGCAACCCAGCTGGGGTAAGGAGTTCCATGAACAGGCAACAGAGTCCATGCCAGAGACTGCCCCCACCCTGCTCCACTTGCTAAGGGATCTGCATGAGGACCAAGCTGCCTATCATCTATATATATATATATAGGGGCTCTAGATCTAGTCTATATATGCAGGGTTTTTTTAGTTGGTGTTTTAGACTCTGTAAGCCTCCAGAGGCCTAGGTTGGTTGGTTCTGTTGGTCTTCATGTGGAGTGTTGTCCCCTCGGGATACCTCTATTCTTTCTGCCTCTCTTCTACACGACTCCCAGAGCTCCACCTAATGTTTGGTTGTGTGTCTCAGCATCTGTTTTGATCCGTTGCTGGATGGGGTCTCTCATAGGATAGTTATGTTAGGTTTCTGACTCTTTGAGTCTATGGGTTATAAGATGGTTATCCTGTACTATATGACTAGTAACCATTTATAAGTGAGTACATACTATGTATATCTTCCTGGGTCTGGATTACCTCATTTAGGATGAGCTTTTCTAGTTCTATCCATTTGGTTGCAAATTGCATGATTTTCTTGTTTTTGATAGCTGAGTAGTCTACCATTATGTAAATATACCACAGCTTTTAAAATCCATTCTTCTATTGAAGGACATCTGGATTGTTTCCAATTTCTGGCTATTATGAATAAAGCTGTTATAAACATAGTTGAGCTGATGTCTTTGTGATTTGGTGGAGAATCTTTTGGGTATATGCCCAGGAGTGGTATGGCTAGGTCTTGAGGTAGAAGTATTCCTAATTTTCTCAGATATAGCCAGATTAATTTCCAAAGTGGCTGTACAAGTTTACACTCCTACCAGCAAGGGAGGAGTGTTCCCCTTTCTTCTCATCCTCCTCAGCATGTTCTGTCCCCTGAGTTTTTGATCGTAGTCATTTTGATGGGTGTGAGATGGAATCTCAGAGTTGTTTTGATTTGCATTTCCCTGATGACTAAGAATGTTGACTATTTCTTCAGAGGTGCCTCTTGGCATAGTTAGAGCTTACTCTATTGTGAATTCCCAGTTTAGCTCTGTACTCTATTTCTTGGTTGGATTATTTGGTTTGCTGGTATTTAATTTCTTGAGTTCTTTATATATTTTGGATATATATGTCAGATGTGGAGTTAGTGAAGATCTTTTCCCAATCCGTAGACTGCCATTTTGTTCAAATGACAGTGTCCTTTGCCTTACAGAAGCCTTTCAGTTTCATAAGGTCCCTTTTATTAATTGCTGATATTAGAACCTGAGCTATTGGTGTTCAGGTCCACTTACAGTATTTTAATTTATATTTGTGACTTTTCAAAGATGTTTGGAAACAAACCACATAGCCTAGAAATATCAAAAGGAAGGGAAACGCATAATATCTCACAAAATGCACAAACTATATAAAGACAATAGTCTTTTTTTTTTTTTTCCTTTTGGTTTTTTGAGACAGGATTTCTCTGTGTAACAGTACTGGCTGTCCTGGACTCACTTTGTAGACCAGGCTGGCCTTGAACTCACAAAGATCCACCTGTCTCTGCCTCCCAAGTGCTGGGATTAAAGGTGTGTGCCACCACGCCCAGCAAGACAATGGTCTTTAATTTACATAAATTATGTACAAATCTAGTCTAAAATACTATGAGACTAAGTCAGTGACTCCCACCTGGTCCAGTATCTCTGGTTCTAGTTTACCAGAAAAAAAACTAGTTCTTCCAAATGTCTATTCTTGCTCTGTCCTCCCTAATAGTAGAAGAGGAGGTATAGAATTTGCCTTGATTGCCTGTGTGTTCCTGGGTGCTTGCCTAAAGCCTCATGGATAGAAATTGCTAGAGAAAACACATAATGGAAAAATAAGGAAAAGAATAAGTCCTACTCAGAAATCTTTAAATTAGTGCTTGAGAATGAGTAAGGAATCCAGAGGCTTCATTGGTAGATCTGGGAAATTGCAGTGTACGGTCCTCTTCTTGAATGAGTCAGCCTTTAGGCATTTGCTTTGCTTTTTCTCCCTGTTCTTTTCTGGTTTGCTGTCTGCTGCTTTGAGAAAACATTGACCAGAACCAGCTTTGGAGGGGAAGGGTTTAATTGGCTTATACATCCATCCCTGAAAGAAGCCAAGACGGGAACTCAAGCAGAGCAGGAACCTGGAGGCAGGCACTGCAGCAGAGGCCACAAAGGACTACTGTTTGCAGGTTTCACTGTAGCTTGCTCAGTTTGCCTTCTTCAACAACCCAGGACCACTTGCACATGGACAGAACTGCCCACAGTGGGCTGGACCCTCCTATGTCAGTCACTAATCAGGAAAATGCCCAGTAGGCTTCCCTACAGGGCAGTTTTAAGGAGTCATTTTCTCAATTGAGGTTCCTTGTTCCCAGATGACTCAACCTTGTATCAATTTGACAAAAGGCTAAGGAATACACACCTCTAATATTCTTTTAAGAATATCTTTGCTGGTATTCAACAATCTGCTCGTGGTGCCATTTATATAACTTAATATTTCCTCCCGAATTACTTAAAACCTGCTCCCTTCTGAAAATGTTGAAAACAATGCAGGCAGACAAAAGATGTATTTTTGCAAATACTTGTGAATACTTGTGCCTTTTGAATAAAGAAATGGAAGCAAGAATCCACAGAGGAAGAATCCCACAGAAGGCAAATTTGAATTAAAAAAAAAAACTGATTTTGAATACATTTATTATTTAAAAGAAATATTTATTCCTTTTAAAGCTGGAGGCAAATGAGCTCTTTTTGTTCCCCCATTGGTGGGAGGTGTGTGTGTGTAGGAGGGGGTTAAGGGACAACTTTAAAGAGTTCTTGTCTTCCACCTTGTGGCATCTGAGGACTAAATTCATGTTTTCAGGCCAGGGAGTAAGCACCTTTCTTTCTTGCTTAGCCATCTCTGGTGGCCAAACAAAGCTCTTAATCCAGATAATTGCAAAATTATTTTTTAGCCACAAGGGGTAACAGTTGCTTTAATGCATAGCTTGGTTTTATTTTTCACTTAAAAGAAAAGACCTAGTTTATTTTTAGTTCTTTCTCTCCCTCTCTCTCTTTGTCGTGTGTATGTGTGTGTGTGTGTGTGTGTGTGTGTGTATGCACATGTGTGTGGCTCTGTGTGTTTGAGCATCCACACAGACCAGGAAAGGGTATTGGATTCTGTAGAGCTGGAGTTACAGCAGCTTTGAGGTACTTTACATAGAACTCTGCCAGAATAGCAAGCTACCTTAACCACTCAGCCATCTCTGCAGCCCTTCATTTTCCACTTTTATTTATTTAGTTTTGAAAGTGGGGATTGAACTCACAACCTCAAGGATGATAAGCATATGCTCTACCACTGAGCTACCCCCACCCCTACCCTCCGTTGAGAAACTTGGGTTACTACATTACTTACTGTCAATCCCAAATCAATGCACTACTATAATAACTAAAGTTGCCCAAAGTAGAACTGAAACTGTTCTCAGAAGTCAACTAAAAAATAATAACATTAGTAAATAGAAAAAATACTTAAAAGTGCTCTGAAAAGATGGGATTAACCTGCAAACTGGAACTACTTCCCCCTCGAGGCTGTGGTTGATATGATTACCATGCCAACTTTCCCCTTAGTACCATGATCCTGTGAGCACTATTCATTATTTGCGTAATTATTTAATAGTGATATTGATAAGGGTGTTTATTATTCTTACATGATGCTTGATAAACTGCAAAGGGTACAAATTACAATGTGGCATTTTAGACAAACTTTTTGGGTGTGTGGGGGTTGGAGAGAGTTGATACAGGGTCCCTCTATGTAGCCCTGGCTGTCCTGGAACTTGCTATGTAGACTAGGCTGGTCTCAAACTCACAGATCTGTCTGACTCTGCCTCCAGAGTGCTGGGATTAGACAAATCTATTTATATTTAAAATAGAATTAAGTTTGTTGTAGTAGGATAAAAATCTTCATTCTGAACCCAAACACATTAGGCAAGTCTATTAAGAGTACACAGTATTTTTAAATAAAATGCTTCTGGTCTACAGAAGTTCCATAATGCTCAAATGAAGGGACGTGTGTTGGAAGATTGGGTACTTCATTTAAAGTTGTAACTTTATCTGATGAATATGTCATGACATAGTATTGGAAGTATTGCTGAATAATGGATGAAAGTTCTGAAAATGACCATAATTTCTTTGGGCAATTTCAGGTTGAGCATGTTCTTAGTGATTACTCAAAAAGCTCCCAGATACTTAGAAAAAGTTGCTTATTAACACATTTCCAAATCAGATATTTGTGTACCACCTGTATGCTTTGAACTCTTCTTCTCTTAGAGAACGGAATATAGTTGTCATATCTAAATTTGATTGGGTATGGTAACACTAGGTATAGTCCCACTGAATTGGGAAGCTGTGGCAGGAGGATTGCTGAACCCAGAGGTCAGGGTCAGCCTAGACAACATAAATTTTGTCTTAAAAACATTATTGTTGTTGTTGCTAATGTTGTTGTTAGTTTGATGTGTTTATTTTAACTTTTATTTATCTTTATATAGATGGCTTTTCCTTTAGAAGAACTTGATTAAAGTAGGTAGCAGAAGGGAGTGACTTACAGTTTTCTGGTATGTTTTATTCACTTGCTACTTAAATGTACGTTTGTAAGGAGGACTTGGATTGACAGTCTCTTTAACATTGGATTGTATAATTTATGACCATTCATTTGAATTCCAGGATTGGAAAATATATTATTTTAATTTGCATCTTTTGTTAAATAATTTTTACTCAGATGTTTCTTTACCAAGTTATCTTATTTCATTTACATTTATTTACTATTTTGGTGCTGAGATCAAACCTGGAACCTGGTCAATACTAGCTCTACCACTGAGCTACATGTCTAACCCTATTCTGTTACTTCTAGATAAGAATTAGATGGACTTTATAAACTATTGAAATACTCTTAATTTTTTCAGTGTGGTGGTTTATGTCCCAGAACAAAATCATTGTGTTAGATCACCTCCCTGCACTCTACACTGATCTAAAGAATCTGATAAAAATTTTAGAAGCACACAGCCTTAAGTCATCTGATTTCTCAGTGCTTTTGTAGGTAGGTAGCATGTGTGCCTACTATCTATATTGAGTCATAATTTTAGCATTGGTGCTATAATGTATTTAAGTCATCTTTGCTTTCTCTTGCTGTGACAAATACCATGATTCACAGGGAGTTGGAGAGGAAAGGGTGTATTTCAGCTTGCACTTCCAGATAAGGCCAACACTGAGGGAAACCAGGGCAAGAACTCAAGGCAGGAACTGAAGCAGAGACCATAGAAGAACGCTGTTTGCTGGCTTGACCCCTCTGACTTCCACTTATGTTTTCTAATGCAGTCCAGGCCCACCTGCCTAGGGATGATGCCCTCCACAGTGGGCTGGTCCCTCCTAGATGAATTATCATTCAAGGCAATCCCTTGCAGGCATGCCCACAGGAAATCTGATGGAGGCAACTCCTCTTTTGGGGTTCTCTCCTCCTCCCTGGAGGATCCAGTTTGTGTCAATTTGATAGTAAAAACTGATCAGTATAAGTGATATTAATTACTTATTTAAATCTGAGAAATGAGTTGAATATTAAAGATAAGTGTTTAAGATCTTTGACACTATTTAGGAACCCAAATATGTCTTATATTTATCTTCTTAGATGTAATCTTCTACAGAACAATAGTTATGTTGAGTGTTGTGTGCACAGTCTGACTCTTGAAGACAGGAAGCAGTTGCCAAAATGAAATATTTTTCATAAGGAGTTTAAAAAAAGACTCAGCATTCCCCTGGAAGCCCAGACCCACTAAACCTATATAAACCTGCTCTCTAACTCACAGAGATCCTCCTGCCTCTGCCTACTGAGTGCTGGCATACAGGTGTGAGCCACCACAATCAGCATTCCTAATAAGTTCTCCTGCACCTTCATTCCGTGTCTCAGATGAATCTAGTATATCTGATACTTGTGAGGAATTGTGTCAGAAGTGTAGATGGTGAGCATGCAAGTTCACTGTGTCCTTTAAGCATGACATTTTATAATCTGCTATTTATGTTGATTGACATTATATTATCTTAGTGACATTCTGGAGGTACTTGGTACTATGTGGCCATAAACACCACAGTTTATGCAGTGGGCTTAGGCTTTAAACAAGTGCCATATGAAAGGTCTGAATGTTCTCATTTGACAACATTTGTAGTGCTTTAAAGTTTTCCTAGTAAATTATACACTCTTTCCCTCTGAGGTCAAAGTGACACTTGAATGAGAAAGTGTTGGAAAAATATACTAGAGAAAATATTTTTAAATGATTATTTAGAAAGGTCTTTGTTAGATTAGGTGCTAAGTGTATCTTCTTTTTTTTTTCAACAGTGGATTTCTGCATAAATACCTACATTGCAATAAGATTCTTGAAATCATTGTAGTAGACTTTAGACCAAGCTTTACAAAGATAAATAAATGAAGTAACTCCTTATAATCTAAAAGGACAGATGGAAATTTGCTAGGTTTTAGAAGAAATCTTTATATAATTGGCAGATGAGATTTATAGATCTATGGCTTGGATTAGAAAGTGTAGAACTGAATCCATAATTAGAGTAGCCATCAATGCCACGTATGGAAAGAAACTTTCAGATTACTATATTCTAAACTATATAAGCAAGATTTTTTTTTAAAGATTTATTTATTATGTATACAGTGTTCTGTCTGCAGGTATATCTGCAGGCCAGAAGAGGGCACCAGATCTCATTATGGATGGCTGTGAGCCACCATGTGGTTGCTGGGAATTGAACTCATGACCTCTGGAAGAGCAGCCAGTGCTCTTAACCGCTGAGCCATCTCTCCAGCCCTATAAGCAAGATTTTTAAAACTCAGAAACCTATTTATTCATGTTTTAGCCTTTCTCTCATCTTAAGTTGTTTCCTCTTTTAGATTTATCTATTTTATTTTATGTATATGAGTGGTTTTCCCTGCATGAATGTTGTTCACTGTACGAATGTCTGGTTCCTGTAGGGGTTAGAAGAAGGTATCAAATCTGCTCAAACTGAAGTTACAGATGGCAGTGAGGCACCATATGGGTGCTAGGACCTGAACCCAGATTCTCTGGAAGAGTAGCCAGTGCTCATAACCTTTGGACCATCTCTCTAGCCCCCTGTCTTGAGTACTAATTTTATTTTATAATGTGCATATTAGTCCATTGATACATTAGATATTTATGGCAAATTTATACTCAAAGGGATCAAACATCAAGAAGTTTGGAGGGCACTGTTCTAGACAGCCTTCCTAGATCCTTTGTCCACCTGTAACAAAAAAGACCCCAACCGAGCTTGTCAATCACCATTCTCCTCAACTGCTTTCCTTTTTCCTAATTGTGAGAGACTGTTTAATACAGTTATTTGCAGTGTTTGCCAAAGGTGCATATTGACCCTAATAATGAGCAGGATGGACATTCACCATGTCCTCTTAAGCTTTGAGTATAGTGGAGAAAAGTACTAAAGAATATCACAAGGGCATTTAGTTATATCTATATCTATGTAGGGGCTGTAGACAGTCAACCCACCATGAAGGACATTCCAAACTTATTTCCACCCTCTGGCTTTTGTTCCCAAATGTCTGGCTACTGGACCTCCATTGAAGTTTGAGGAATGTCTGGAAGGACATGCAGCAAAAGGAGAGAAACAGCATTACTTCAGGCCTTACAGTGAGGAGGGACTCTGTCAGGTTTGCAAGTCTCTCTACAGTTTAGGTCACCACAGTGCCACAATATGCAGCAGCAGCTGAAGGAGGGAGCCAGGGACTTGGAATAAAGCCTGCATTCCACAGGAGGCTTGTGGGCTCTGCCCCTGCTTACCTTTCCATTCCTATCTCTTGCCCTTCTGTACTTCAAATATGTTCCCAACAGTCACTTGGGTTTTGAGAAGGAAGTAAAAAAAAAAAAATGTTTTGGCAGAAATTTCCATGGGAGTCTATATTTTAATCCCACTCTGAAATAAGGACACAGATCCCAGAAAAGTCACTTCTAGAGCTCTAGAAAAATAAACTGAGCCGGGCGGTGGTGGCGCACGCCTTTAATCCCAGCACTTGGGAGGCAGAGGCAGGCGGATCTTTGTGAGTTCGAGGCCAGACTGGTCTACAAAGTGAGTCCAGGACAGCCAACAATACACAGAGAAACTCTGTCTCGAAAAACCAAAAAAAAAAAAAAAGAAAAATAAACTGTAGGTTTTTCCCTTCACAGGTGAAATGAAGAGTAACTTACAGCCAATAATACTACCTTATGATAGAAAGAGATAGCTTTCATTTCTCTAGCTTTTACTGGCTTCTGATCCAAAAGTCTTCTAAACATTCTCGTAATTTCCCAAGAGCATAGTGCACAGCTAGCTGGGTTAACAGCAGCAACTAAAGCCTTTTGTACTGGTCACAATTTTTTACATTTATTGTGTGTGCACGTGTGTGCATGTGTCTTCACGTGTGTGCACATGTGCTTAGACACACATACTATGGAGGTCAGAGAACAAGTTGAAGGGGCTGATTGTCTAACAATAGATCTTAGGCCCTCAGGCTAGATAGACTGAAGTGCTCTTCCCTGCCACTCCACCTCACTGGCCCACACTACAGAATTCTTAAAGGCTTCAGTAAGAATGTGAAAGAAAACATATCCAAAAATGTGACCAGTTAGCATCCTCATTTACTTATTTCTCCTTCCCTTCTGACATAAAATGATACTATTAATCACAGTTCCTCTTGATATAATTAGTACTATGGTACACTGATAAAGAAATTTCCAAAGAAAGAAAATTAGTAAAACTATGTTCAGTAAACATCTAGATAACACTTTCCAAGTTACCATCTTTGTAGTGAGAAATAAGGTCGAGAATGAAAAGATAACAAACTTTAAATAACACCACACTCCAGCACATTTCTACCATCTGAGTTTTATCTGGTAGACAGCTACCAGATAAGTTATTTAAAAAACCTGAAAATTTCTAATTATTATCCTGTCAATTTCTATATATAATTCTACCCATAACAGTAATACTGAAACAGAGGTTCATTTTCTGTAGTTGGTGGTATGCTAAGGATTATACAACTTATATAGCACTGATATGCAACATTTTTGACTGCACATTAATCATTGCTTAAATTCAATACAGCTCATGCAAGTAAGCCAGCTCATTTGCAACTAAAATACAACTCATTGTTGGCCTCAACATAGGATAGTAAACAGATGCCTAAGACTCAGGGTTAAAGTTGGGTTTTTAAAAATATGTATAAGTGTTTTGTCTCCATGTCTATATGTGCACCATATGTGTGGCTGGTACCCATGAAGGCCAGAGGAGGCCAGATCCACTGGAACTAGAGTTACAGACAGTTGTGAGCAGCTGTGTGAGTGTTATGAAACACACCTGGACCTTATAAAGTAGCAGCAAGTCTTAGCCACTGAGCCCTCTAGCCCCAAGACTTAGGTTTAGAACACTAGAAGTTTAGTTACCAGCAACAAACTGGAAAATGATTCTTTAAAAAATTAAACCTGAAAATTAAATTCAAAATCCTTCTATTATGGCTGATGAATCGCTGAGCTTCTATATGGAACTCAATACAGTATATGAGGCTCATACTTAGCCCCCTGGGGACATTTATACAAAGTCCTGCTCATTTCTTTCCTGTGTTTACAGTTCATTCAGCCATACCAACCATACCAGTCTTGAGAGCCATAAGGCAAAAAACATGATAGATGTCCTGACCCTTGTGAATTTCTTTTCAACATTTTTAAAAGATGTATATATATGTATATATAGTGTTGGACAAAATAGTCCAACACTATTCATATTCAGAGAAATAGCATGAACAGCGGGGTGTTTGATCAATTGACTGAGCACACATGCCTTAGAAAGCAAGGAGAGGCTGACTGACTGAACTTGGGAAGCAGAAGTAGATGCTAAACTAATAGTTATCATTTTTTTATTGTGATGATCCAATTTTAACCTTTTTACAACTTAATACTTTTTGTTATGATAATCTGTAACAATAATTTTGTTATGATAATTCCACTTTAAACCTTTTACTTTATTTTTTATTGAAAAAAAATTTTTTCCTACAGTATACTCTCCTCATGGTTTTTCCTCTCTCATCTCCTCTAAGGTCCTCTCTACAACCCCACCTATCCAGTTCCACACCTCTTTCTCTCTCTCTCTCTCTTTAGAAACTAAGCATGCCAATACAAGAACAAACAGGCCAGAATAAAACAAAGCACACAGACAAAAAGAGAAAAGAAAAAACAAAAACAAAAAAAAAGACCCTGAAGTTGGGTGAAGTGTCCTTTGGGTATATGCCTAACAGTGGTATCGCTGGGTCTTGGGTGAGATTGGTACCCAGCTTCCTGAGGAGTGGTCTCAGTGACTTCCACAGTGGCAGTGCAAGCTTGCCCTCCCACCAGCAGTGGAGGAGTGCTCGCCTTACCCAAAATTCTCACCAGCATGTGCTATCATTTGTTTTATCCATCTTGGCTGTTCTTACTGTTGTAAGATGAAACCTCAGTGTAGTTTTGATTGGCATTTTCCTAATGATGAAGGTAGTTGAACATTTCCTTAAGTATTCCTTAGCCGTTTGTGTTTCCTCTTCTGAAAGTTCTCCATTCAGCCCTGTAACCCACTTTTTAACTAGGTTGTTTTCTGGATGTCAAAAATTCTTTATATATTTAGATATTTAGATATTAACCCCCTATTGGATTGTAATTGGTAAGGTCTTTTTCCATTCTGTACCCTGTCGATTTGTCCAAATAATGGCGTCTTTTGCCATATTGAAGCTTTTGAGTTTCATAAAATCCCATTTATTTATTTATTTTTATGTACATTGGTGTTCTGTTTGTGTGCATGTGGGGATGTCAGATCTCCTGGAACTGAAGTTCCAGACAGCTGTGAACTGCCATGTGGGTGCTGGGAATTGAACCCAGGTCCTATGGAAGAGCAGCCAGTGCTCTTAACTGAGTTACCCATTGAGCTATCTCTCCAGCCCCAAGATCCCATTTATTAATCATAGTCTCGCTGCCTGTGCTTTTTGTGTCTTGAAGAAAGTCCTTTCCTGGCAGGGTATAGTGGCACACACCTTTAATCCCAGCACTGGGGAGGAAGAAGCAGGCAGATCTCTGTGAGTTCGAGGCCAGCCTGGTCTACAGAGTGAGTCCAGGACAGCCAGGGCTACATAAAGAAACCTGTCTCAAAAAAAAAAAAAAAAAAAGAAAAAGAAAGAAAAAGGAAAGTCTTTTCCTGTGCCAATGCATTCAACACTATTCCTTACTTTCTCTTCTCTCAGATTCAGTGAATCTGGTCTAAAGTTGAGTCTGTGCAGGGTGATGAATGTGGATCAATTTGCATTCTTCTACATGTAGCCATCCAGATTGACCAGCACCATTTGTTGAAGATGCTGTCTTTTTTTCCAATATTAATTTCTGGTTTCTTTGTCAAAAATCATGTATCCATAGGTATGTGGACTTACATCTTCATCTTCAACTAGAATCCATTGTTCAATGTGTCTGTTTTTATACCAATACTATGCCGTTTTTATTACTATAGCTCTATAGTACAATTTGATGTCCAGGACAGTGATACCTCCAGCAGTTCTTTTATTATCCAGGAGTGTTTTGGCTATCCTGAGGTTGTGGGTTGTGTGTGTGTGTGTTTCCATATGAAGCTGGAAGTTATTCTTTCAAGATCTGTGAAGAATTGTATTAGAAATTTGATGGGGATTGAATTGAATCTGCAGCTTGCTTTTGGTAGGATGGCAGTTTTTACTATATTAATGCTAATGACCCATGAGAATGGGAAATCTTTCCATCTTCTGATATCTTCTTCAATGTCTTTCTTCCTTGTCTTAAATATTTTATTGTACAAGTCTTTCACTTGCCTGGTTAAAATTATCCCTAGATAATTTGTGTGTGTGTGTGTGTGTGTGTGTGTGTGTGTGTGTGTGTGTGTGTTGTGTGTGTGTGTGGCTATTGTGAAAGGGACTGTTTCTCTGATTTCTTCCATAGTCTATTGTCATTTTTGTATGTTAATTGTATGTACTGCTACTGTGCTGGAAGTGTATATCAGCTGTAGAAGTTTCCTTGTGTCATTTATGTATAAAATCATATCTGCAAGTGAATTGTAGTCCCTTGATCTCCTTCACTTGTCTTATTGCTATAGCTAAGACTTAAGTCTATATTGAATAAGTATGGTGAAAGCAAATATCCTTTTGTGTTTTACCTGATTTTATTGGAAACAGTTTTGAATTTTCTCCATTTAGATTGATGTTGACTGCGGGCTTACTGGAAATGTTCTGTATTATGTTGAGGTATGTTCCTTGTGTGCCTCGTCTCTCCAGGACTGTTATAAAAAAGGATGCCGGATTTTGTCAAAAGTCTTTCTCCATCCAATGAGATAATCATTTAGTTTTGGTCTTTAGCCTGTTTATATGACAGATTAAATTTATTGACTTACATATCTGAACCACCCTACATTTCTGGGAAGAAGCTTACTTGATCATGGTAGATGATTTTTTTTTCTTTTAGGTTTTTTGAGACAGGGTTTCTCTGTGTAATGGTCTTGGCTGTCCTGGAACTCACTTTGTAGACCAGGCTGGCCTTGAATTCACAGAGATCCACCTGCCTCTGCCTCCCCAGTGCTGGGATTAAAGGTGTGTGCCACCACTCCCCGCTAGATGATTTTTAAAAATATGTTCTTATATTTAGTTTGTAAGGGTTTTTGTTTGTTTGTTTTTGTTTGGAGGTTAAGAAATTTTGCATCTATCTTCACAAGATAAATTAGTCTATAATCTTCTGTCTTTGTTGGTTCTTTGTATGGTTTAGGGTTCAAGGTAACTGTGGCCTCATTGAAAGAATCGGTATTGTTCCTTTTGTTTCTATTTTGTGGAATAATTAAAGATTATTGGAATTAATTCTTTTTTGAAGGCCTGGTAAAATTCTGAATCCATCTGTCCCTGGGCTTTTTATTTTTGGTTGGAAGACTTAATTAGTGTTTCTATTTAAGTAGGGGTTTGTACCTGTTTTTCTAATTATAAATTGTTTACCTGATCCTGTTTTAACTTTGGTAGGTAGGTCATATATATCAAGAAACTTATCCATTTCTTTTAGGTGTTCCAGTTTGGTAAAGTACAGATTTTGAAGTATGTCTTTATTAATTTGGATCTCTGTCTTTTAGTTAATTTGGCTAAGGGCTTATCAATCTCATTGTTTTTATCTCAAAGAACCAGCTCTTTGTCTCATTTATTTTTGCATTTTTAAAAAAAATTCATTTATTTAAGTATATGAGTGGTCTGTCTTCCTGTACATTTGTATGACAGAAGAAGGCATAAGATCCCAGTATAGAAGGTTCTGAGCCACAGTGTGGTGCTAGGAATTGAACCCAGGACCTCTGGAAAAGCAACCATTGCTCTTAACCATTGAGCTATCTCTCCAGTCCAATTTTTTCATTTTAAATAAATTTTAAAGTTTAAACTTTATTTTAAATAATTTCTCATATATTTTGTATTTTGTTTGTTTGTTATTGTTTTTTCTATTTTAATGATTTCATCCCTGAGTTAGATTATTTCTAGCCTTCTACTTTTGGTTATTATTTCTTCTGGTATTTCACCCTTTAGATCTTTCAGATGTGCTATTAAGTTGCTAATATGAGATCTTTCCAATATTTTTATGTAGGTACTTAGTGCTATAAACTGGCACTTAGGACCACCTTCATTGTGTCCTATAGGTTTGGATATGTTGTGTTTAGTACTATCTTGATTTCTGTCTTGACCCATTTTTAGTTCAGTAGTAAGTTGTTCAGTTTCCATAAATTTGTATACTTTCTGTTTTTTCTTTTAATGTTTAGCTTTAATTTGTGGTGGTAAGATAGAATGCAGGGGTTATTTCAATGTCCTTATGTCTGTTGAGACTTCCTTTATGTCCAAGTATGTTGTCAGTTTTGGAGAATGTTACATGAGCTGCTAATAAAAAGGTGTATTTCTTTTTTGTTTGGGTGAAATGTTCTGTAAATATCTGTCAGGTCCATTTGTTTATGATGTTATTTAACTCTAGCATTTATCTGTTTTGTTTTTGTCTGGATGACCTGTCTATTGGCGAGAATGAGATAATCCACTATCAGTGTGTGAGGGTCAATATGTGATTCTAGCTGTAGCTGTGTTTCTTTTATAAACTTGGATGTTACAGTGTTTGACGCATAAACATTTAAAAGTCAATATCTTCTTGGTGAATTTTTCTTTTGATGTGTATACAACGTCCTTCCCTATCTGTTATGATTAGTTTTGGTTTGAACCGTATTTTGTAGATATTAAAATAATAGACCTTTCTTCTTCCATCCATTTGCTTGGAATATCTTTTTCTGTCTTTTTACCCTGAAGTGATATTAAGGTGTGTTTCTTGGATGCAGCATGGCAATGGATCCTATTTCCTAATCCAGTCTGTCAGTCTGTGCCTTTTGATTGGGGAATTGAGACCATTGATATTGAGAGCTATTGATGAGCGTTGTTTATTGATTCCTGTTATTTTGTTGTGGTGGTGTAGTTCCCCCCAACCTTGATTTTCTGGTCTGGGATTATTTAATTCCTTGTTCCCTCCCCCCCACCCCCCAGGTGTTTTTAGACTCTTCAGGTTGAAGTTTTCCTTCTACTGCCTTTTGTAGAACAGGCTTTGTGGATAGATAGTACTTAAATTTATTTATAATGTGTTCCATGGAAGTGCCTGCTGGAGTTGGGAGCTGGGGTAAAGCAATGAGTGTGGAGAGGGAAGGTAAGAGGGCAAGATCTGTTTGATCCACTGGAGATGGGGCAAGACTGGGAAGGGAGACTTCATCAGGTGTTCTGCTGAAGATGAGTCTGGTCATTGGATTTGAAGGAGGGGGTGGGATGGATGAAGATCTTCAGTTAGCCTACCTGCTTCCCTGTCAGGAGTGTGGCTGCAGTTTTAACTGAACATACAACTAAAGAGGCAATAGACTATATGAATGAAAAAATAAATAAAAAGGAAAGGAAAGGACATGACTGCTCCTAGGCATAGTGAAAGAGAAAGTGTATTATAGATAAAAGGGAGAGCATAGCCAGAGGCAGAGGCATCTGGGAGAGTCCAGAGTGGACATGACCCTAAGCCATGTGAGAAGAGGGTAGGGAAGAGAGGAAGTGCTGACTTAGAGGGGCAGCCTAGGTCAAGGGACTGACCAAGAGAGTGGCATTGCCAAAATGACTGGATTATATAGGGAAGGGCAGCTGAGGAAAGGGTAGCCCAGCCCCTGGCCTGGAGAAGTTTAGGGTAGTGGGCAGGATAATCCAGTTATGCCCTGTAACAGGCAGGGACCAAGGGATGCTGGGAGAACCTGGTGGGCACCTCAACTATTTGTCCCAAGTTTGAGACTAGGTTTTATTACTCATTTTAAATAAAATAATAGAGATTCAAGGGTAAGTTCTTTTTGAAGTATTATGCAAAAACAATTTAGTATAAAAATGTGCAAACAAAGGGTTTACTGGCTTATGTTTAAATATTTCCAGGCCTCAGTTTATTAAAGTTCACAGACATGCAAAGTGGAGATTCTTTTCCAATTGATTCTTGTACTTTTTAATTCTGTTATTTTTAGCCACAGAGAGAATTGTTTTAATACCAAGCTATCTGGTGTCATTATATTGTTATTAGAATAACTAATAAACATAAAATAGATTAAGATTGTATTCATACTATGGAAATAAGGATTTCTCCCAGTTAAACAACATTTGAAAACAAGGGAATTTTGCTTGTTAAGTGAAAATCAAGCCTTCCATTATGTTTCCTACTGTCATTTTATCCGAACAAGACGAAATACTAACATCCATGTGGTATAATTTTCCCCTATTGCCAAGATATGTGTATTAATAGATAATTTGTTGACATTGGTTTTATCATTAATACATGGAAGTTTTTTTATTTTATGATGTGCCAGTTTATATTAGCTTTAAATGAAAGTATTAACTTAAGTTTTTACTCAGTAAAATTTGTGCTAAAATCTCTACAGTGAGGGAAGATGAAGGGCAAGGTGGTGGCTCGCTAAGGTTACACAGGGCAAGGAACTCTATGAACAACTGTACTTGGTTAGTGTGGGTTATAGATTTTCTCTGCAGTAGTTTGTATAACAAGCATTCTATAAACTAGTGGAAGAATCGAACCTATTTATTTAGAAGGATTCATCCTTGTGAGAAGCTGTTTATGTTTACCATAATTAGTAAATTAGTTCACAATTAATAATTAGATAATTAGTTCACAATTACAATTTGTTCCAATTTTTTAAAATCCCCAGAAGCACACATAACCAATGTTCATATCTATTGTTGAAGATAAGAAGGGCCATGAGTGTACCAAATATTGAGTTTCTACTGTTAATCAGCCTCTTATTGGTTTGTGTCTCCTCTTTTTGTTTGTTTTGCAAATTTTGTCTTGCTGGTATTTTGCTTTGTTTTTGTTGATTTTGGAAATAGGGACTTACTATGGGGCCCAGCGGGCAGAAATTCATGATCCTCCTGTCTCGTTATTTTGTGATTTCTAACAAATAAAGGATTTCAAACATTAAGATACCTCTTTTTATGGTGTAATTGTGAGTTTTGGCCATACATATCACCGTGTAAGCTCCATTGTCTTACAAAATGCTGCTGTAACTCAGATCAGTCTGCCCAGCATGGCTCTTCCTATCCCTATAAGTTTTGCATTTTCAGGATGTCATATGGAACAATACATACTTCACCTTTTGCATTGCTTTCCTCACATGCATGTGAGAGTCTCCTTGTTCTTGCTGAGTTATAACATTGCAAAGTTATAGCCCAGAGCGGTGTGTGTTCATTGACCAGTCAAAATTGCTGAGTGTTCCCAGTTTTTGGTATTTATGAGTAAGCTGCAGTTAACATTCATTTCGAATGGATCAGGGTTATTTCCTTTTAGTAACTACCTAGATGTTAGTGTTCTGCTTATAGTGTGAGTGCATGGTTACCTGGAAATAAACTTCCATGGATAATATTGAAAAGTCAGGAACTGACTTGTTTGTTGATATATAAACATTGTCTATTTGTGGACAATTGCATTTCTGTTTGTTTATTCAGTCAGTTTGCTGTGTGAGTTGAAGCCAGGGCCCCAGGCTTCCTAAGGCTGAGTCTGCTAGCGCAGGTTTGCCCGAGTTTAGCTGTCATTTTCCTAATACTTGGTTTTCTGACTTTCGTCTAAAAGGAAAAGTGAATGCATTTGTATCTTAACTTGTTTGGTTGGTTGGTTTTGTGTTTGTTTATTTTGTTTCATTTTTTGAGACAGTCTTTCTGTGCAGCCCTGGCTGTCCTGGAACTCACTCTGTAGAGCAGGCTGGCCTCAAACTCAGAGATCTTCCTGCCTCTGCCTGCTGAGTGCTGGGATTAAAGGTGCGTGCCACCATTGCCCAGTTTAAATTAATTTCTTAAAGCTTGTTGTTTTATTTATATGAATAACCAAACTTTTTTAAACTCATAAATCTCATTTTCTCTTCAATAAAATGCTGATAAATTATAAATGATGATAAAATGATAAGGGCTTAATGAAATGTCCCATGAAAAGAAATGAAAGTAAATGTTAGCTATTTACAAAATGAAGAGCAAACCTGGGACTATAACTTAAATATTGTATGGAGGTGTAGGAAGTATAGGCACTGGACATTTGAGAGACAGAAACCTTTGGCCTTTACAGTGGTGAAACTTGTTATGTACTATATATATTCTGCACAGTTTATTCTCCAAAATCAGTGAGCTGTGCTAAACAAGAAAGTTATAATAACAAAATAACACTTGAGGTCATTCAACTTGAAACATTAATCTTAGTTTCCAGATCTCAAATCTGTGGCACTTTTTGTACAGGGCAAACTCAGAAAGATGACAGCTGGGTTCC
Organism: Lophiomys imhausi; assembly: GCA_907164525.1. Classification (NCBI taxonomy): domain Eukaryota; kingdom Metazoa; phylum Chordata; class Mammalia; order Rodentia; family Muridae; genus Lophiomys; species Lophiomys imhausi. Next base: position 173,566 of record CAJQZJ010037404.1, on the reverse strand, counting down.
TGTAGCTCTTCCAGAGGGCTGTTGCTAGATCAGGCACCAGTTGGTTATAAACGGCCCTTTTCTCAGTTGTATTTGAAGTTTCTGTACTGCTCCACTGTTTATTTTTCTATAATAAGTAGGTGTCTCTCCATTTTCATCTACTCTCCCTGGAGCAACTCAGCGGCAGCTCAGTCCCTGGATGGTGTAGCAAGCGGTGCCTGGGGTTGTCCTCAAACAGTGAGTCCTTAAGCACCAGGCAGCAGTACACTGGCTGAACTCAGCCAGCCCCATGTGTTAAAGACAAGAGATTTTAAACACATGAGCAGAGGAAAGCCAAGTATTTTCTTACTAAACCAGAGTAGACTGTTTATGTGGAGTCGTGTCTACTGATGAGGTATGTAGTTTCATTTTCTAGTGTGTCCTTCCATGTTATCTTTAGCGTGTGGGTTACTGTAGAATCCATGTGCCAAGCCAGAGTTTGGTTTTATTTAAAGTTAAAAATAAGCCTCACATTGTTTTTGACCTTCAGGATTAAAATAAGTATTCTTTACATCTTTCATCTTTTTTAGGAAGGTTTCTCTCTCGAACAAAATACAAATTTGTTTGGTTAATTAAAAAAACAGGAGCCAACTAAAAATCTTGATCATCTGCCAAGAGGAGGAATGCAAAGGAAAAAAAAGTGTCTCCTTTTTCTTCTGTTGCTAGTATGAGCAAAGTTAAGAATGTTTCTAATAAGATGATGTGTTACCTTGTGAATAACACAAATTTCAATAATCTCAGTCTTGTTTAGGTAAAGAATTTGGGGGGAATTGCATATTCCTTATTTATGCATGTAAGATAATATTGTAGAGACAGGTACGGCTTTGTTTTTGTTTTTTTATTATTAGTGCTAATATTAAGCCACTGGTTTCCTCGAGTATTCTAGAAAATGAATTCGTGAGAAATTGTCTTTCAAACAGCAGTGACGTTCCACTGTATGGTAACATCTTAATCAACTAGCCTAGCACTCTACAGGCAGAGGCAGGTGGATCTCTGTGAATTCAAGGTCAGTCAGCTTGGTCTGCAGAGCTAATTCCAGGACAGCCAAGGCTACAAAGAGAAACCCTGTCTTGAAAAACAAAAACAAAAAAACAGAATTGTAACCATGTGACAGGAAGTATCTCCTAAAAATATTGTCTTAAATGGAAATGTGAAGCTGGGTTTCATAGCTGAATGAGAAGGTTGCCACTGGTTCCCACCAAACATAGCGAGAGCCTATCTCAACCTCTCCACCAAAAACAAAAAGCAACAACAAAAACAAAAACCCAGCAAAATTTCTGAATCTGGCCAAGGGATGATTGATTATACAGAGCTTTAACCCCAGTATTTTGGAGGCAGAGGCATTAGGGTCAGGAGTTTAAGGCCAGCCTGTATCACATGAGACTCTGTCTCAAAAGTCTGAGAAGGAGAGCTAGTGAGATGGCTTGGTGCTCACCGCTCCTGCAGAGGACCCAAGATCGATTCTGAGACCCACATCAAACAGTCAGAATCAGCCTGTAACGCCAGCTCTAATGGATCCAGCACATGGAGCTGGCCTCCACGGGCACCTGCACACACAAGAACACATATTAGCAATACTGGGCATTGTTTAATCTTTTTAAATATAATTTACTTTATGTGTATGAGTGTTTTGCCTACATTGCATACCTGGTCCCTATGAAGAAGTCAGAAGAGACTCTGAGAGCCCCTGAGTTTAGAGTTATAATTGTTGTGGACATAATGTAGGTGCTGGGGTCAAACCCGGGTCCTCTGGAAGAGCACCCAGTGTTCTTTATCACTGAACCATCTCTCCCAGCCCATCTTATCATTTTAATGGCTTTTTATACTTTCCTCTTTTAAGCTTACACCTCTAAGAAAACTTTTTTCATATAAAAAGTTAAAATAGGGGTTGGAGAGATGGCTCAGCAGTTAAGAGCACTGCCTAGTGCTCTTCCAAAGGTCCTGAGTTCAATTCCCAGCAACCACATGGTGGCTCACAACCATCCACAATGTGATCTGGTGCCCTCTTCTGGAATGCAGGTGTACATGCAGATAGAGCACACATATGCATAAAATAAATAAAATAAAATCTTTTTAAAAAAAAGTTAAAATAGGACAGAATATGCTAAATGAGTCAGACGGAGGAGCACTATACAGTCCTCTTAAGTGGTTGTAATCTGGTCTTCATTTCTCTTAGTCTTTTAGGGGTTAACTTTATTCGTTTGTTTTCTGTAGGATTATTGTGTGTCTATATGTGTATAGGAGTGAGTGCAAACAGCAGGTACCATGATGCACATGTGAAGTCAGGACAGCTTTAGGAGTTGGTTTTCTTCTTCCATCATGGGATCTGGGGACGAAGTCAGTTCATTAGGCTTGTACTGTGTGATAACTTTAGTTGCCTACCTGGCACAGCTGGGAAAGGGAACATCACTGAGGGAATTGCCTCCCTCAGGTTGGCTTGTGGGCACATCTGTGGGAAATGGTCTTGATGATTGATGTAGGAGGGCCCAGTCCAATGTGAGCAGTGCTGTCTCTAAGCGTAATAACCTGGGTTGTACTTAAATAGTAGCTGAATGTGAGGGATGGAGCATGTCAGTAAGCAGCCTTCCTTCATCATTTCTTGCTTTAATTCCTGCCTCAAGCACCTACCCTAGCTTCCCCCAATGACGACTATAACCTTTCCTCCCCAAGGTTGGTTATGATCAGCTGTGTTACCATAGGAAAAGAGAGGTACCTAGGACCTACCCCAGGTATTTTTACTGTCTGAGCCAACTTCTGGCCCTGGTTTTTATTTGATATACCTAAACCTATATGGAGCTTAAATTGTAATGTAGGTATAAGGTTTAAGTTTAACTTACTCCTCTTAGGTAGCACAATGTTTTACTTATTTTTATTTAAATTACGTTTACTTGTGCGTATGTGTGCACACGTGTAAGTGCTCGCATGCATCAAGCACATATGGATGGGACATGTGTATTACTTACTGCCGTGCAGCTCATTTTGATTTTAAGAAGTGTATGAGGAAAGACAAAAAGTGCTAGATTATCTGCCCCTAGAGGCATTGCAGGTGTGACTACTATGTCACATGTGCATCAGTAGGTGGCAGAGAGGAGAGAGGCTATGTCTATATTCAGTATTCTGACCTATGAACATCTGAATGAATAATAGCCTAACATTCCTGGAAAAAAAAAAAAGCAAGCTGGATACCAACACAACACTGGCACCATGGGGTAACCTTTGATGACTACCAGATCAGTACCAGGCAAGTACCAGATGTGCTTCCAAGACAGGAAACAAGCCACAAACTAGAAGAACTCTGCCTGGCCCTGGATGTTGGGGGTTGTGGAGACCCAGCACTGGGGTGAAATCTGGCCCAGATGGGGTCACGAGAAGGAGAGCTGTCCCTGCCTCTCACATGCTGCAGCACTTGGGAGAGTAGGTCCTGTACCCTGCCTGGGTAGCACACTTTCAGCTGGTCCTGGATATGGGGGTTGTGGGTGAGCCAGCCCTGAGGGAGTGAGTGGGGGAGAGCCAGCCTTGCCTTCTGTCTGCTATGTGGTGGTGTTGGCTAGGGAGAGATCCTCTCCCCTCCCTTTTCCTCACCAACATTGACCAACAGTAGATGTGGCCCTGATGGGGTCACAAGAGCAGGAGCGCTGTCCCTGCCCCTCACATGCTACAGCACTTGGGAGAGCAGGCCCCGTACCTTTCCATAGTAGTGTACCTTTCCATAGTAGAACTGGCCCTGCAAGTAGGGGCTACAAGTCCAGAACCAGGGCTTTGAGTTGGCCCACCCCAACATCTACCCCATGGATGAGCTGCTGGAGTACAAGAAGAGGTCAGTTCCACAACCCAGAACTACAGGATCTCCATGACACAGGACAGTTACAGCATATCTGAGAGGAGTTCCAGTGAGGTTCCAGTATTGACAAAGTAGCAGAAACCAGAAGCCTCATACCAGACCAAGGAGTCATTTTAATGAACATTTGGAAGCAAGATGTGTGGACAAAAGGGAATATTGTTGGACACACTGAGACACACTGCAGCTTCCACAATGAGATTTTATTTTTTATGCTGGGACAGATTGCATGGGTGGAGGGTGGGTCTGAGGGGAGGTGGGAGATGAGAGGGAATAGGGTGCATGTTGTGAAATTCACATAATAAATTTTTTTCAGTTAAAAAAAAATGCTAGATGAATGTACACTGAGAAATGGAGGCCAGTGAGACGTTAACTGAAGCCTGTCCACAGAAACTGGTAAACTAGGATTTTAGCAGCTGTAAATCTAACTTGGAGAAAGCTATCAGAAATACTAACCATAAAATCAAATATAAAATGAATGAAAATCTACAAAGTCTGGAAAGATTTACTCATATGTAGGATATATTTTTCCATTTTGGAAAGAAGCAGTAGCATACATCTACTTTGATTGAGGGAACTGAAAGCAATAGTAATTGGTTTTAGTAACATGTTAATCAAAATATATGAAATGTTGGCTAGTTTGATTTTATTTTTCTTTTTAGCCTTATATGTCTTTTGTGACTAAATGGAAATTAGTTTGGAAGTGTCCACAAAAAAGAGCAAAAATCTTGTGTAAATGAGTTGCCTGTAACTCTTAAAATAAAAAAATAAAAAACATTAACTTTGCCCTTGAAATGATTTTCATCCCTGAGTTTTTCTCTTTTTTATATATATGAAATGAATAAAATATTTCCTTTCATTGTTTCCTTGAATGGAAGAGTGTTCCATGATATATCCATCTTAATCTAGGTTGGAATTGTCAGAGTTCCTAATAAATGGCTTTTTGCAAAGCAGGTAACATCATAGGGTCTGTTTTTCTTATTCAGAAATATTATGATCTCTTTCAATTCATAGAACACTTCTTACACCAAGCTTGTTAGTTTTGTCCTAACACCAACTTTAATTCTCCAACTCTCCCTTTGACAATAACCAGGTGTCCCGTAGTTTCATTTTGATACTAAGATCCAATAGATTAGTCTCAGAACTCAAGAGGCTGAATACACAATCCCACAAGACTGCTTCCACTTCTGACCAGTTGGCAGGGTAGGAAGTTCTGTTAACCACTAAGGTCAGTGGCTTGCCAGTTGGTTGGTGGGAGGTTCTGTTACCCCTAAGGCTTGCTAAAAGGGCTCAAAGAACTCAGGAAATCTCCATTCTGTCAAAGTTACAGTAAAGGATACAGATGAAGAAATGTGTCAGGGCCTGGGCTCAGGGGTCAGGATGCTCCAGCTCCTGACATGTAGGTATGCATTCTCACCTAAAGCCCTGGGAAATTGCCATTAAGGGGTTCAGTAACATGGACACAACTGATTATTAACTCAGTCTCCAGTTCTTCTTTCTTTCCAGAAATTGTGAAGGGGAAACAGGGATTTGAAATTTTTAAGTTAATTCATCTTGATCTCTCTGCTAAGGAGCCCCACGTGAAGCCATCCAGGGTCTCACCTTGTTAGCACACAGAGGCTCCTATGTCCCAGGAAACTCCAAGGATTTAGGAACCCGTTTGGAGTATATGATGTTCCTGTTTCTAAGGAATGTCCAGGTGTGTTAGGAGATGCTCTTGACAGAATGCAGGGACAAGGATTAAACACTATATATTTCTGTATCACAAATAGATTCTAAAATTAACTAATGTTACTTTCCCCACCTACCTGTGAAGAGGGATCCGTGCTTGGCATATAAACACTGGCTGTGACTTAAACATGGTGCCATGAACCTAAGTAATTTCTTAGCAAGTCTTCATGATACCACTTTTCTAATTTTGGTGAAACTTTAGCTTAACTGATCAAAATAATAGACTTTATTTCAAAGAGCATAGTTCTCAACTTGAAGAGTTGGCACTCAAATCTAGTAGAAAGTTTAAAACGTCTGACACCTGGGGCTCACCCCACCATCCAGGAGTCTAATGAAACCACTTGGGGTTCAGGCAGTGTGGCCATTTCCTTTTTTAAGGTTCTAGAAGTGATGCTGCTAGCAATCGTTGCTGAGAACCACAAAGCATAGTTTTCCCATGCAGTGCGTATCTCAGGAAGATACTTCTTGCTAAACATAGAAGACAACTGAAGCAAGAGCTGCGTAAGGCACGTAGGGTTTAGGACAGCATGAGAATAAATGTAGCACCACTAGTCTACTGAATATATCCTGGAGTTGGTTGTAAGCTGAGCAAGTGAGTTGTTGCTGCCAATGAGTTCCATGAAACCCAGAGACTTGTACTTGCCCAAGATCAGACTACTAATTAGGGACAGAACTGCAACATGGGTTGATAGTTTGTTGTTTTTACTATTTAGGTCAGGAGAACTGTATGTAAACTTTTATGTAAAAGGTCAGATCATGAGTACTCTGTCGATATAGTGAAGAGTAATACGTGCATGTATGAATGAATGTAGCTGTCCTCCAGTAAACAACACAAATAGATGACTAGCAGGAACTGGTCTGCAACATGTAGACTCCAGACCTGTGACTCTGCCTATTGAAACATTATTACCTTGACAAGGTAATGATCTTGCAGACTGTCCTCGGTGCCTGTCCCTTCTGAACTGTTACTAACCCTTTCTCAAGTATTTTTCTCTAACCTTTTGTAGGAGAGAAAAAAAAATGGCATATATTCCATGCATGGAGAGAAAAATGGCTTGAGTTCTGTGTGACCAGATTTGAGTAGAATTCTTAAAATGAATTTGAAATCTAGATTCCCCCTATGGACATTCGTTACTATCCCAAGCTTTAAAAACAAATCTGTAGTATGTGACGCTTTGTTTCTGTTCTACTACACACTCTCAATTTATTTTACTTAAGCCTCTACCTCCCTTCCAACCCTTATTCCTTCCAACTCCCCAACACTATGTGGGAGACAAAGAAAGTTAGAGGGAAAAAGGACATATAGTTCTGTTGAGCCACTTCCTAACCAGCAACATTCAACACAGCCAACTAGCAGACCAACAAACACAGCAGCAGGATGAACCAGCAGCAACACGGGCTGGGGGGTGGAGGGGGAGCACCAGCAGAGAGAGCACCCAGTGTTGACCCCCTCCCCCGCCCCGTGCACCCCTCCAATTCCTTCTGGGGCTTTGTCATTTATACCTGTCTTCAGAGTCCTCAGGATTAAACTTTCTGCAGCTGGCTTAGCCACACCCCTCCTGCTAGTGCAAAAGGCAATTACAATTAACAGCTATTAACTGAAGCAGCCCCATATCTGGGATCAAAACAAAAACATTCCTATATCACAACTGGGTTATTTAAGAAAAAGTCTTCTCACACAAATCTAAAACTCCAATTAAAATCTGAAATTATTTTTAAAAATATTTTATTATATATATATATAGTGGTCTGTCTGCATGTATGCCTGCATGCCAGAAGAGAGCATCAGATCATATTATAGATGGTTGTGAGCCACCATGTGGTTGCTGGGAATTGAACTCAGGACCTCTGGAAGAGCAGCCAGTGCTCTTAATCACTGAGCAATCTCTCCAGCCCCTGAAATTATTTCTTGAATTTGGTTTTATACTGCAATAAAGTGTTTCTAATGATTTCTGTGATTGATGCTAGTGTCTAAAACAATATTTTCCATTCACTTTTTAAAATTACTGTGCTATTTACATGTGATTAGTGGAATCTCTGTCAAACTGTAACTATATCAGAGTTTTCACAGTCCTCGTCGTCCCCCCCCCCCCCCAATATTGGAACTGTTAGCTCTTTGTCCCAGGCCTATTCCTAATACTAATCATCTTGACCTGGAAACAGGACTTTTATGATGGATTAAGGACAATAATCTGGGAATGAGGCCAGTTTATCAGAAACTGCAGCCATGTAGTACAGACTTAACTATCATGGGGAACCTGACATAGCATGTCCCTAGATTCTAGAGAGAATTCATGAGAGATTCTGTAGAAGGGACATTTGTCAGCTTCAGAATTGAGAGTCGAGTATAGGTTAGAAGTAGGACAATCAGGGAGGATACTAAAGGTCTAAGGCCTGCAAAGTAGGCAAGAAAGTGGCTAAAAGCTGGTAATAGAGAAGGTAACCTGTATCCTGCTTCCATCCATTGAGTTATCCCAGATCAAGACTGGGATAATAACAATGCAAGCTCTTAGCATGCATTGTTATTGAATTGTTAATAAGTTAATATTGTTAGTAAATAAATTCATGCTCTTTTGTATGCATTGTTATTAAATTATTATATTGCATTCTCTAGGATACTGGAAGCTCCCATCTACATTGTGTGGGCTGAAATTGAGATCATAGTAAACAGGGATACAATCAAGTGATCATTTGAGTTTCTGAGTAAAACCCAAGGATTTATAACCTGGATCTGAAGTGTGCCCACAAATTAAACATGAATACAAAATCTAACATCAGCCTATCCACTCAGTCCCTCTGTTGGATTCTTACAGTGGACTTTAATGTCTTGTTTATATGACCCAATAGGGTTCTGGAGGGGAGGGAATGAAATAAATCATAAAATGTGCTTTGCAAACGTAATGCTTGATTCAGAAATGAACATTCCATTATGTTAGGCAGCATTGCTCTCATAACTTAATTATAGTAAGCATTTTAGTGGTGTTAAAAGCAAGAATCTTTGTTGCAGACTGTATAAGCATTAAAGCAGTATGAACCTCTAAGTTAGTGTTTCTCAACCTGTGGGTCATGACCCCTTTGTCAAACTTCCTTCTCCAAAATATTTACATTACGATTCATAACAGGAGCAAATTACACTTATGAAATAGCAACAAAAATAATTTTATGGTTAGGGATCACCAAAACATGAAGAACTATATTAAAAGGTCTCAGCATTAGGAAAGTTGAGAACCACTGCTCTAAGTTATGATTGTCACAAGTTTTATGATATTTGTGATATTTTCAAATGTATACAACTAAGGAACCAAAAGTTCCTTTAGGAAATTGGGAAACACCCAAGAAGTTCTTGAACTCTCATTCCATGCTTTTTCTTCCCACTATGCTGCTATTTGTGGCAGCTGTCAACAAAGTTAAAGAAATCAGTCTTTAGAGGAAGGATAAATGATTCAACCCATATTTACTGAAAATAAAAATAGAAAACAAACAAAATAAATAATGACAGGCTCAGACCCTAAATACAGTTGACTGTAAATCTCATCACCAATGAAGTCTCTTTGCCTGTTTTCCCTACTAACTGTAATTTCTGTTTCAAGCTCCTCTTGTTTTGAAGTGTACATTTCATATCTTAAAATATGTAAACCAGCTGGATATGGTGGTGCACACCTATAATCCTAGCAGTTAGGAGACAGAGGCAAGGAGGATTGCAGTAAGTTTGAGGCCAGTCTGGTTCATATGATGAGTTTCAGGCCAGCCTGGACTACATAGTGAACCCTTGTCACCAAGCATAATATATGTATGTGTACACATGCATATACATATATAATATGTATACACTTACATGTACATATACATTATCATGATGTGAGTGAGAATGGCCTCATAGACTCATATTTTGAACACTTGGTCCCTAGTTAGTGGAAATGTTGGGAAATATCAGGAGGTACATAGCTTGAAGGAGGTGTGTCACTGGGGGCAGGTCACAGCTTGAAGGAGGTGTGTCGTCACTGGGGGCAGGTCACAGCTTGAAGGAGGTGTGTCGTCACTGGGGGCAGGTTTGAAGGTTTCAGAAATCATTTGCTGTACCCATTGTGCTCCTGCTTGGGGTTTGAAATGTGAGCTCTCAGCTGTTCCTGTAGGCCTGGTACTGCTGCCACCTTGTCTCTCATGATGGTGATGAACCCCAAATAAACTGTCTTTCTATGATTGCCTTGATTATGGTGATTTATCACAGCAGTAGAGAAGTAACTAGTACACACACACACACACACACACACACA
>CAJQZJ010037404.1:152291-163695 GCA_907164525.1 Lophiomys imhausi | reverse complement strand
GGTGGAGCAGCTAGCAGGCTGTCAGGAGGCTGGCAGGCCTGGCTCACCTTAACTGGAAACCTGACCCATCCTGAGGATAATGCCCTGGACCAAGGGTGGCCTTCACAACCTACAATCTAAACTCTGTTAACTAATATATTTATTAATAACTATAAAATCCATATTGGTTTTTAAATTTATGTTGTATCAGTGAAAGCTGACATTAGCATCAGGTTCATCTGTACAGGAATATGCTTTGAGTTCTCCCTGATATAGTTATAGTTAGTACCATCAAAGGTCAACATTAGCAGTCTTAGACCCTGCACAAAGCATGACTGTTTGAAAACATATGGTTAATCTCATTTTATAATGATGTAATGATCATAAAAGGATAATCCCATTTGATGAGCAAGCAGCTATGTGGCCCATTTCTCATCACCAGTGAAACAGAGAGACTGGATGTCTTTGTGAGTCAATGTCAGGTATGCTTAATGGTGAAAGAAAGGACCAAGAAATAGGGATCTCTCAAAGCACAGCAGCTCTGGCCCAAGATGGTGGCAACTAGGATGGTGCTTTGCAAGGAAGCAAAAGGAGCATGTGTGATTAGTGGTGGTTTTTCTTTACTCGTACCTTCCATTCTAGAGCTGTCTGCAGACAGAATAACTGTCAAGCTTTGAACATGTGAGCTGTAACATCAACCATCGTTCTTAGATGAATAGACAGATCTGTTCATGATCATGTTCTAGGGCATGGGAAAGCTGCCTTGAATGCCCTTCCTGTAGTTCTCATGTCTGCCTCCAAAAAGCAGTCATATAATAACAAGTAGATGGTCAAGCTGTACATTTCTGGGCAGGGATCACTGAGTCAGGGTTGTTTTCTGGGAACCCATCTTTCTGGAATTTTGAGTGAGTCTAGGCGAACAGTCATTAGGTACTAAGATGGAAGCCTAGCACAAAATGGAGTTTCTCTGGTTAGCCTTTACACCATGAACTGATTAATGCAGAATTTTCTTCTTCCCTTAGTGGGCAAAGTTAATTAAAGGAATGTGGGTTTTGTGTGAACTGTATACTTTTTAAGTTATTAGACATAAATTCATAAAACTTGTGTTTAGTAAATTTATAATTTTAAATACATTCTTAATTTTATTTTTAAAAGTCAAAAAAAGAAGAAAGAAATTACTACCTTCAAGGTGCTGTAGAATCACCAAGCAGGCCTTCTTTGCCAGCCCCAGGGCAGAAGGCAGCATGGACTATTTACTTCTAAATGTTCTGTAAGGCATATCTGCTATCTAATAACACTCGGTCTCCCAGAAAGTAATGAAATGGAGATTTTGACTCTTTCAAACTGACTTTAAAAATGTTAATTTAAAGATATCACAATTGCCGGGCATGGTGGCACAGGATTTTAATCTCAGTACTCAGGAGGCAGGGGCAGGCAGATCTCTGTGAGTTCAAGGCCAGCCTGGTCTACAGAATGAGTTCTAGGATTGCCAGGGCTACAAAGAGATTTCCTGTCTTAAAAAAAAAAATCTAATCAGTAATATTAGATATTAACCATTGCTCTTTTCCTCCTCTTGGGATTGAAAAAAAAACAGGAAATCAGTAATTATGGAGTATATTGTAGGAAAAAAGTTTCTATTCTGAAAATGATTTTGAATTTCTCCAACAGGATGGGATGTCTGTTAGGGTCAATATAGGGTCAACCCATTGTGCTGGCTTTGACATCCTGTCCATTTATATAGCTTCAATTGTATCGTATATTTTGTTATGGTTAAGACACAAAGAGTTTTTTTTTTTTTTGGTTTTGGTTTGTTTGTTCATTGGTTGGTTGGTTTTGGTTTTTCAAAACAGGGTTTCTCTGTGTAGCCTTGGCTATCCTGGAATCACTCTGTAGACCACACTGGCCTTGAACTCACAGAGATCCACCTGCTTCTGCCTCCCAAGTGCTGGGATTAAAGATGTGCACCACCACACCCAGCCTTAAAACACAATGATAAAGGTTGCCTTTATTGTACCACTTCTACCACCTGCAGGATTATAAAGCAAGTGTTTGAATATGTAGTTACCTCTCTGTTCATAGTGTTTAACTCTTTAAAAACATCAGATGGCTTGTTTAACTGTTCATTTGTTTTGATATTATGTAGGCCTCAAAGAATGCTGCCTGAGTATGCCTGCACATAATAGCGACATTGCCTTCTAATGCACATTGTATCTATCAGTGGAAGCTAACATCTGCTATGTTATTAAAGTGAACATCTGGGTAGTTTCATAACTCCAGATGTTTGCAAATTTGCTTCTGGAATGTGAAGAACAGTCTTAATGTTTAAACTTTTTCCTTTTATCCGCACTTCTGAAAATTTGGAACTTGTATAGAAATAATGTTTAATGTTTTAGATTTTAGATAAAAAATGGAAGTGGATGGAAATACACTGAGTTATAATACACTTACATATTTTATTATTGTGAGAATATTTTTAAGAGTTTCACATGAAATAGAAACTGAGAATCTAGGCAAGAAAAGAAATACTTGTCCCTAAGATCTCTAGATTTTATTTGTTCATCATGTTTGTCATGCATCTACTATGTGTCAAGTGGTGTTCCAGAAATCTGGTCCAAACAGAGATGACTGAGTTCTATAGCTCATATTCTGAGTAGAAAAAAACAGAGAGTATACCATTTATTACATGGTACAAGAGCTGCAGGAAATGATTTGAAAAGATTGTAGGAAGATAAACTACAGAAAGTAGTGTGTCAGGGTCATCTGTATTGAGAAGGTGTAAATTGAGCTAAGATTTGGAAAAGATAAACAGGTAGCCAATAATTATGTGGAGAAGCATCCCAGTGGAGAACAGCTAGACTAAAGATGGTAAGGTGTGTTTGGTGATCCTGTGTGTGGAGCAATGCACCTGGAGTGATGTAAACAGAGCAGTGGCAAATGATGAGATCTCGGACAATGGAGCCCAGGCTAGGTCGTCCATTGACCACAAATTACTCTAAAGAACATGAGGATCTCCACCTGGTAAAATGTGGAGCCAATGAGAAAGTTTAAGCACAGGATTTCTAGTCACCTAGTTCCAAAGTGCTTTGACTGTATTGGGAGTAAGAGAAAGAATACAGGGACTCTGTGAAAGTGCTTGCTATGACCCAAGGTAAGATGATGCATTTGATGGTAAAAGAGTGACTTATAAGGGTAGTGGTCAACATGCAAATTCTGGAAATACTTTGAAGGTAGACTTTGATGATTTGAATGAGAATGTCCCTATCGTCTTGGGCATTGGTCTCCATTTGGTAGCAAGGTTTGGGGAAGTTTGTGTGGTGGAGCTTTGCTAGAGGAAGTATGTAACTGGGGGGCAGCTTTCTGAGAAAAAGCCTCATAAATATCACTTCCAATTCACTCTGCTTTGTGCTTGCATTTGAAGTTGTAAGCTCTCAGCTTCCAGCTCCTGCCACCATGTCTGTCTGGTGCTATGCTTCCCTGCCATGAAAATTCTTATTCCTCTGTAGACGTAAGCACCGATAACTTGATTGTAGTGTTTTATCTTAGCAATAGAAAAAATAACTAATACACAGAGCCAACAGAATTTTCTTATGGACACGGTATACTTGCTGACATAAGAAAAGAGTCTAATTGCTTCCAAGGAAGGGTTTTGACTTGTCATGGATAGAGCTGCATTATTTGAGGTAGAGAAAGTGATAAAAATAGTTGTTTGTGGAAGCAGCTGTGACATGAGGTGTTCAGACTGCAGAATGTTTTTTGTGAGATAAGTCTTCTACTAGTAGTAATGCAAGGGGACAGGTGAATGTGTTCCTTTGGAGTTTGAGTGGACATCTGGAGCAGAGTTTGGGAGAGTAGCAGTCTTAGTACTGGAAAGCATATGTTCACCTAGGGAATCAGAATGCAGCCTGGGAGGAACCACACACTCAGGAGATAGTAACATGATTGCTTGCTGTTAGAGATGACAGGAACCAGGATGTAGCTTTTTCTTCATTACATAATGTTATATGGCACCCTTTCTGGGGAGACAAGAATGAAGTCTATTAACCCCAGATAGAGGATGACAAGACACTAAAGTATGAGCACCTCCATACTTAGCATGGACTTGGTGAACTTGGTGAACCAATGATTTTTATTGGATTCACTTATAGGAGTGTGGGCAAGAGGTTACTTATAAGAGCAGAAGTGATTCAAAGACAGCTGCATCACCAAAATCCATCCAAGCATGGGTGACAGCTCATGAAAGCTGGGAACCTAGCGCTCACTGCAGGCAGCGCAGCAGGTTAAAGAGTGCCCTTTCCAGGTGGCTCAGGTGATGTGGCCATCTTCCAAGTAGCTCTGCTGGTCTCTGTTTCTCTCAGGAGCCCCAGCTGGCCAAAGTCTCTTCTAGGAAGCTCAGCCTCATTGAGAGTGTCTCTCAGCAGTCCTTGCAGCTTAGTATGTTTGAGGAGGGAGGAGTCTATCTCCTCAGCTTAGGGTCCTCTGAGACCTTGAGCTCTTTACCTCTTGACCTTCACAGCTTGCCTGATTGATGGAATGTTTCACCTCCACGTGGAGCATCCTGTGTCTTGGTAGTTTCCCTCCAAGATGGAAGGTTTTACCTAGGAGGAGATTGTTACATAACACACATAGGCTTTTAATTTTTTTATTTTAATTGTGTACAAACATATAGAACATAAATTTTAAGTATCTCCCATTATTATGCTACTCTGCACCCTTCATCTACATAATTCTTACATCTTACAAATGTGAAACTCCATATTGTTTAAACTATAACTCAGTGGTTCTCAACCTTCCTACTGCTGAGACCCTTTAATACATTTTCTTATGTTGTGGTGACCCTCAACCATAAAATTGTTTTCACTGCTTCATAACTGTAATTTTGCTACTGATATGAGTCATAATATAAATATCTCTGTTTTTCTGATGGTCTTTCGGGGAGGGGGAGTCATGACACACAGGTTGAGAACCACTGTAATAACTTGCCATTTCTACCTCTACTCAGCTCTTGATAAATTTTGTTCTACTTTCTATCTTTATGGATTTGACTATTTCAAGTACTTAATATGAATGAAGTTATATGATTATTGTCTTTTTGAGGGTGGGTTCTTTTACTTAGCATGATGTCCTTAAGAATTATGAACATAGTAGCATATATAAAAATCTCTTTTCATTTAAAGACAGCATAATATTCCATTATACATACAACATTTTGTATGTATTAATTTATCCATTAATGGACATTTTGGTGGTTACCAATTGTTAGTTACTGTAAATGATGCCATGAAACTGGATGTATGACTATGGGGTATATATTTTTTAAAAATAACAACAATTGTAGTATGTATACTCTCTAATTGCCATAGACTTTCTCCTTTTTGGGGGTGAGGCAGTTTTAAGGCTAGGTCTCTCTGTGTATCCTTGGCTGTCCTGGACTCACTCTGTAGACCAGGCTGGTCTTGAACTCACAGAGATCCACCTGCCTCTGCCTTCCAAGTGCTGGGATTAAAGGCATGTACCACCACACCCGGCAATTATACAGCTGTGAACTGCCATGTGGGTGCAGGAATTTGAACCCTGGGTCCTTTGGAAGAGCAGCCACTGCTCTTAACTACTGAGCCATTTCTCCAGCCCAACTTACTTCTTCTTCATATAAATAATTTATAAGCTCATTTTCTTTATAAAAATATTTGGATACTATACTATATAGATGACAAATATGACAGTTCATATTCATTGTTTTTACCTCATCCTACTTAAATTTGCCAGTTACATTTTGTCTTGTCACTTCTGCTCTCTTTTCATTGTTTTGTAGGTTGAGCATTCCAAATCTATATATTTAAATCTGAGAAAATCCAGGATGTATTATATGTCTTGGGAGGAGTTGAATAAACAAAAAATAGATGTTTTTAAAAGTGCTTCCTGGAATTTGAAGCATTTCCCAATATTCAGGATACAGATGAGGTAACACATAAATGCAGACCTGTCAGAATAACTCCAGACTTTTCAGTGGCAACTTTAAAACCCAGAAGAGCCTGGACAGATGTTCTACAGACTCTAAGAGACCACAGATATCAACCCAGACTATTATACCCAGATAAAGAAGAAAAAGTATTACATAAGAAAATCATATTTAAACAGTGTCTTTCTACAAATCCAACACACATCAACCTGAAGAGGCTAACCACACTTCAATAAATTGAAGACCCAGACATAAATCCACACATCTGTGTGCACCTAATTTTTGATAAAGATAAAATAAGAAAGACAGCATCTTCAACAAATGCTGCTGGTCAAACTGGATGGCTACCTGTGGAAGAATGCAAATAAATCCCTACTTTATTACTCTGCACAAAACTCAACTCTAAATGTATCAAAGACATCAATATAAGGCCAGCTACATTGAATCTCGAAGAGAAAGTGAGGAGTAGTCTTAAACTTATTGGCACAGGAAAGGACTTTTTAAACAGAACACCATTAGCATCGACATTAAGATCAACAATTAATAAATAGGACTTCGTAAAACTGAAAATGGTGCCATCATTTGGAGAAAGCAGCAGGCTCTGGAATAGGAAAGGGTTTGTGTCAACTACACATCTGATAGAACACTAATACTTAAGTGTAAAAGAACTGAAAAAAAAACAACAAAACAAACAACAACAACAAAACCCCTGAACATCAAGAAAACAGTCCAGTTAACAAATGGGTTTCAGGACTAAATAGTGAGATCTCAAAAGGTGAAACACAACTGGTTGAGAAACACTTATAGAAATGTTCAACATCTTTAGTCATCAGGACAGTGTAAATCAAAACTACTTTGAGATTTCATCCTACATAGTAAGAATGGCCAAGGTCTATTTAAAAAACAAAGAAAAGGACAGCTCATCCTTGCAAGGATATGGGCTGAGAGGAACACTCATACATTTGTGGTGGGAGTGCAAATTTGTATAGTCACTGTAGCAATCTGTATGCTGGTTACTCAGGAAGCTTGAAATAGATCTACTCTAGCATCCATCTATTCGGGCATATACTCACATCCTACTAGGATACAAGTTTCCTAGAGATACTTGCTCAACCATGTTCATTTCTGCTATATTTATAATTGTCAAAAATTGGTAACAGTCTAGATATCCATCCAAAGATAAATGGGTAAAGAAAATGTGGTGCATTTACATAATGTAATATTTTCAGCTGTTAAAAAATGAAATCATGATATTTTCAGTTAAATGAAAGAAGCCAGAAAAAAAAATCCTGAGTGAAGTAGCTCAGCCCCCAAAAGAGAAATATAATATACATTCACTTATATGTGTATGTTAAGTCTTTGATGATCTGTCTACAATCCATATCACCACAGAGGTTAGGTATAGATTAATTGACTATGAGGGAGGGTTGATTCTCTCTAAGAATAAGAAATAGAATAGATATTGTGGACAGATGGGGGAGGGAGTGAGATGGGTCTCACAGAGAGGGTGAGGGAAGACAAGAACAAGGAATAGCTAAAAATAAAGGCCATTTGTGGGGTCTTATGCAAGTATAATACGGTAGTAGTTTCCTCAACTATATACATATATGAAGGTGATCTAAATGGAATCCCCAAATAATTGGGAGATGGAGCCCCAATTGGATCTCTCTCATCACCAAATGAAGCCTCCAATTCTAGAAATGGGTTACATCTAATCTAATTGTTGACCAAAGTGGCCCCTTGGGAACCCCCAAATAACCTAGGCTATTGCCAAGGTTATTGGTGGTCCCCCACAACCTAATGATAAGGTCTTATTGCTGAAGACAACACCTACATATCTTACTGGACACAGAAAATCTAGCTAGTTCCTATCTGGAGCTTTCACCTGATTAGTGATTAGTGTTTGTGGTACTAGAAGGTACTCTGCACAGTATCAAAAGACAAAGGTAAACACCTATGGCTGCTATGTCACATGTGCATCAATAGGTGGCAGAGAGGAGAGAGGCTATATCTACATTCAGTGTTCTGACCTTTGAACATCTGAATGAATAGTAGCCTAACATTCCTGGGAAAAAAGCAAAATGGATACCAACACAACATTGGCACCATGGGGTAACCTGTGATGACTACCAGACCAGTACCAGGCAAGCACCAGATGGACTCCCAGGACAGGAAACAAACAAGAAACTAGAAGAACTCTTCCTGGCCCTGGATGTTGGGGGTTGTGGAGACCCAGCCCTGGGGTGAGATCTGGCCCAGATGGAGTCACAAGAGCAGGAGAGCTTTTCCTGCACCTCACATGCTGCAGCACTTGGGAAAGTAGGTCCTGCACCCTGCCTGGGTAGCACACTTTCAGTTGGTTCTAGATATGGGGGTTGTGAGTGAGCCAACCCTCAGGGAGTGAGTGTGGGAGAGCCAGCCCTGCCTTCTGTCTGCTATGTGATGGTGTTGGCTAGGGAGAGATCCTCTCCCCTCCCTTTTGCCCTCACCAACATTGGCCAACAGTAGATGTGGCCCTAATAGGATCACAAAAGCAGGAGAGCTGTCCTTGCCCCTCACATACTGCAGCACTTGGGAGAGCAGACCCTGCACCTTTCCATAGTAGAACTGGCCCTGCAAGTGGGGATTGCAAGTCCAGAATCAGGGCTTTGAGTTGGCCCATCCCAACATCTACCCCATGCATGAACTGCTGGAGTGCAAGAAGAGACTAGTTCCACAACCCAAAACTACAGGATCTCCATGACACAGGACAGTTACAGCATATCTGAGAGGAGTTCCAGTGAGATTCCAGTATTGACAAAGTAGCAGAAACCAGAAGCCTCATACCAGACCAAGGAGTCATTTTAATGAACATTTGGAAGCAAGATGTGTGGACAAAAGGGAATATTGTTGGACACACTGAGACACACTGCAGCTTCCAAAATGAGATTTTATTTTTTATGCTGGGGCAGATTGCAAGGATGGAGGGTGGGTCTGAGGGGAGATGGGAGATGAGAGGGAATAGGGTGCATGATGTGAAATTCACATAATAAAATTTTTTCAATTAAAAAAAAAGGTAAACACCAATCCAGCTACAAACACTTTGTTCTATAACAGAGACCTGCCTGTAACTGTAGTACAAAGCTTGTACAACTGTTATCTGATTAAATTTATGGCCCACTCAATGAAACAGAAACCATTCCTAACACTGCATGGGAGGCCAAGAACCTGAAACTAGATTGACCAGGGACCTAGGGGAAAACCAAATACTACTGTTTGGCTAAAGGAATGCAGCAATAAAATGACTCCTAAGGAAATTCTACTGTACTCATAGATCAGTGCCTTGCTCAGTCATCATAGAGAAACTTCCTCCTGCAGCAGATGGGAACAAATACAGAGGCCCACAGCCCAACATTATGCAGAGAGAGAAAGGCCTTGGAATCTCTAAATGGGATGTCTCCATCAAATTTCTCCTCCAGGCTCAGAGAATCCTGTGGAAGAGGAGATGGAAAGATTGTAAGAGCCACTGGGGATAGAACACACCAAGGAAACAAGGACTTCTAAGAACAGCAGGACAAATGCATATATGAACTCACAGAAACAGTGACCCCACGCACAGGACCTGCAGAGTTCTTATGGGGTCCCATTGCCAAGACCAGAAGTGAGAACAGGCCTCATCACTAAGCCAGAAGCTATCTCCAGTTGATAAGTGCTTGAAAATGAAAATTTAGTTCTCTCCAAAGAGTCTCACTTGGGTTACAAACCACTTTGAAGGCCCAGCTCTATGCCTAGCAGTAGATGATGAACTTAATGTTTTTTTTTTTATTTTTTGAGGTTCTTTGTCTCATAATTGCTTTGTCAGGGCTTTTTTTTTTCCTCTTACAGGTCCTTTGTGTATATATCATGGTTTCTAATTTTGTGTTTTTATTTGATTTCTGTTTATGTGGACGTGTATGTCTCTGTTCTATATAGGGTTTTTTTATGCTTTTTCTTTGGCTCTTTTTGTCTTCTGTCCTATTCTAGTTTGAATGTTTTCATTTTCTATTATCATTATTTGTAGATGCCTATATTCTAATGAGAGATAAAAAGGAAGGGTGTGGAATTGGGCAGGTGGGGAAGTGGTAAGGATCTCAGAGGAGTGAGGGTATGGGACATCATAATCAGAATATATTGTATGAAAAAAATTTTTTCAATAAAAAGAAAAATAAAATACATATAATTGACAGGCTTACTTTGTGGACTAGAACATAAGCAGATCTAAGCTAAACAACTCAGTGCAGCCAGGGAGTTGCATTGTTGTTATGGCTATAAAGATATATTCTTAAGTCATGAACACAATAATGTGAGCTTTCCTCAGAAAACTCCAAACTCAGAATGAAAAAGACCCTTCCTAGGATGGTTGTATAAGCTGTAACTGCCCAACACAACAATTTTTCAAATAGTCACCAAAATCACCCTAACTAGTCCAAGGGTATTAACCACTTAAGGATATCAACATGGTGCATGACTGTTAAATGTAAAAAAGACAGATAAGTGATCCTTATCGAAGCCACAGGGATACTCTGTCCAGTTGCAGCAGGGAGGGTAATGCAGTCAAAATGAGAATGGGTTGAGATGCTTTGAAGTTAGCATGTCTAAACATTCGATAGAAGCTATAGTCCAGCAAGTCAGAATATAAACTGGGCTAGGAACACTGGCTTTGAGTATCTTCAGAGTGACAGAGTATTTAAGTGAGATACATACCCCTATGCTAATTCACAGCCTGCTATGAGAGCCATCTGTCAGAGCCAACTCTTTAATGGTAGGTCATTTTGGAATATAAGACCCTGTAATTACTGTAGAATATCCTGGATATGAGGACCCTTCAGTTTTTGTTCCCTGCTATCCCATAAGAACTGTCTCCAATGTGAGAAGGCTGAGGCAGTTACAAAAAGAAGGTTTTATTTTTATTGTTAGCCTCCAAGAATCAAGACCAAGAGCTCATGTTCTTCTCCATAATATATGTAGCACAGATGATGGCTCAGGAAGCCTATACCAGACTAGCCCTCCTCCAGACAGAGGTGCCTCTCGGTTGTACATCTGTGGAGGGATTCATCTTTGATGTGTTGTTGTTACTGCTTTTCTCTTAAATAACTTAAAAACCTTTAGTATTCTCTATGCCATTCCCTTTCATGGTTTGTGATTGTGGCTGAAGGCTGGGAAATTGTTTTAAACACTGGTCTGAAATGAAGTTTCTAGCCATGACAGATCTGTAACCATGAATTCAATTAATTGATTAGAAAAGTGTTGTGGGCTCGATCTCTTATTATAAGAATTTTGAGTACATCCATGGGAGTAGTTAGTCTATAGAAATAGCATTTGTGGGGGAAGGAAGATGGCGGCGACCTATACTGACGCATTTTGAACGCGGGGGAAAAAAGAGCCATAAAAAACACAGAGTTATTGGGCACTGTGCAAAAACCGGGGGGTCTAGCCCCTCCGGTTTTTGCA
>CAJQZJ010037404.1:118558-152191 GCA_907164525.1 Lophiomys imhausi | reverse complement strand
CGGAGGGGCTAGACCCCCCCCCCCGGAACACTCACAGCTCCCAAGGGACTGTTAAAAGTCCCAGGGCAAGGTTCTCACCCATCTCTCGCAGACACGGAAGCCACTAAACCCGGGATTCGGGAACTCCCATTTGGAGAGGTGCCTGGTAAGATCGAACCCAACACACAGCAGGCAGGATCAGAGGCCACGTGGCGTTAGTTCACTAGCCTATTGGACTCCCCACGCCTCAGGTAGAACTTATACTCACTTAAAAAATTTTGCGAGATAGTGGAAGTTTTAGCAAGGAACAAACAGGGGGCTCAGCGGGTGGTCCACAGCCGCTCATGAAGCGGAGGGCGGGAGGTTCAGACAGAGCGCGGAAACCAGGAACACAAAGGCGGGTGGGAGGAGACGAATCCCGCGCACTCACGGCAGCGCAGCTGGGGAGTGAGCCCGGCTGGCAGGGCCAAATCCCCGCGAACCCACGGCAGGACAACTGGGGAGAGAGTCAGGTGTGGGCTGGGCCAGGGATCCGCGCACCCATGGCTGAGCTGCTGGGGCGAGAGGTCCACTCAGGCGGCCGGGGGATCCGGGGCACTGTGCACCCACGGCCGAGCAGCCAGGGAGGGAGAGCCGCGGCTACGCAGACAGGGAGGGAATCAGACTCAGAAGCGAGGCCTGTGGCGAGAAGCCTAGTGAGAAACCAGAAATCGGGACCATAGCTGTATTCTGGAAAATCCAGACATAATAGGTGTGGAGCCAGACCCTGTCAGCCTCCGTGACGACTAACAAAGCCCACAGAATCTGTGCCTGGGCAAACAGGTCCATACCATCAGAACCATTACAGGCTGATAACTCAGAGTGCAACATAGAGAAGTCTGAATTGGGAGCAGTGAAACAATTCCGGTCCATTACTCACAACCTGGGATTAGGCTGCACCAGCTCACAGTGCCTCAGATGATTAAAACCACAGTGACCCTGAAATCCCCCTGTAAGCAACGACAGATAGCCAAGTAACTCGTCCCCTGCACCAAAGCATCCACTGTGGATCCAAGCACAGAAAACGACAAGAACAGACAGCTAAACACACCCAATGGCCAAAGGTCAAAAAAAAATAGAAATCAAGGAAATATGACGCCAACAAAGCAGAATTATCCTAGCTCATCCAATTCGGATGACCTCACACCAAAAGAATCACATGAAAACGTTGACAATTCTGCATTATGGAAAGTGATAGAGTCCCTGCAAGAAGAACTTAAATCTATGAAGGAATTCAAAGAAGCCACAATTCTACAACTCAAAACAAGGAACAACACCATTAAAGAGCTCCAAGCCAAGGTGACAGAGCTTGAACAGGAAAAGGACAAGACTATGAAAGATTTTCATACAAACACAAGCAAGCTGGAGAAGGAAATGTACAAAATGAACAAAACCATACAAGACATGAAAATAGAAATAGAAACAATAAAGAAAACATAGAGTTAAAAGAGGAAGTGGAGAACCAAGGGAAGAGAACAGGAACTACGGATGTGAGTATCAACAATAGGATGCAAGAGATGGAAGACAGGATCTCAGGCATGGAAGATTCAGTGGAAGAAATCAGTACAACATCCAAAGAAAATGAGAAGGCTAAAAAATCTCTCACCCACAACATCCAAGAAATCAAGGACTCAATGAAAAGACGGAACCTAAGAATTATAGGTATAGAGGAAACAGAGAACTCCCGACTCCAAGGTCCAGGAAATATCTTCAACAAAATCATAGAGGAAAACTTCCCAAACCTGAAAAAAGAGATGCCAATAAAAATCCAAGAGGCTTACAGAACACCAAACAGATTAGACCAGAAAAGAAACTCCTCTCACCACATAATAATTGAAACTCCAAATGTACAGAACAAAGAAAGAATATTAAAAGCTGTAAGAGAAAAAGGTCAAGTCACATACAATGGCATACCCATCAGAATTACACCTGACTTCTCCTCAGAAACGTTAAAAGCTAGAAGGGCCTGGTCAGATATACTACAAGTCCTGAGAGATCATAGGTGCCCAGCCAGACTACTTTACCCAGCAAAACTCTCTATCAACATAGATGGAGAAAACAAGATATTCCATGACAAAATCAAATTTAAACAATATCTACCCACAAACCCAGCCCTACAGAAAATCCTAGAAGGAAAATCCCAACCCAGAGAAGAAAACTCCACCCAAGAAAACAAAGGGAATAGAAAACCCCTCAGCAACTAAACCAAAAGAGGCACAGGACCACCACCTATACCAAACTAATGGGAAATAACAACCCCAGGTCACTAATATCCATCAACATCAATGGACTCAAGTCCCCAATAAAAAGACATAGGTTTACAGAATGGATCCGCAAGCAAGACTCTTCCTTATGCTGTATACAAGAGACACATCTAACTACGAAAGATAGACACTGCCTCAGAGTAAAGGGCTGGGAAAAGGTTTTCCAAGCAAATGGACCCAGGAAGCAAGCTGGAGTAGCCATCCTAATATCAAACAAAACAGACATCCAACTGAAGTTAATGAAGAAAGACAAAGAAGGGCACTATATACTCATTAAAGGGAATATTTATCAGGAGGAAATCTCAATACTGAACATCTATGCCCCAAATACAAAGGCACCTACTTTCGTAAAAGAAACACTTCTAAAACTTAAAGCGCACGTCGATCACAGCACATTAGTAGTGAGAGACTTCAACACCCCACTCACAACAATGGACAGATCATCAAGACAGAAGACAAACAGAGAAATATTGAGTCTAACAGAGATCATGAAACAAATGGACCTAACAGATATCTACAGAACGTTTCACCCAAACACAAAGGAATACACCTTTTTCTCAGCACCCCACGGAACCTTCTCCAAAATCGACCACATAGTTGGTCACAAGGATAGTCTCAATAGATACAAGAAAATTGAAATAACACCTTGTATCTTATCAGACCACCACGGAATAAAGCTGGTCTTCAACAGCAAAAGAATCAACAGAAAGCCTACACACACATGGAAATTGAACAGCTCCTTACTGGATGACCACTGGGTCAGGGAAGAAATAAAGAAGGAAATCAAAGACTTCTTAAAATCCAACGACAATGAAGACACAACATACCCAAACCTATGGGATACATTGAAAGCTGTGCTATGAGGAAAGTTCATAGCACTAAGTGCTTTCAAAAAGAAAATTGTGACAGCTCATGTTAGTGAACTAACAGCTAAGCTGTGTGAATTGGAAAAAAAAGAATCAAACACTCCCAAGAAGAGCAGAAGGCAGGAAATCATCAAACTTAGGGCTGAAATCAACAACTTAGAATCAAAAAGAACTATACAAAGAATCAATGAAACCAAGAGTTGGTTCTTTGAGAAAATCAACAAAATAGACAGACCCCTAGCCAAATTAACTAAAAGGCAAAGGGAAAGAACACAAATCAACAAAATCAGAAATGAAAAGGGAGAAATAACAACAGACATTGAGGAGATCCAGAAAATATTCAGGCATTACTTTAAAAATCTATATTCCACTAAATTTTAAAACCTAAGCGAAATGGATAATTTCCTCGATAAATTCCACCTACCAAAACTAAATCAAAATCAGATTAACAGCTTAAACAGCCCAATAACACACAAGGAAATAGAAACAGTCATTAATAATCTCCCAACCAAAAAAAGCCCAGGGCCAGATGGCTTTAGCACGGAATTCTACAGGACCTTCAAAGAGGAACTAACACCATTACTTTTCCAACTCTTCCACCACATAGAAACAGAAAGAACACTGCCAAACTCATTCTATGAGGCCACTGTCATTCTGATTCCTAAACAACACAAAGACCCAACAAGGAAAGAGAACTTCAGACCAATCTCCCTCATGAACATAGATGCAAAAAATAAAATACTAGCAAACCGAATTCAAGAACACATCAAAGGTATCATACACCATGATCAAGTAGGCTTCATCCCTGGAATGCAGGGATGGTTCAATATTCGAAAGTCTATCAATGTAATTCACCACATAAACAAGATGAAAGAAAAAAACCACATGATAATCTCGCTAGATGCAGAAAAAGCATTTGACAAAATCCAACACCCCTTCATGCTAAAAGTTCTGGAGAGAACGGGCATACAAGGACCATACCTAGAAATAATAAAGGCAATATACAGCAAGCCAGTAGCCAACATCAAATTAAATGGAGAGAAGCTTGAAGCATTTCCTCTAAACTCAGGGACAAGACAAGGATGTCCACTTTCACCATATCTCTTCAATATAGTACTTGAAGTTCTTGCTAGAGCAATAAGACAACTAAAGGAGATCAAAGGGATAAAAATTGGAAATGAAGAAGTCAAATTATCCCTATTCACAGATGATATGTTAGTATACATAAGCGACCCCAAAAACTCCACCAAAGAACTCTTACAGCTGATAAACAACTTCAGCAAGGTGGCTGGATACAAAATTAACTCAAAAAAATCAGAAGCCCTTCTTTATACAACAAACAAATATACCGAGAAAGAAATAAGGGAAACAACCCCCTTCACAATAGCCACAAACAACATAAAATACCTGGGGGTAACCCTAACCAAGCATGTAAAGGACCTATACAACAAGAACTTCAAGCCCCTGAAGAAAGAAATGGAAGAGGCCTTTAGAAGATGGAAAGATCTCCCATGCTCATGGATAGGTAAGATCAACATAATAAAAATGGCTATCCTACCAAAAGCAATATATAGATTCAATGCAATTCCTATGAAAATACCAACACAATTCTTTATAGACCTGGAAAAAGCTATTCTCAACTTCATATGGAACAACAAAAAGCCCAGAATAGCTAAATCAATCCTGTACAATGAAAAAACATCTGGAGGTATCACCATCCCAGATTTCAAGCTGTACTACAGAGCAACAGTAATAAAAACAGCATGGTACTGGTATAGAAACAGACCAGTGGATCAATGGAATCGAATTGAAGACCCAAACATGGACCCACACACCTATGGCCAACTAATCTTTGACAAAGAAGCCAAAACCGCACAGTGGAAGAAGGACAGCATCTTCAACAAATGGTGCTGGTCCAACTGGATGTCCACTTGCAAAAGAATGAAATTAGACCCATACCTATCACCTTGAACAAAACTTAATTCCAAGTGGATCAAAGACCTTAACATAAGGCCGGCCACACTAAAGACACTAGAAGAAAAAGTAGGAGAAACCCTCGAACTCATTGGCACAGGTGACAACTTCCTGAACAGAACACCAACAGCTCAGGACCTGAGATCAACAATCAATAAATGGGACCTCATGAAACTGAAAAGCTTCTGTAAGGCAAAGGACACTGTCATTCGAACAAAACGGCAACCAACAGACTGGGAGACAATCTTCACCAACCCCACATCTGATAGAGGGCTATTATCTAAAATCTACAAAGAACTCAAGAAACTAAAAGCCAAGAAACCAAATAATCCAATCAAAAAATGGGAGATGGAGCTAAATAGAGAATTCACAAAGGAGGAATCCCTAAGGGCTGAGAGACACCTAAAGAAATGTTCAACATCCTTAATCATCAGAGAAATGCAACTCAAGACGACCCTGAGATTCCACCTAACACCTGTTAGAATGGCTAAGATAAAGAGCTCAAATGATAGCGCATGCTGGCGGGGGTGTGGAGAAAGGGGAACCCTACTCCATTGCTAGTGGGAGTGCAGGCTTGTGCAACCACTATGGAGGTCTGTCTGGCTATATCTTAGAAATCTAGGAATAACCTTGCCTCAGGACCCAGCCATACCACTTCTGGGTATACACCCAAAGGACCTCTCAGGGAGACATAGGGAAGTCTCCTCATCTATGTTCATAGCAGCCTTATTTGTAATAGCTAGAAATTGGAAACAACCCAGATGTCCCTCAACTGAAGAATGGATTAAAAAATTGTGGTACATCTATACAATGGAATATTACTCAGCTATCAGAAACAATGAAATCATGCAATTTGCAACCAAATGGATGGATCTAGAGGAGCTCATCCTGAGTGAGCTAACCCAGTCTCAGAAGGATGCACATGGCATCTATTCACTTATAGTAGGATTTTAACTATATCGTACAGGATATCTGTACTACAGCCAACACACCAAAAGGAACATGGACATAAATTTTTTTTAACTTTTTCTTTTGCCTTCTTTTTTTCTGTTTTCTTTTTCCTTTTCCCTTCTCTTTTTCCTCTCTTTTTTTGTGGATATTCTTTGTTTTTGTGGGTTTGTGTGTTTGTTGGTCTTTTTTTTTAGTATTCCCCCAGTAGCAAGGAGACAACTTTCACTGGCAGTACTGCCTCATAGGCCCCTGGAGAATGAAGAGGCTCTTGGCCCTCATATGACTCCTGATCTGTGGTGAGAGACTGTTAGGCAGGGACATTCCATCCCAGAGGAACAAGACGGAAGGGTCAGGGGGTAGAACATGGGAGGGTGGGGCTGGGAAGTGGGAAAAGAGGACAATATGATAAGGATGTAACCTGAAGCAACAAACAAATAAATTTATTAACTAAAAAAAAAAAAAAAAAGGCAGGTGGCAGGGCTGAAACACTGTGAATGGAATAGAGTATACAGCCATTCGGCCTGGTTTTGCAGACCTCCAGGTGTCGAGAAGACGTGGAACTAAGGTAAAATACAAGAGAATTGTGGTATTGGCCCATGCCTTTGACTTCAGCGGAGACGGGGGGAGCACCGTAGAGTTGGTGGTCTTATGTATTCTGGAGTCATACCGAGCAGGGTGGTGAGGGTGCATACTCTTGGTCCCACCATTCAAGAAGAGTACACCCTTGGTCCCAGCTCCCAGCACACTGGAGACAGAAACGGGCAGATCCTGAAGCTCAGGGTCAGCCTGATGCTGGGCAAACTCTAAATAGAGAAAGACTTCGATCCAGGAGTGGTGGAACACATCTTTGATCCCTTCAGATGGGAAACACAGGTCTCTGATTCCAATAATTAGAGTTCAGAGACACACACATGGGATTTGGAGGGACCTAGGTTTGGAGATTACTTACAAAGGGCCTTCTCGATGCAGGCAGATTGTCCTTTGGGATCTCAAAATATATACACTAGATCTGGTTTAGCTCCAAGGTGACAGAATGATTTCTTCTTTAACCCAGATTGAAAGATAACGCTTTGTATGTTGTTGGAAGGCCAAATTTGCTTCAGGAGAAGTACTTCCTAGCCCCCCCCCCCCAAAAAAAAGAGGGCAATTGTCCCAGGGTTGGGATTGGGGCAGGGCTCTGTTCTTATCTTTCCAGGAGATTCGAAGCGTCCATTAGGGGAGCCCGGGGACGGCTGGACAGCGGAAACCTCAGCAGAGAGCAGAATCAGGCACCAAGGAGGACGAGTGACCCAGTTGATTCTGCCTGGCAGACTTCCTCAATAGCTGTCTCCATCGGGGGCCTGCAACCACCACGGCAATCCAATGTCGCTGGGACCATTCAGCTCTACATAATGCCCCAGCAGGAACCTCAGTGAAGCCTGCAAGATCAGCTTCTGCCTACAAACCCCTTAGGTCATCTTAACAGCTGAGAACACAAGGACTGAACATAAAAGGAGTGTACTAACATTTTTAACCATTTTTTCCATTTGAGTTCGGGCCCCAAACAGGTCTACTACGACCCAAATCAGTAGGAAGTCACTTTAAGAGAGCGACGTCCCATGCCCAGAGGGTGGGGAAGGTGTTTCTCCGCCCTTCTTTTTGGTTATTTGAAGGATAACTGAAAACTCCGATATTTAGGGGAAGAGATTACAAGCTGATAAATGGTCCTGTTTAATGGGTTTTGGAGGTTAGCCCCAGGGACTTCCTACTTTTTCCTTTTCTGTATCCTTCTTCCTCTCCTATGTAGGAGTGCATAGGCTTGAGAAAAATGAGATATAGACATAGCACAGGAAGGTCCAAGAAGAAGGGGCAGATTATTGAATATGCCCTTATACCTTTGTATATTGATACAAAATTAGTAGTTTATTTGGCTAAAGTGGTATTTACCATTGTTCAATGTGCAAAAATAAGATTGTATTGGATTACATCGGTATTGATCTTTGTATATTGATACAAAATTAAGATTATAGTTGGCCACAATGGTATTGACCCTTGTATATGGACGTAATATTAAGATTGTATTGGGCTACATAGGCATTGATCTTTGTATATTGATACATAATTAAGAGTATATTTAACCACAATTGAATAGATCTTGGTATATTGATACAAAATTAAAGGTAACGCTTCCTAATGGTATCATACCTAGAGATACTTAAAAATAAAATGTGAAGCTCTGGCCTCTTGATACCAACCGTCTAAAATAGTCTAGGATAGTTAAGTAAAACAAACTCCTAGTCATGCAAACATGTCACTTTGTTAGCTACTATGTTAGAATATCACAGATATTCTCTAAACTACCCAGTAATCACGTTACTAAGAGACAAGCAACATTTGCTTATCTAAATACAAGAGATGGATAGGGCATCTTCAAAAACACCAAGAGATCTGCAGAATATGGCATTCAAAGATGTTATCTTAAATCAAGATTTTCTTTCTTTTTTTTTTGATATCGAGACATATCAGCGCCTGACAGCACCCCCTATTCTACTCCAAGTAGAAGGTAAGCATCGAAGAACCTCCACTGTAAGATGGTTGAATTAGTGGCAAGCCTATCTCTTGGCATGAAAAAACCCCTTGCACCAAATGCAGACAGACTGCTGTCCAAAAAGGACAAAACTTGGTAGCAGGGAAGTCGACAGCCTAACTCTGCCAAGACAGGGTAGGTAAGTCCTTCATAATCCCTGCTCTACAACAAATGTCTGTCATAGAAACAGGACCCAAAGGCTGAAGACTGATGCAGGAATGTATGGAGAGAAAATGGGAACTGTCCAGGCAGTCATTGGTATGTCCTTTCTTAGTTTTGGAAGCTGCAGTCCCTGCACTTCCTATATAAGCAAATATATTTATCCCTCTCAGGTCTCTGAGGTGGTTGAAGAATAGACAGCTAGAGTCTCATAGCTAAATTTTGAGCTGTTTAGGAATCAAGAGGGTGTTATAGATCTAAGAAGATACTCTTAAAAGTGTGTTGCAAGTTAGTATGAATGTTGAGTCAGATATAGACCTTTAAACACATGGAGATGGTTAGATAGTAGAATGTTAAAGTCAGGGGCCAAATATGTATAAACTGGACATTGGGAAGGTATACTGGGCCATTTAACTCTCATAAATGTGGCATGTTTATATCTGTTGTTTTATATAATACTGTTAGAAGGATGGCTGTTGGACTGAAAGGGGAAACTTCTGGAGGGGAAGAGGGTGGAAGGGCGGGATAGGAAGGGGGAATACGGAGGGGTTTGTGACTGAGATGTAACTTGAAGAAAAAAAAATAAAGTATTTATAAAAAAAAAGAAATAGCATTTGTGAAACCTGTCATACTAGATAAGCTTGCTATGTAGAAATTATCCACCTAATTTTGTAAGATTGAGCTTGTTTGTATATACACTACTTGTTTCTTTTTAATATGTGACAGTAGTGGTCTGTTTCTTAAAGACTTTTGTTTTTGCTTTTCTATTTTTTTTCCTTTATTTTTTATTTCTTCAAGTTACATCTCAATCGCAGTCCCCTCCCTATTATTCCTCCAGTCCCACCCTCCCACCCTCAACCCCCCATCCTCTTCCCTTTTTTTTTCTTTTAAGTTTAAGGTATATCTTATTTCCCCCTACAGTTTCTCCTTTCAGTCCAACAAATGGCTCTTTCTCTTATAATAATAAATACAATACAGTACAACAGAGGTAATTAGGCCACAGTTATGAGGGTTATATGGCTTAACGTACATTCCCAATGACCAGTCCATATGTATTTGGTACCTGACTTTAACATTCTACTATCTAAACATCTCCATGAGTTTAAAGTTCAATATCTGACTCAACATTCATACTAACTTGCAACACAATTTTAAAAGTATCTTCTTAGATGTATAACACTCTCTTGACTCCTAAACAACTCAAAATTTAGCTATGAGACTCTAGCTGTCTATTCTTCAACCACCTCAGAGACCTGAGAGGGATAAATATATCTGATTTTATAGGAAGTACAGGGTCTGCAGCTTCCCAAACTAAGAAATGACATACCAATGACTGCCTGGACAGTTCCCATTTTCTCTCCATACATTACAGCATCGCTCTTCAGTCGTTTGGCCCCACTTCTCTGACAGACATTGATTGTAGAGCAGGGGTTATGAAAGACTTACCTACCCTGTCTTGGCAGAGCTAGGCTGTCGACTTACCTGCTTCCAGGTTTTGTCCTTTTTGGACAGCATTCTCTCTACAGTTGGAGCAAGGGGCTTTTCCTACCAAGAGATAGGCTTGCAACTAATTCAATCATCGCCCACTGGAGATTCTTCGATGCTCATCTTCTACTTGGAGGAGAATAGGGGGTGCTGTCAGGAATTGATATGTCTTGATATAAAAAAAATCTAAAGTTACGAAAACATCTTTGAATGCCATATTCTGCAGATCTCTTGAGGTTTTTGAAGAGGCCCTATCTATCTCCTATATTAGTGTAAGCAGATGTCGCTTGTCTCTTAGCAGGTTTATTTCTGATTAGCTTAGCAAGTAACTATAATGGCTGTCATAGTACCTAACAGAATGACTGGCTTGCATAACCATTAGTTTGCATTTCTTAATTATCCTAAACAGTTCATGACAGTTAGTAGTAAAAGGCCGAAACATCACATTTCATTTTCTAAATGATAGAGTGAAACTTTGGGGGGGGGGGAATGAGTGTGTGTGTGTGTGTGTGATTTAGGGACAGAGGGAGGGGTCTTTATATAGCAGTCCTCATTCCATGTGACTGTGAAGCTATCTGAACATATAGGATGAGGTCTTTCCCCCAGGAAAATCTATCAAGGGCAGCAATTATGTGACAAATGTTTCTGTGGTCTTATAATGCTGCTTTTATGTGGTCAGAATAACATTAACTTATTAAACAAGAGTTTTGCTCTGTGTCTGTATTTACCTTCCCTTTCCTTTTAAACTCTAGGCAGCAATACCTGTCCAAAGGTCAGTCCACTTTGTACGACAAGCAACACAACCACAGAGGCTCAGGGAATAAATGGGAGGACACCAGCAAAACGCTCAGCTGCACGTCCAAAGCCACAAGGTTTGTATCCTGGGGCTCTATGATTGGTCAGGTTTAAGAGGCTGCAGAGAAGAATGAATGCAGACAACCTGAACTGTTTATGGACCTGCTCAGGTGGAAACCAGTATCTGCTCTGCTCCTAAAACAAAGTGTGCATTCTTTATTATGATCCTTTCATGTTTGCTGAGTTACTTTAAAATTTCTTCACTAAGGCTTTCTGAAAGAAAGCTTTAAAAATGAGTTTAAAATAAGACCAAGTAGATTATGGAATTCTCGCCACTGCTAACTGTGCTCACAGTGGTATGAACTATGACTCTCAAACAAAGTACAGTAACTGGTGACTTATATATCAAACCCAATTGTGACCTTCTCACCTTTATTTCTGACCATATTTCCTTCTATAGTAATAAAGTGAATATAAATATAATATATATAATATAATATAATTAGAAAGTTTTAACTATGATCTAAGCTGTTTTATGTGCAAAACACAAGACAACTTTTAGCTCATTGGACCTGAGCTGAAAAGATGAAAAATGAGAATAAACTGAAATTAATATAATTCTGTTTATGTAATTACCCAAATTAAAAGAAGTTTGATATTTAAAAAGCCTTTATGGCTTTGCTTTGTTTTTGAAGATGCATTGCTTAACTACATTGTTTTCTAGGCAGAACACTGAGAAAAGCAACACAGTGATCTTCTAGCTACTAACAGTCTTGTTATGTAGGTCAAATGTTGGTCTCACCTTATGTTTGTTGTTTTAGAGTTTAATGGTTAAGTCAAAATATTGTTACTTCATACGTACTCCCTATCTTAAATACACACTGATTATATACTGCTTTCTCTAACAACAGGTATAATAAGTCACAAAGTAGATACTTTTGTGGAACACTCTTCCTTGTTCATTGACCCTTCCTTGGTGTTCTCGGCAAAAATTCTAGCCCACCCTTTACACTGAGTATCCCTTATACTCCCCTATGTCTTTGTCCACACTTCCATGACAAAGTATCACCAACTGGTAGCTACTTAACAATAGCAGTTTACTTCTTGCAGTTCTGGTGGCTGGGGATCCTAGATCAAACTTTCCAGTGCTGAGAGCCTGCTTTCTGATTCATGCAAAATAATTGGAGAAACTTGTCTTCTCTCTGGGATGTCTTTTAAGGTGCTTTAATCCCTTTCATAAACTCTATCCCAGTGCCCTCCCCTAATGGTTATAGACATGTTCCAAAGGCCATATACTCATAACATTACCTTGTGGTAAAGTGAGAGAATTGTTAAAGAAAAGCTGAATTCTGGAAGTAGAAAACTCAATAAGGCAAATAAAAACCTCAGTGAAAAGTCTCACCAATAGAATGTGGCATGCAGAAAACAAAGTCAGCGACAAGAAGAAGAATGAGAAGGGAGAGGAGGAGGAGGGATGATGTGACAGCTTTGAGATACCATGAAAAGTCTTAATTTTCAAATTTGGGGCATAGAAAAAGGAAAAAGGAAACAGGAAATATTTTCAAAAAATCATAGAAGACAATTTCCAAACCTAGAAAAAGAGATTGGATGGAACTAGAGAAGCTCATCTTGAGTGAGCTAACCCAGACTCAGAAGGATGCACATAGCATCTATTCACTTATAATTGGATTTTAGCCATATATTACGGGATAACTATACTACAACCAATACACCAAAGGGAACAGGAACATAGACTTTTGTTACCTGTCAATGAGACACTTTGCCCTAGTGGTGCTGCCTTGTAGGCCCCCAGTGTATGAGGAAGCTCTTAGCCCTCATATGACTGATGAACTGGGGTGGGGAACTGATATGAAGGGGCACTTCACTCTAGAGTAGTGGAATGGAAGGGATAGGGGGTAGAGAGCGGGAGAGCAGGACTGGGGGGGGGGGTGGAAAGAGGGCACTGTGATGGAGATGTAACCTGAAGTAATAAATACACATTAAAAAAAGAAAAAGAGAAAGAGATTGCCACCCAGGTTCAAGAAGCATACTAAATGGTTTACCTTGTTCAACCAAGTTGTTTTTGTTTTTATCTTATTATATTTTATTTTGTCATGTTTGGTTGTTTCCTTAGAAACCTGTTCTTTTCTAATGAGAGACAGAAAGGATCTGGATGGGAGGTAGATATAGGGAGGAAGTGTGAAGAGTAGAGGAAGGGGAAATTGTAATCAGGATATATTATACGAGAAAAGAATCTATTTTCAGTAAAAGCGAGGAAGGAAAGCCTACAGAAAACTGAATATACAGGACCAGAAAAGAGACATCTCACTGACATTGTAGTTAAAGCACTAAAAACACAGAATAAATAAAGGGTATTGAGAAATGCAATAGAGAAGACCATGATATTTATTAAAGGCAGGACAATTCAGAACAATGCTTATTTATTCCATTAAAGCCTGAAAGGCCTGGGAAGATGTCTTCCTAGTTCTGAAATACTACAACCTAGACTGTTGTATCCGGGAAAAGTGTTGAAAATGATAGGGAAATAAAATGATAGAAATTAATCTTTTAATGATACCTGTCAATTATATTATCTCAATTCAATAAAAAGACAAAGACTAAGAGATTTGATTAGAAAACAGGATCCATCTTTTTGCTGCCTCCAAGATCAGTGATAAACAATAGCTTAGGGTAAAAGGATTGAAGCAGATATTCTAAGCAAATACAGCTATTCTACTATCTGACAAAAAAAGACTTCAAACAAAAACTAGCCAGAAGAGAGTACTTGTTTATGGAATAATCCACCAAGGAGATATTTTAATTCTAAACATATATACCAAACATAAATGCACTTATTTTCTTAAAACAAACTCTACTATTAGTAAAGCCACTATTGACCCCAACACAGTGATAGTGGGGGCAGTTGCAATTTTTCCAATAGGCAGATCATCTAGAATAAAGTAAAACAGAAACTTTAGAGTTAAGTGACACCATGAATAAAGTAGATCAAATGGGCATCTGCCGTAGATGTGGAGGAAGGCAAGCGCTCATATACTGTGTAAACTAGTACAGCCACTTTGGAAATCAGTCTGAAAGCTTGTATAAAAACCAGAGATGGCTATACCACCCCTGCACATGTTCCAGAGGACTTTATATCCTGTTGCACAGGTACTTGTTCATTGTTGCTATCTTCACAATAGCTAGGAAATAGAATCAACATATAAATGTCTGTCAACTGGTAAATGGATGATAAAAAAATTTGGTGCATGTACACAATAGAATATTCTTTTTGAATGAAAAATGACTTTTTCAGGTAAATGAATGGAATATAAAAAGTAATTATACTATGTAAGGTTATCCAGACCCAGACAGAAAAATAAAATACATCATGTTCTCTCTCATATGTGGACCCTATCTTCAAATCTTTGTTTGTTTAATTTGGAGTGCATGTAGGTAGCTAAGAGCTAGAAATGGGCAACTGGAGGGATGAAATAAGGGGGAGAGAAATAGTAGAACATAGGTAAAGTGAAAATAGAAGGGGGAAGACTGGACATAGAAAGGTTTAAGCAGGGAAGGGTTTGAGGAGCATTAGGGGTAGAAATATGGCTAACCAAAATGAAGGCTCTTAAATGCCCACATGGAATACTACAATCTTACAACCCAATTAATACAGGAGACTGGTAGCTGGGCTAGGAGGTCTTTCACAGCTTAAGAAGTACAACTTCTTATAAACTATTTGCAAGGGGGAATGGCCATGGTCAGCAAGAAGCTAAATCAAACAATGTTGGCAAGAGAATACAGGATACCTCAGACACAGTTGCCTTAGGACTTACTGAGAACTACAGCCCTTGATGGGGAAGCTGGTTTTCCAGGAACCAAAACCTTAACCCCTTTGAGGTCCTGGCCCTAGCCCCAGCCCAGACCTTGCAAATCTATTCCTGTGAAAGGATACAGGACTAGCATTCCTTTTGTCCTTTCATCAAAGCCTCTGAGAGAGGCTTGGATCAGTTTGGCTTCCAATATGTATATTAGAACTACCACAAGAAAAGGAGACTTCAAAAAGCTGTTTGATCTGAATTTTTATGTACTAAATTAGAGAAAAAAATTAAGATCACCAGAGGGCTTTTCCATAGGATGTTGGGGGAAACTAGAAAGATGAAGATTAGTTTAACACAATTTGTTAATGTGGACTTTTCTGAGCCTCGGCCTCCTGTTAATGATGATAAGAATGTTACTGTTCTCCTGTAATGAGGGCAACCCCACAGGGAACAGGGACAAGGTCAAGAGATTTATCTGATGCCTTTCCTCAAAATAATACTTACAACCAAGTGAGCTTTGGCAAGCATGCCCTACTTCATATGCTACCTGGGACCATTATATGACATAACTGCTATTATAATAATTTTCAAATAATAATAGTAAATATTTCCCCATTTTTATTGAAAATTTTTATACAATGTATTTTATCATTTTCTCTCCTCCAGCTCCTCCTGTATCTTTACCATCCCTTCCCCTACCAACTTCATATTCTTTCTCATAAACAAAAGTCAAAGCAATAAACAAAAAACCCGCTAAGATTAAAAAAAAATCTAAACAAAACAAAAAAGAACACACGCACACGCACACACAAGCAAAACTTCATGAAATCCATTTTGCCTTGAACTTTGCTATTCCTGGATATGGTGCCTCTTCTGGAGTGTGGTTGATATACCTAGTGTCTCTCCTTTGGAGAAAGCTGAATTTGATTTTCCCAGCAGGTGTCACTTGCAAATACCTTCTTAATTAAGAGAGGGACTTTGTATCCACTTCTCTCCCTACTGGGATTTTCTCTGCTTTGAGTGTATGTAGATCCTTGCATGCTGTCACCACAGTTTGTGTGAGGTTTTATTTTTGGTGGTGTTGTTTTGGTTTGTTTATTTATTACTTAAAGTTACATCTCCATCACAGTCACCTCACTCCTCCCCTCCCAGTCCCACCTTCTTGGTTTAACTCTGTACCCCATTTTTTGATTGGATTATTTGTTTTCTTGGTGTTTAATTTCTTGAGTTCTTTATATATTTTGGATATTAGCCCTCTGTCAGATGTGGGGTTGGTGAAGATCTTTTCCCATTCTGTAACTGCCATTTTATTCTAATAACAGTGTCCTTACAGAAGCTTTTCGGTTTCATAAGGTTCCATTTATTGATTGTTGGTCTTAGAGCCTGAGCTACTGATGTTCTGTTCAGGAAGTTGTCACCTGTGCCAATTAGTTCAGGCTTTTCCCCATTTTCTCTTCTGTTAGATTTAGTGTGTCTGGGTTTATGTTGGGGTGTTTGATCCACTTGGACTTAAGTTTTGTGCAAAGGTGATAAGTATGGGTCTATTTACATTTTTCTACATGTTGACATCCAGTTAGACCATCACCATTTGTTGAAGGTGCTGTCCTTTTTCCATTGTACAGTTTTGGCTTCTTTCTCAAAAATCAAGTGACCATAGGTGTGTGGGTTTATTTCTGGGTCTTCAATTCGATTCCATTGATCAACAGTACCATGCTGTTTTTATTACTATTGCTCTATAGTATAACTTAAAATCAGGGATGGTGATACTGCCAGATTTTTTTTTTTTAATTGTACAGGATTGATTTAGCTATTGTGGGTTTTTTGTTTTTCCATATGAAGTTGAGAATTGTTCTATCAAGGTCTGTAAAGAATTGTGTTGGTATTTTTTTTTTTTTTTTTGGTTTTTCGAGACAGGGTTTCTCTGTGTAGCCCTGGCTGTCCTGGACTCAATTTGTAGACCAGGCTGGCCTCGAACTCGCAAAGATCCGCCTGCCTCTGCCTCCCAAGTGCTGGGATTAAAGGCATGCGCCACCACTGCCCGGCTTTGTGTTGGTATTTTGATTGGTATTGCATTGAATCTGTATATTGCTTTTGGGAGGATGGCCATTTTTTTATGTTGATCGTACCTATCCATGAGCATGAGAGATCTTTCCATCTTCTTATATCCTCTTCAATTTCTTTCTTCAAGAACTTGAAGTTTTTGTTGTACAAGTCTTTCACTTGCTTGATTAGAGTTACCCCCGGGTATTTTATATTATTTGTGGCTATTGTGATGGATATTGTTTCCGTAATTTGTTTCTCAGCCCATTTATCTTTTGTGTAAAGAAGGGCTACTGATTTTTTTGAATTGATTTTGTATCCAGCCACTTTGCTGAAGGAGTTTATCAACTTTAGGAGTTCTCTGGTGGAATTTTTGGGTCACTTATGTACACTATCATATCATCTGCAATAGGGATACTTTGACTTCTTCCTTTCCAATTTGTATCTCCTTGAATCCTTTAGTTGTCTTATTGCTCTAGCTAGACCTTCAAGTATTATATTGAAGATATTTGGAGAGAGTGGGCATCCTTGCCTTGTCTCTGATTTTAGAGGAAATGCTTTAAGTTTCTCTCCATTTAATTTGATGTTGGCTACTGGCTTGCTGTATATTGCCTTTAATATTTCTAGGTATGGTCCTTATATGCCAGCTCTCTCTAAGACTTTTAGCATGAAAGGGTGTTGGATTTTGTCAAATGATTTTTCAACATCTAATGAGATGATCATGTGCTTTTTTTTCTTTCAGTTTGTTTATATGGTAGATTATATTAATGGATTTTCATATGTTGAACCACCCCTGTATTCCTGGGATAAAACCTACTTCATCATGGTGTATGATAGTTTTGATGTGTTCTTGGATTCAGTTTGCAAGTATTTTATTAAGTATTTTTGTGTCTATGTTCATGAGGGAAATTTATCTGAAATTCTCTTTCTTTGTTGGGTCTTTGTGTAGTTTAGGTATCAGGGTGACTGTGGCCTCATAGAATGAGTTTGGCAGTGTTCCTTTTGTTTATATTTTGTGGAAGAGTTTGAAGAGTATTGTTATTAGCTCTTCTTTGAAAGTCTGGTTGAATTCTGTACTGAAACCATCTGGCCCTGGGGTTTTTTTTTTTTTTTGGGTGGGGGGAGGCTTTTAATGACTGCTACTATTTTCTTAGGGGTTAAAGGACTGTTTAATTGGTTAACCTGTTCTTCATTTAACTTTAGTAGGTGGAATCTATCAAGAAGATTGTCCATTTCGGTTAGGTTTTTGAATTTTGTGGAATACGGGTTTTTGAGGTAGGATCTAAAGATTTGTTGGGTTTTCTCGATGTCTGTTGTTATCCCCTTTCATGTCTGATTTTGTTGATTTGGGTATTTTCTCTCTGCCTTTTAATTAGTTTGGCTAAGGGTTTGTCTGTTTATTGATTTTCTCAAAGAACCAACTCTTGGTTTCATCGATTCTTTGTATTGTTTGCTTTGTTTCTAAGTTAATGATTTCAGCCCTGAGTTTGATGATTTCCTGATGTCTGCTCCTCTTGGGAGTGTTTGCTTCTGTCTTTTCTAGTTCTTTCAGTTCTTCTGATAGTTTGCTAATATGAGCTGTCTCCACTTTCTTTTTGGAGGCACTTAATGCTATGAACTTTCCTCATAGCACAGCTTTCATTGTGTCCCACAGGTTTGGGTGCCTTCATTTTCATTGGTTTGAGGATGTCTTTGATTTCTTTCCTTATATGTTCCCTGACCCAATGGTAGTTGAGTAGAGAGGTTTCCAGTTTCCATGAATGTGTAGGCTTTTTGTTATTTCTTTTGTTGTTGTTGTTGTTGTTGTTGAAGTCCAGCTTTAATTCATGGTGATCTGATAAAATACAGGGGGTTATTTCAACTTTCTTGTATCAGTTGAGGCTTGCTTTGTGACCAACTACATGGTTAATTTTGGAGAAGGTTCCATGAGGTGGTGAGAAGAAGGTGTATCCTTTTGTGTTTGGGTCCATTTGGTTCATGACCTCTGCTGGTCTCATTATTTCTCTGTTTGGCTTCTGTCTCGATGACCTGTCCATTGATGGGAGTGGGGTGTTGACGTCTCCCACTCTTAGTGTGTGGGGATAAATGTGTGGTTTAGGCTTTAGTAGTGTCTCTTTACAAATGTGGATGCCCTTGTGTTTGGAGCATAGATATCCAGTATTGAGATGTCATCTTGATGAAATTTTCCTTTGACGAGCATGTAATGTTGTTCTCTATCTTTTTTCATTAATTTTGGTTGAAAGTCTATTTTATTGGGTATTAGGATGTCTACTCCAGCTTGCTTCCTTGGACCATTTGCTTGAAAAACCTTCTCCCAGCCCTTTACTCTGAGGTAAAGTCTATCTTTGTTGGTGAGGTGTGTATCTTATATGCACCAAAATGATGGGTCTTATTTACCTATCTGTTCCGTAAGTCTGTGTCTTTTTACTGGGATGTTGAGTTCATTGATGTTGAGAGAGATTAATAACGACAGATTGTCATTCCTGCTATTTTGATGTACATGGTTGTAGTGCGTTTGTGTGTTTCTTTTGGTTTAGTTGCAGTGGAGTTATTTATTTCCTGTGTTTTCTTGGCTGTAGTTAGCTTCTTTTGGTTGGATTTTTCCTTCTAGAATCTTCTGTAGAGTTGGATTTGTGGATACATATTGTTTTAATTTGGTTTTGTTATAGAATATCTTATTTTTTCCATCTATGGTGATTGAAAGTTTTGCTGGGCACAGTAGTCTGTGCTGGCACCTGTGGTCTCACAGGGCTTGTAGAACATATGACCAGGCCCTTCTGGCTTTTTGAAAAGTCAGATGTAATTCTGATGGGTCTGCCATTATATGTTACTTGACCTTTTTCTCTTGGAGCTTTTAATGTTCTTTGTTTGTTCTGTTATTTGGAGTTTCAACTATTATGTGGTAAGAGGACTTTCTTTTCTGATCCCATCTGCTTGGTGTTCTGTAAGCCTCTTGGACTTTTACCAGCATCTCTTTCTTTAGGTTTGGGAAATTTTCTTCTATGATTTTGTTGAAGATATTTCCTGGTCCTTGGAGTCTGAAATCTTCTCTTTCATCTATGCCTATAATTCTTATGTTCCATCTTGTCAATGAGTCCTTGATTTCTTGATGTTATGGTTGAGGATATTTTTAGATTTCTCATTTTCTTTGGTACTTACTGGTTTCTTCAACTGAGTCTTCCACACAGGAGATTTGGTCTTCTTTCTCTTGTATACTATTGGTGATACTCATGTCTGTATTTCCTGTTCTCTTTCCTTGATTTTCTACCTTCAGGATTGTCTGTTTGTGTTTTCTTTATTGTTTTCATTTCTGATTTCAGGTCGTGAACTGTTTTATACATTTCATCCTCCAATTTGATTGTTTTTGCTTATAATTCTTTAATAGTTTTCTCCTTTTCCCTCTCTTGTTTGACTGAATTTTCTTGAAGGTCTTTAATTGAATTTCCATTGCTTTCATCTGTTAAGTTGTGATTTCTTTAAATTCTTTAAGTCATTTATTTTCTTCTTTTAAGGCCTCTATCATTTTCATAAGTATAGATTTGCCACCATTTTCTTGTGTTTCAGCTGTGGTGAGTTCATCGGGGCTTGCTGTATTAGCGTGGCTGAATTTTGTTGGAGTCACATTTCCCTGACTTTTGTCAGTTCTGTTCTTTCGCTGGCCTTTAGCCATTTTGTTGTCCTTAACTTCTTGTTCCTGGTGCCTTCTGGCCTTGGTGTTAAAGAAGGAGCTTGATGTGGAGTCCTTATAATCTTGGTTACCTGTAGCTCTCCACAGGCTGTGTGGGGCCTTGTGTTGGGGGTTGGTTCTCAGAGCCTCTCCCCGACTCACCCCTTCCTACTGTGTCCCAACTGGGAGCCCAAGTTAAGGATTGGGGTGGGATGTGTTATACCTGGCCTGCAGGTTCCTGAGATTCAGCTGGTCTTTCTAGTGATGTGGGTGGGAGTAGATAGTCCACAGACTGTAGGGTATAGATGCATATCCCCTGCAGTTTAGATGTCAGATCCATGGTCATGGTCCTCTCAGGCTGCTCCCTAGAGTTCCTAGGTTCAAACTGCTCCTCTCAGAGAGAAGCACTGTTTGAATGGTCCTAAATGATTCTGAATAGTCCTGCATGGCCCTAAGTGATCCTGAGTGGTCCTGAGTGATCCTGAGTGGTTTGAGTATTCCTAAGGATGAAGGTAAGGGAATCCCAGGTGGCACAGGTCCTGAAGGTGGCGCTTGTAGGACTCTGTGAGTTCTTATGTGCATCATTTCTTTCAGAAAGATGCTGATTCCTTGGAGTCATCTACCATCTCTGTCTCAAAAACTTTGTCTCTTCTCTATTGCATAGATCCCTGAGCCTTGGAGGAAGGGATTTCATAATGATGTTCCACTTAAGGCTGAGTCTCTCACTCTCTTCATAGTGTCCACTTGTGGGTCTCTGTGTTAATTACTCTAAGAAGAAGCTTCTCTAATGATGGCTGAGATGGGCACTGGTCTATAGGTCCATAGGAGTCCAATGTCATTAGGAATCATTGCTATGTTCCTTTAGCAGATTGGTAGTATTTGGTTTTCCCCTAGGCCCATGAACTTTCTAGTTTCAGGTGTGAGTTCCATTTAATGAAATAAGCCTTAAATCTAATCAAAAAGTGGATGGGGAAAGGGGAAAAGCATGGTCAGAATATATTATATATAAAAAAAATGTTTTTCCATTTTGAAAAAAAAAGTGACTTGTTACTCCCATAACATTTGTGCCACTATTACTCAACTGTATTTTTTTTAATGTTTATTTATTACTTTGGGTTACATCTCCATCACAGTGCCCTCTTTCCACCCCTCCTGGTCCAACCCTCTCACCCTCTACCCCCTCTCACTTCCATCCCGCTCCTCCGGAGTGGAGTGTCCCTACATATCAGTCCCCCACCCCAGTTCAGCAGTCATATGAGGGCCAAAAGCCTCCTCATATACTGAGGGCCTACAAGGCAGCACCACTAGGGCAGAGTGTCTCATTAACAGGTAACAAAGTCTATGTTCCTGTTCCCTTTGATGCATTGGCTGTAGTATAGTTATCCTGTACTATATGACTAAAATCTAATTATAAGTGAATAGATGCCATGTGCATCCTTCTGAGTCTGGGTTAGCTCACTCAGGATGAGCTTCTCTAGTTCCATCCATTTGGCTGCAAATTGCATGATTTTGTTGTTTCTGATGGCTAAGTAGTATTCCATTGTGAAGATGTACCAGTTTTTTTTTTTTTAATCTATTCTTAGTTGAGGACCTCTGGGTTGTTTCCAGTTTCCAATTTCCTATTACAAATAAGGCTGCTATGAACATAGATGAGGAAACTTCCTTGTGGTTTGGTGGGGAATCATTTGGATGCATACCCAGAAGTGGTATGGCTGGGTCTTAAGGTAGGGCTATTCCAAGTTTTCTAAGATATTGCTAGACTGATTTCCATTGTGGTTGTACAAGTTTTCACTCCCACCAGCAATGGAGGAGTGTTCTCCTTTCTCCAAGGCCTCACCAGCATGTACTGTCATTTAAGTTTTTGATCTTAGCCATTCTGACAGGTATGAGATGTGAATCTCAGAGTTGTCTTGAGTTGCATTTCTCTGATGATTAAAGATGTTGAGCATTTCTTCAAGTGTCTCACATTCTCTTTGTGAATTCTCTGTATAGCTCTGTTCCTCATTTTTTGATTGGATTATTTGGTTTCTTGGCATTTAATTTCTTGAGTTCTTTGTAAATTTTGAATATTAGCCCTCTGTCAGATGTGGCATTGGTGAAGATCTTTTCCCAATCTGTAGG
Organism: Lophiomys imhausi; assembly: GCA_907164525.1. NCBI lineage: Eukaryota > Metazoa > Chordata > Mammalia > Rodentia > Muridae > Lophiomys > Lophiomys imhausi. The sequence goes on along the minus strand of CAJQZJ010037404.1, from coordinate 129,467 downwards.
TTGCCATTTTGTTCGAATGACAGTGTCTTTTGCTTTAAAGAAGTTTTCGGTTTCATGAGGTCTCATTTATTGATTGTTGGTCTTAGAGCCTGAGCTATTGGTATTCTGTTCAGGAAGTTGTCACCTGTGCTGATGAGTTCGAGGCTTTATACCACTTTCTCTTCTATTAGATTTAGTGTGTCGGGCTTTATGTCAAGGTCTTTGATCCACTTGGACTTAAGTTTTGTGTAAGGTGATAAGTATGGATCTATTTGCATTCTTTTACATGTAGACATACAGTTAGACCAGCACCATTTGTTGAAGATGCTGTCCTTTTTCCATTGTACGGTTTTGGCTTCTTTCTCAAAAATTAAGTGACCATAGGTGTGTGGGTTCGTTTGTGGGTCTTCAATTCGATTTTGTTAATCAACTGATCTGTTTCTATACTAGTACTATGCTGTTTTTATTACTATTGCTCTGTAATATAGCTTGAAATCTGGGATGTTGATACTTCCTGATGTTTTTTATTTTACAAGATAGATTTAGCTATTCTGGTTTTTTTGTTATTCCATATGAAACTGAGAATTGCTTTTTTCCAGGTCTTTAAAGAATTGTGTTGGTATTTGGATTACTAAAGTGTATCTTACAGATACATCACTGTTGTAGTTTACAGAGTTTGTAGCTGCATGCAACTGATGATTACTTACCTTCTCCAGGAGTATGCAAAGTACCTTTGAGCACTATAAACAGTAGTCAGTAGAGGTGAAGCTTCTAGTTGGGCAACAGCTCAAATCTCTATGTTCGATGACATAGGGAAGTTGTGTCTTCAGTAATATGGCCTTGCCATCAGTCTATGAAGAATAATCAACAGCCAATATCCTTGAGAATACCCTGTGATGTTTGGGGGCAGTCTATGGAACCCCTTCGGTTAGTTGGACAACAAGATGTAACCCATTCCTGGCATTGGAGGTTTGACTTAATGGCATAGATGTCTCGTTGGGGCATTGTCTCCCTCATTATATGGTGACTCCATTTAAACGTGTGTGTGTGTGTGTGTGTGTGTGTGTGTGTGTGTGTGTGTGTGTGTGTGTGTTATATTATAATATATTATATATTATATAATTACATATTCTGTTTCACCTTCCCTGTAAGATCTTTTTCTCCCCACTGGTTCATTATTATCTGTCTTATGCTCTGTGATTATTCTGATTGAAACACACATATCCAAAGTTTAAAAGATATCATCAACACATAAGAGAAAACATGCAATATTTGTCTGTTTGCTCTGGGTCATTTCACTCAAGATGGTTGGTTTTTGCTCCACTGTCGCGCCCGCCTCGCCGATAAGGAAAGCGCCACACAATCAGGATTCTTCTGACAGCATTTATTGAACAGCTCTTTTAGATAGCATGGTGGAGAGGGACCCCGAGCTCCGGCAAGCGGCCGCTTATATAGCACATAGGGAGACTTGTCGAACCCTCATTGGCTCATACGGAATCACCTAATTAGCATGAGATCGTAATGCCAAGAAACGCGCCTTGCGCATGTGCACACCGGCACAGCACCTCCGTGAAGAACCAGGAAGCAGGAAGCCGGCACCATCTTGTAATGGCGATTACGGCTCCCGACACTCCACCTACTTACCACTCAGAATTTTATTTTTCTAAAGAGCTGAATAATATTTTATTATAAATGTACCACACTTTCATTTTCCAATCATCAGTTAATGATCATCTAGGCTGTTTCCAATTTCTTGCTGTTTGGAGAAGAACAGCTTTGAACATAGATGAGCAAATATCTCTGCAAAAGAATATAGAGTCCTTTGTGTATATGTCCAAGAGTGGTGTAACTGACTATGAGAATAGATGGAGTTTCAGCTTTTTGAAGAACCTCCACACCAATTTCCATAGTGGCCAGACCATTTTACACTCCCACCAAAACCCCTTTGCCTGCATCCTCACTGTGCTGTCATTTGTTTTATTGATCTTGGCCATTGTTACTGGGGTAACATGAAATCTAAGAGTAGTTATAATTTCCATTTCCCCAGTGGTCATGGATGTTGAACTTCTTTTGTTGTTTCTCAGCCAGCTGCGTTTCATCTTTTGAGAACATTCTTCCTGGTCCTTCTAGCTTTCAGATCTCTTATTAAAAATTCAGGTATTGTATTAGTGGTCCTGCTATATTAATGGTTCTGTTATATTAATGGCAGGGTCTTTTCCTCCTTGCAGCTTTTAATATACTTTGTTCTGTACATTTAATGTTTTGAATATTTTGTGTCTTGGGAAATTTCTTTTATGTTTCTATTTGGTGTTCTGTATGTCTCTTGTACTTTTTTAAATTTATTTTTTATTTCTTCAAGTTACATCTCAATCGCAATCCCCTCCGTACTCCCCTCTCCAGTCCCACCCTTCACCCTCATCCCCCTCAACCCACCATCCCCTTCCTTTTTTTGTAAGTTTAAGGTACATCTTTTTCCCCCCAACAGCTCCCCCTTTCAGTCCAACAAATGGCTCTTTCTCTTATAACAATAAATACAATACAAAACAACAGAAATAATTAGGCCACAATTATGAGAGTTATATGGCTTAGCATACATTCCCAATGTCCAGTCCATATGTATTTGGCACCTGACTTTAACATTCTACTATCTAACCATCTCCATGAGTTTAAAGGTCTCTTGTACTTTTATAGGAATCTCTTTCTCTAGATTGGGCAAATTTTCTTCAATAATTATTCCTATTATTCATAGGTTTGTTCTTTTCATAGTGTTCATATTTCCTGGATGTTTTGTGTCCTTTTTTATTAATATTTTCTTAATTCAGCTGTCCATTTCTCTCTTGTGTTTTCAAGACCTGAAATTCTCTCTTCCATGTCTTTTAGTCTGTTGGTGGAGCTGACCTCAGAGCTTTTCATTTGAGTTCCTCAGTTTTTCATTTTCACTTTTATTTCAGTTTGACCTTATAAATTCTATTTTCATGTCTTGAATTTTTCATTATTTATTTCATTTATTTGTTTATGTTTTCACAGTCTTCATAGAGGTATTCATCTTTGAACACATTTTTTATCACTATTTTCAAGTCCTCTCTGTGTGTCAGCTAAATTGCCTTTTCAGGGCCAATTGCAATAGGGTTGCTGGCTTATGGAGGAAGCGTGTTGTTTTTGTTGTTCATATTTGTAGTTTTACACTGGGACTGATGTGTCTGTAGTTAAGATATTTGAAGTGAATCTTCGTGTAGATATCTAGTGTTGCCTTTGTTGGTTGGATGTTCCATTCTTTGGTCATTCTGGGTCCTAGCCAAATGACAACGGTGAGGTCCTTGGCAAAGAGTAGGAGTCACAAATGAATGGTGAGAGGGGTGAAGGGGAAGAACTAGTGTTCCTCTGTCTCCATGTCTGTACCAAGAGGCTAAGTCCCAAGAGGGTACAGGTGGGCCGAGAGGAGGAGTTCAGGTGGTCTGACAGCAACAGGTTTAAGAGTAAGTCTGGAGAGCCTGTAATAAAGGGTAGAGAGGTGAATAAAGGTCACTTGTCTGGGTTCCAAATAGAGAGCTTTTCTGTGGGTTGGTAGAGAATGGCTGAAAGGGATAGAGCAGAAGAACCTGAGGTACCCTAGACCCTAGTTCCATACCAAGAGCTTTTTTTCCCATTTTGCATCTAAGGCAGACATTGCCAATTGATTCTACTTTCAATGTAATGTTGGGTTTCTTCAAATTTTTAATGTAATAACAATTAATTAGAGTTATTCTTCTTAGCAAAAGTGAATATGACTGATAAAGTTTGCTTGTAGAATATTTGGTAGGTACACAACGCACCCATGTACTATGAGCCTTTTGTTTGTAGTGTTTCTTTTGCACCAAGAGTTTGGATGAAAGTTATGAATATGAAAGATATTAAAGAGACTTAGAGTAGTATCTGTGGGCAAGAAAAGGAGTCTTGGACATATAGTTTACAGATGTAAATGATTTTATAAAAGAAAATATTGTTAGAAGGAAAGAGCTTCCCCAAGTACAGCAGCTCTCAACCTATGGGTCTCGATCTCTGGGTGTGTCAAACAACCCTGCCTTGAGTCACATATCAGATATCCTGCATATCAGATATTTATATTACAATTCATAACTAGCAAAATTACACTTATGAAGTAGCAACAAAAATAATTTTCTGGTTGATGGTCACCACCACATAAGAACTGTATTAAACAGTCTCTGATTTAAGGTTGAGAAACACTGATCTAGTGAATTATATGTCTGTGTGTGCAGTGTTTATATTCACATGCCTATAGCATTATTTCACACATAGCTCATGTTCATCTTACTTTTGACAGTTATGTGAGGTGAATGTTGAATGATGTTAAGAATAATAGAAACAAGAATATATATGGGTAAGGTAGTTTATGAAAACCTAGTGGATTAAGTTTTGGGGATAATATAGTAGAGTTGCTGCTAGGATGCTGAGGAGATGTGCAAAACACATCCAAAAATGCTGACACCCTCTCTACCTCTTCTTCTGATAAAAACCAGCAGTGATGAAGGGTGGGAGGGGAGGTGCATGAGAACTCATCCTCAGAGACATCAGCAGAGTGGACTGATGCATGAAAAAGTTTTCAAAAGGGAAGATGGGAAAAGAAGATAGGCTGCCTCTACAAAAATTCATAGAGATTCTAAAAGAAGAAATATAATAAATCCTTGAAGCTAAAAACCAATGACTGAAGCTCACTGGGTTTCCTGAAGTAGGAAATGTGACCCTAAAGAGAAATTTCATTCTGTAATTTGAGGTTCCTTCTTTCACTCTGATAAAAAGCTTTGAATGGAAGCATAAGATCTTGGTTTATATTTGTTTTTGTTTTAGACAAGGTCTCAGTACGTAGCCCTCCCTACATGAAACTGAAACTCTGTATGTAGACCAGGCTGGCCTGGAACTCACAGAGATTTACCCTGCCTCTGCCACCTCAGTGCTGGCATTAAAGGTGTGTACCACTGTCTCTAGCTAAAATCCTGATTTTGATTTAGCTTAATGAATACAAAGTATACAGATACATTTCTCTTTGAACTTCGCATTAGATGAGAAACTGCTTGGCTTCTGCTTTACCTCAGGAGTGAAAGGATATTTTCTTATATCCTTTAAGTACAGCACATATTATTTTATTATATACCACTATATTGGGATATGAACTATGCCCTAAAAAGCTCATTATTTAAAACATTTATTTATTTATTTATTTGTTTGTTTGTTTATTTATTTATTTATTATGCAGTATTTGCTCTACATATATGCCCTGGCAGCAGATCTCAGTGTAGATGGCTGTGAGCCACCATGTGGTTGCTGGGAATTGAACTCAGGACCTTTGGAAGAATAGCCAGTGCTCTTAACCTCTGAGACACCTCTCCAGCCCAAAAGCTCATTATTTAATTTGGTCCTCAGCCATAGCAGTTTAGGTGGCTTTGCTATTTTAGTATTTGGACCTAATTATTACTAATTAGGTAACAATTAAATAAAAATTTTAACCACATTTAGGCAAAAACACATGGTATGATATGTTTTAAGAGATGGTTCTAGGGAAGGGTATGTGGCTCAGGGGTAAAATGGGAGCTTACTATGTTGTTTCCATATGGGGGAGAACCCCAAGAGCAGAATAACACTTTGACTGGAATGTTAGTGAAGTCAACTGTGAGAAACCAGCAGCTGTGTGTCTTTCATTTGAGTATTCAAGCAGCTCACAGTTTCTCACATATAATACTAAGGAATGATCACAATAAACTCTAAGTAAATGCTAACTTATTTTTTAATGACTTTTAGCACAGAGAATATAATAGAGAATATAAAGAGTGCATTTGCTTCCTATTGTCAGATTTCTAGTTAGAATGTTGAAATTATTCCTACTGCTTAAAGCTCTTATATATTGGGCAGGGGGTGGTCTTGTTTACTATTTTAGTGCACATTATACGATTTTCCCCTAAAGTCAGTGGATTCCACATGTACTTTATATTGTACCTGTATGTATGTAAATGTACTACATACCTGCATTGACCACAGAGGTCAGAAGAGGGTGTTAGATACCCTAGGACTGTGAGTCCCAGTATGGGTGCTAGGAACCAAACTAACTTATCAGGTCCTTGGTAAGAGCAGCCAGTGCTGTTAACCACTTAGCCATCTCTCCATTCCAGATTCCATACTTTTATAAACTGTTTCCTTCCTAGTGGATATTGCACCATTCCCCTGAGTGTATCTTTGAAAACATTTTATAGAAAGCATGCTGAAAAAACAAAAAATAAAAATTAAAAAAGAAAGCATGCTGATTTTTTAAAATTCAGATTTCCTTGTGTTCAAAGAGAATTAGAAAAATTCTACTTAAAAAGCTCATTGTGACCCATGTTTGTTCCCTGTAAGAAACTGATTACTGGAAAAAAAATTATGAAATCTTGGCATATTTTGTCTTTTTATGGATAACTTTCTAAGGAATTCTGTATTTCATGAAATGACTTGTTTCTATTCTTGGAGCTAAGTGAAATACATGATTGCTGGTTTGTCAGTTCGAGACCACTGTTTGGTGCAGCAAACAGCAGCATGAGATTCCCCTAGCTCGCCGATTCATTCGCTGGGTTCATTGTGGGGAAGGGTAGGGATGAAATGCCTAAAGCTTAGATGCCAGTTGTAAGGTCAGAGAAGCTGTTTTCTGGGCCAGTTGCCCGGCTCTTCTGCTTCCATAGATGGAAAGGTAAGAAATGGTGCTCACTTCAAACTCTGGAATTTAATGTGAAAAACTTACCTAAAAGCAAATGAGGGAAAGTGCTTTTATTATGTAAGACGCTACCTGGAAAACAACAGCAAGTAAGTAAAAGAACAAATAAAAATGGAAAGGTTAAGAACAGAAAACTGATATTAAGTTGCATTGCCATTGCTTTGCTGCTCTGTTGTTTTATGTTGTTTGTAGCTCTGCACGTGTGATAACTGCAGTCATTCTGTTATTAGAAAGTCTGCATTGCTTCCAATTTATTAACATTTCTATATTTGGACAAATAACTACTCTGCGGTCTGTCACATAGTTTAGGATGTTGTAGCCTTATATAGATTTCCAGGTATCAGAACATGCACACACACACACACACACACACACACACACACACACACACACACACACTGAAATTATATAATTTCAGTGAGATCTAGAGAAATAACAAAGATTGCATAAAGTTCTCCTCGGTTAGGTCTTCCGGTTTGACAGACTCCTTTACAATAGTTTTACAATGCTGAAGATTTTTGCACCCAGGATACCAGAATCTTCACTGTTACAAAGCCAAACAGTGAAATTCCAAATCCTCTTCTTTTTCTACAGTGCCTCCAAAGCCATTGCACCTGCAGAATTCACCTTCATCCCAAACACCCCAAGTTCCCAGGCTTAAAGCTTTACCTAGTGCAAAACCAAGGATGGAGGAGTCTAATCCAGCCCCTACTTCTTGTACCTCAAAAGGAAAATCTAGTAAAGTATCCGATCTCATCAGTCACTTTGAAGGAGGCAGGTAAGAGTTAAGGTGTAATGGCGGGGGGATGGTCTCTGAAAGTCATAGTATCTTACAAGTACATTATAAAAATAAATTACTCGGTCTTGCCCTAGTAGGCATTAACATTTACGTTGTATGGATACACTGTTTCTCACTTCCTGTGTCTGTGTGTCACTCTGGTCACTGCTTGTGCCAGTGCTGCTGTCCAGAGACATCTGGCTAGATAGGAAGGCCGTTGTCATCTGTTTGCATTTTCCTCACTCTCCGAGGACCTGACTCCTGTGAGTTTTTGCCTTCCTGGGCCTCACCAGTCTTTCTGACCCATTTCATGTAATGAGAGGCCTCTATGCCGACTCAATGTGTTCCCATCTTCCCTTTATTACCCCATGGTAAGTTACAAAGATACCATTACTAAACACAAAATTCTTAATAAATGCCTGTTTCCTTCTCAGAAAGAGAATTTTATAGTTTTTAGTTCTAATGTGTGGGCAAAATATGCTTTTCTCATGTAAAGATAAAAACCAAATCCATATAAGTTATTTCTCTACTTGTGTTACCTAAATTGTTTTATCTCAGAATTTCTATCACTGACTTAAGTAGAATTTATTTTATTAAAGTATGGGAAAGATGTTATTTGTGTTACTAGAAATCTAAAAGGAGTGTATATAATTTCACTTATACCCACAAAGCCAAACATTTTCATTCATTCAGGTGTAATACTGAGAGATAATTTCCCATTATGTGAATCTTTTGTAAAAAAAAAAAATATTTTACTATCTTATATCTATGGATGTTTTATGTGTACGATTACATGAACTTTTAAATTTTGTTGTTATGTATGTAATGACACTATAGCTCAGGAATATTCTGGGGATGTCCTGGGAAGGATGGGCAAGGCCAAAACTACAATGTCCCTCATTCAAAATTCAAAATGTAAGTATAAACCAGGCAGGGGGCACAGGCATCTAACCACCACACTCAGGGGCTGCACCAGGGACATCAAGAGATTGGGGAGAGACTGGGTCCCATTGGAAGACGCCTTCTCAAAACAAAACAAAACAAGAAACTAAAATGTAATGTACTTACAAAATATTATGCATACTACAATACAGTTACAAACTCTGGAGAAAACTATTTAAAAGCCTGCCTCTGTATTTCATTTCTGAGAATTTGTAGGATCATCTTCTATAAATCCTCAAATGCCTCTGAAGGGATTTGTAATGCTTTTGGTACCTGAAATTATAACAATATTTAAAACAGTGATTAAATTCCATTTAGTTTTTTTTTTTCTCAGTGTTGATTGATTCAAGAACAGAAAAGCCACCCGAGAGACTGCACAGCATGAGGGCTGGGGCCAGACCTGGCATGGGTGCTTCACACCAGGGCCTGGGGAGCCTCAAAGGAGCCAATAGTCCAAGGCCTGAGGTCTCTAACCCTAATCAGTTTTGTGACCCGTTCTTTGCATTGTTTGAATTTATCTCTCCGGGTGAAATGTGTACAACTTTTGTACTTAGTTATAATGAAGGATGTGCTCTAATCCGTGCTGCTAAGCAATCATAAGATACAGTGTTCCAGTGTTCCAGTGTTCCAGGGAGGGAGGTGAAAAAAAAAAAGATACAGTGTTCCTGTTTGGGCAAGGGTTTCCAGTATTCTACCTGTGGTGGAGCCCATTTCAAGCAGCAACAATATTGGTTTGCTGTCATCCTGGCAGTGTCAGTATTGTGACTTCAAATCCACTGGGAAAGACCAAAGACAGACTCAGTTCAAATTTAGATTAAATGAATTTATTCTTACTACTTGCAGAAGGGCGGCAGTCTTAGAGCCAAACAGCTTTTCATGTTGAAGAGTGTGTGTGTGGTTAAGGTGAGGTTTTAAAGCTGACATCAGAAAGGTGTGCATTACAACTATCCATGGAATCTGCAGCTGGCCACAAAAATTGTTTTACTTCCCACAGTTGTTTTTTCTTTTCGACTATATAGTAATAAAAAGACCCATTTCATCTCTTCCCACAGCGATAAGCAAGCATTACAGAAGCAAAGGCAGATGTTAGTACCTCACAGTCCATTACCTTATTCTTATCTTACCTACAGGCCACTACATCTCCCAGGCATTCCAGAGCAAAAGGTCAGTGGTCCGTAAAGGATGCCTGGCTTTATAACTTTCTTCAGTCACCACAGGGACCTGTGTAAATTATCACTCAGGTCTGAGCACTCTAATGACTGGGATAGAGCGGTTCATTTCTGAGCAGGCAAAAGCACAGTGCCATCCGGTTAGGGCTGCTGGCAGGTCCCCACAACAGGACAGCCACCCCTAAAAGGGTCATCTGCAATGTGGGTTAGTACTGCATTGACTACTCTTGGAGGTTGTCTACAAGCCTCAGGCTGGCTTCCAGTTTTGATCCCTGTTGTCATAGCCTAATTCCTTGTGGAATAAAAGGAGGCCACTGGGCTCTGAATAACCACAGAATAGCCCAGGAGGACCTTGGAGGGCCACATTCAAGTATAATAGGGACCTCAGATGAAGACCAATGGCATGACTCAGCAAGAGAAGTAATTGCCTCACAAACCTGAACACCTGCGTTCAGTCCCCAAAAATCAAGGGTAAGAGGAGAGAACCAAATCCTAAAAGTGTGCTCACTTGAGCTCTCTCTCTCTTTTACACACACACACAGAGAGAGAGCGAGCAATAATAACTGCTTTTTAAAGGGCCACCTGTGCATCATAGTTCCACTTTTTGTGAAAGCAATACCATTCTGTTAAGTAGAATGATTTGAAGCCAGTAGATATTATTATTATGATTATTATTATTTACTGTGGTTTCATTTTTCTTACATCTCTTTCTTTCTCTTAGAATAAGAAAAATTGCTCCTTTTTTAACTTAGAAAAACTTTACAATTTTAAAAATAACATTTTTCCACAGACAAGAGCACTGGGCTTTTCCAAGCATATTGCAAGGCTAACTCCACCAGACAACCCCCCCCCCACACACACATACTGTTCTCTTACACCCATGGCTAACTCCACCAGACAACCCCCCCACACACACACACACTGTTCTCTTACACCCATGGCTAACTCCACCAGACAACCCCCGACACACACACACACACACACACACACACACACACACACTGTTCTCTTACACCCATGACTAACTCCACCAGACAACCCCCGACACACACACACACACACTGTTCTCTTACACCCACGGCTAACTCCACCAGACACCCCCACACATACACACTGTTCTTTTACACCCATGGCTAACTCCACCAGACAACCCCCCCCACACACACACACACTGTTCTCTTACACCCATGGCTAATTCCACCAGACACCCCCCCACACACACACACTGTTCTCTTACACACACACACACACACACACACACACACACACACTGTTCTCTTACACCCATGACTAACTCCACCAGAC
>CAJQZJ010037404.1:104678-118458 GCA_907164525.1 Lophiomys imhausi | reverse complement strand
ACACACACACACACACTGTTCTCTTACACACACTCACACACTGTTCTCTTACACCCACAGGCAGCTGAGAACTAGTTTGACAACTGCTTTTCCCCTCTCCAGCTTATTTCTGCTGCTTCAAATGTACCTTTGATGTCACTACCATTAATTGTTAGCTATTTTCCATGGCATTCCTTCAGAAGACAACAAAAAGCGGGCATCTTGGCTCATCTCCGAGGTTTGTTTTTTTTTTTTTGACAGATTATTCAGGCTCTAGGTACACTATGTATAGAAGGCAAATGACAACACTGGAATATGTCACATTTATTTATATTGGTTACTTCCAACATTTTATGTATAAACTTTTCTCCTTCTGAGATTTTTTTCCCTTCTCTTATTACTGTGGTCCTGGTGTTGGACTTAGACTGTGTTTTTATTTTCTCCCTGTCTTTGTTGCTACTATCTCTTTTTCCATTCTTCACTCCACACAGCAGTGACTGGACACGGTGGCTTAGTAGGAAGGAAAAAGGTGACAGCAAATCTCAATGTTTTCTAAAGGGTCCAGAACTTCACCTAGAGTTCTGTCTATACTGAAGAATATAATCAGTCTTGGATTTTGCCTCTTCTTTTTGTTGGCAGCTTTTTTACCTGCTCCTCTTTCCATCCAAATGGGATAAAGATGGAGATGATATTTAGTGCTGAACTTCATGGCTTGAATGCTGGTTTTGCCACTTGCTAGCCAGATGACATTGGCTATAAGGACAGACCTTTTGTATGTATAGATTTCTTTTTTTTCTTTCTTTTTTTATGTTTATTTATTACTTCAGGTTACATCTCCATCACAGTACCCTCTGTCCACCCCTCCCAGTCCCACCCTCCCACCCTCTGCCTCCTATCCCTTCCATCCCACTCCTCTGGAGTGCAGTGTCCCTACATATCAGTCCCCTGCCTCAGTTCAGCAGTCATATGAGGGCCAAGAGCCTCCTCATACACTGGGGGCCTACAAGGCAGCCCCACTAGGGCAAAGGGTCTCATTGACAGGTAACAACGTCTATGTTCCTGTTCCCTTTGGTACATTGGCTGTAGCATAGTTATCCTGTACTATATGACTAAAGTCTAATTATAAGTGAATAGATGCCATGTGCGTCCTTCTGAGTCTGGGTTAGCTCACTCAGGATGAGCTTCTCTAGTTCTATCCATTTGGCTGCAAATTGCATGTTTCGTTGTTTCTGATGGCTGAGTAGTATTCCATTGTGTAGATATACCACAGTTTTTTTATCCATTCCTCAGTTGAGGGACCTCTGGGTTATTTCCAGTTTCTAGCTATTACAAATAAGGCTGCTATAACATAGATGAGGAAACGTCCTTGTGGTTTGGTGAGGAATCATTTGGATGCATACCCAGAAGTAGTATGGCTGGGTCTTGAGGTAGAGCTATTCCAAGTTTTCTAAGATATCGCCAGACTGATTTTCATAGTGGTTGTACAAGCTTTCACTCCCATCAGCAATAGAGGGGTGGGTGTTCCTCTTTCTCTACAACCTCGCCAGCATGTGCTATCATTTGAGTTTTTGATCTTAGCCATTCTGACAGCTGTGAGATAGAATCTCAGAGTTGCCTTGAGTTGCATCTCTCTGATGATTAAGGATGCTGAGCATTTCTTCAAGTGTCTCTCAGCCATTAGGGATTCCTCCTTTGTGAATTCTCTGTTTAGCTCTGTTCCCCATTTTTTGATTAGATTATTTCGTTTCTTGGTGTTTAATTTCTTGAGTTCTTTGTAAATTATGGATATTAGCCCTCTATCTGATGTGGGGTTGTTGAAGATCTTCTTCCAATCTGTAGGTTGTCGTTTTGTTTGAATGACAGTGTCTTTTGCTTTAAAGAAGGTTTTCAGTTTCATGAGGTCCCATTTATTCTATTTATGGGCTCTGACCCTAGGAATTATTGTAGGGATAAAACACGACAACCAGTGTAAAAAGATGTTGCATAAACTTCATAAATGTTGTCTGCTATATAATCATCACAGTAACTATAGTCCACTAGGCATCTGTTGAACTCTGTCCAGATCAAGCTGAGTTGTAGGAATAAAGCTAGGAACAGGACAACACCATCTGCAGGCTCATAGAATTCTAGTCTCTTTTAATTTCTCCTTATTTACATCATAGAAATTTCTCGACTGTAGCTTTGAGTTTTATGTTCCCTTAAAGGAAAACCAAATATCATTGGTTAAAATGCTGTATAAATATTTCCATAGGCACATGATTATGTTTTGGAGTGAGGTTCTATTGTACTGTTAGTACTATCAAGATTGCATAGGTTATCAACAGTACTATGGGCTTTAGAGACAATTAAAAGATTAGAGAATGTGATGGAGTGTGCTGCTTAAATAGGCCAGCCAAGCAAAGCCTCTCAAAAGGCCTGACTGACAGGAATGCACTCTACCAGTGTCCTGGGAAGATTATGTCGGCGGGGAAGAGTGGGGGTTCCGACCCTACCATGCACACAAGTGGAGACCTACAGGAATGTTGCAAGACCACAGTAAGGGGAAAGATGATCCCAGGAGATGGGAGATGTGGGAGGTGGAGAAGGGAGACTCTTGCTGATGGCATGGAGAAATTAATGAACTCTTGCAGGTGTAAAGATCTGATTTTTGAGGATTAGATTGGAGAGATCAAGAGAAAAATTAAAGAGAACTGTTGAGGATCAGTTGACAGCTATTGTGCATGTATAATAAAATTTGTTCAAATGTTTCTGCTTTCCAAATAAAACTAAATTGGTTTTATAGCCAGTTTATAAAGTAGGAACTCCTATGCTTGTTTTAAAAATGATTAAGAAGTAAAGATCCTGGAAAAAGACAATCTCATTAAACACATATTTCTTTAATCTCTATCTTTACTGAATATTGTATTACTAAAGAGCTTGTGTAAACACTCCAACCAGGAAATGCTCAAGTTCATCCAATCTGCTTTTGGTTATGAGCCCAGCCTCTGACAGCTGAGCCATGTCTCCAGCCTTCACCTTTCTATATATACAACTGCTTATTTAAATGTGTCTTTTGTGCCAAGAATCTGTATTTCCAAAACCGTCATGAATAGAAATGTCTCTTTTCACCTGGAATTGACTTGTCCTCATTCTAAAACTTTTCATGCCTATGTTTCTTTTTTATTTTATCTTACAGTGTTTTGTCAAGTTATGTTGATTTGCAAAAAGATTCAGCTGTGAACCTAAATATTCTTCAAACTCCAGGACAGCATGGATTGATCCCCACACCTCCATGGAAAGTCCTGTCCCAGCATTCTCCACAGAAGCAGGGAAATGATACAGATCAGACTCAGGGCCAACAGAGTTGTTTGACCAATGGTGTGGTGTTAGCACCAAACCAGATGGAACGTGAAGATGAGAAAGAGACTGCTCTTAGCCCACAGACTGTCATTCAGACTGCTGTAGCCTCTCTTGATACACACTTGGTGAATGGAGAAAGAAATGAAGCCACTACAGATTCTGTGTCATCCATAACCAATAGCCATGATGAAAACGCTTCTGACAGCAACTGCAGAACTCCAGCTGCTGACTTAGAGCTTCCCTCAGAAGGAGAGCCAGAGATGGAAGCTGAGCCACAAGAGAGGGAAAACGGAGTGAGTACTGTGGAGCTGGATAAGCTGGAGCAGCTTCACCATGAAATGAAGGTAAAACATAAACTGAATCAGCACAGGGAAGCAGGGCCTAGGGTGTACTACAGCTGCTTCACAGCACCTGGGAAATGAACAACCTGGGTTACCCACACCAGCAGATAAACCATTTGCAAGCTCTGGGAGCTACTGGGTTTTACCCACCTCAAAGATATTTGCCTTCTTCCTGTGTACCTTCTTTTTATATGTCTGTGGTGTTTTCTAAAAGCATGGTGCTGTTGTTGGTAAACCACACCGACCATATTGTTTTCCTTTGGGAGTCAGGTGTTCTTTCTGGCTCTAGATGTTGGTTCTATAGACCAGTGTTGTTTCTCTGGGGCAACACGTCACAAGTCTAAACAGGACCATGCAGGAAACACTAACTGCCACAACCAGGGGTATGATACTAGACAAGGGTGGAGCTGTAGGAACCTGGACCGGAAGATGGAAGCGAAGCCAGGGCTTGATCCAGCTCAGGCAGAGCGCTGTCTCAGTGTTGCTCTTTGAAGTGCTTTTATACCGCTTTATACAATGAATAGCTCAGCTTCTCAGGGTGGCACTGTAAAGCCGAGTTCACATAAAATAGGAAATTTTGCTAAATGTATTGTATCATCCTTTTTAGAAAATCTTTTTTAAATGACAAAGTAGAATATTATTGATCAAACAGAGCCAGAAATCTCAAGACTATGTCTGGCTTATCCATTAACTCACAGATATTTTTGTATGTGACTCTAATCACCAGTAGTTTTGATCTTGTTTACATCAATATCTTACTTTGGGATTTTAATAGCATGGCTTTCAACCCATACTTTGGATTTCTTGTAGCAAAGGTGTCATGTAAATTTCATTCAAAATTTCCCTAGTCTTTAACATGCTGTGTATGTCTCTGAAAATAAGCTAGAAATTTCCACTGCTTGGTCTTTCTCATTGATTATAATAAATAAATTTAAAACTTTGACAATTGTAGAAACACTAGCAAATGGAAAATCAAGTCATAAATCTACTTATGATAATTTCTGGTTCTGTGCCCCAGCCTAGGCAGATGCTCTTAAGTTAAAGGCTGATTCTAAAATGTTAACTTGACTGGCTGGTGGTTGTATTTAGTTAGAACTTTACCTGAAGTGCAGTCAACAAAGATTATAATTTTTAGCAAATTGGTGAGAGAAAGTGACTCATGCTTCACAAGATTGTCTGAAACAGCCAAGAACCACAGCCCTTGTACCTCAGAAGCAGGGGGAGCCTTAGTGTTCTCTTACTTGAGCTATGGTGAGAGGAGGAGACATTGAGCAGCAAGGCTCTTTGGTACACAGTAGAGACATCTGTGATGCTTCAAGTACTGTTCCTATTAAAGGAGGTTCCATGGCTCTTCCTGTGGTCACTGACTGGTCTTCTTTCCACTTTTTGTTATTTGTTGTATCTACATGGTCTTGGATGAATTTTACTTGACTTGAGAGACGTAATACAATTTTTTTTTCTTTCTCTCATTTTTTAAATTGAAAATCGATCTGTTTCATACAATATAGTCTGATTATTCTTTCCCCTCCCCGATTTCTCCCAGATCATCCCTATTTCCCCTCCCAGCCAAATTCACCCTCTTTCTTTCTCTTTATAATACAGTCTTCTAAAATAATAAGAGAAAATGAAAGCAAATATAGCAGAATAGGGCAAAACAACTTTTTTTTGATCATTAAGCTAATGAAGCACAGACTAATACAGGGCCTTTCCCAATTATCAGTGGATACACATGCTGTGTAGGGACGAGTGGTTAATCCAAACAACACCCAATGTTAACATGGTGGTAATGTGTGACCTTCCCTTTATGAGACTTGCCACATTGTGTTTCCTTATCTCAAATGCAATATGTTAATAGTATAGGGATGGTATGTTTTGTTAACTGTGTTTTACCACAGTTAGGAATAAAAAAGTTCTTTTAGGGGCTGGAGAGATGACTCAGCAGCTAAGAGCACAGACCACTTTTCCAGAGGACCAGGGTTCAATTCCCAGCACCCACATGACAGCTCACAACTATCTGAATTTCAAAGATCTGACACCCTCACACAGACATACATGCAGGCAAAACACCAATGCACATAAAATTAATTAATTAATTAATTAATTAATTACTTTTTATTAATTTTATTTTTTTATTTCTTCAAGTTACATCTCAATCACAATCCCCTCCCTACTTCCCCTCTCTGATCCCCCCTCCCATCCTCTTGCCCCTCCAACCCCCCCATCCACTTCCTTTTTTTTTAAGTTTAAGGTATATCTTTCCCCCCCCAAAAGCTCCCCCTTTCAGTTCAACAAATGGCTCTTTCTCTTATAACAACAAATACAATACAAAACAACAAGAATAATTAGGCTTCAATTATGAAAATTATAAGGTATAACATACATTCCCAGTATCCAGTCCATACGTATTTGGCAACTGACTTTAACATTCTACTATGCATCCATCTCCATGAGTTTAAAGTTCTATATCCAACTCAACTTCCATCCTAACTTGCATTACCAACTTAAAAACATCTTAGATCCAGAACTTCCTCTTAATTCCTAAGCAACTCAAAATTTAACTATGAGATTATAACTATCTAGTCTTCAATTACATTAGAGACTTGAGAAGGATAAATATATCTGATTATACACGAAGTGCAGAGCCAGCAGCTTCCAAAACTAAGAAATGACAGACAACTGGCTGCCTGGACAGTTCCCAATTTCTCACCATGCATTAGAGCATCTATCTTCAGCCTTTTGGCCCCATTTCTCTGGCAGACATTGATTATAAAACAGGAATTATGAAGGATTTGCCTACCCTGTCTTGGCAGAGCTAGGCTGTTGACTTATCTGCTTCCAAGTTTTATCCTTTCCGGACAGCATTCTGTCTACAGTTGAAGCAAGGGATTTTTCTTGCCCAGTGATAAGCTTGCCACTAATGCAACCATCTCCAAATGGAGATTCTTCAATGCTCATCATCTACTTGGAGTAGAATAGGGGATGCTGTCAGGAGATGACATGTCTCAATAAAATTTTAAGTTAAATTTCCTTGATAACCTTCAGATCATCCAATGCTTCTTAAACTTTCTAATGTGATGAACTTTTAAGATATAATGGAATATTTTGAATTCGTCATGCACAAAACTGAAATTACTTGTGTCTTTATATAAGTGAATAAAGAGACATATAAGAAGAGTTTCAAATCAATCTCATTGAAACAAATATTCAACCATTTTCTTGAGAGCTTCTGTGGAAGTTCTAGTGGGTAGCACAGCTATCTATATATCCTTGATGAAGGGACAGCCCTTCTCTGTCCAGAGAGTTAGTCCTCTTTATCTGAGTAGAGAGCTTCCGAGGACACCCATGGAGCGGTGAGGGGAGGAACCAATACCTGGCCAGCCAGCCAAGTTAGCCAAATTAGCCTGAGGGTCCCAGTTAGATCACCCTCCTGTCCTAAATAGATGTTTCCCAAATTCCCACCAGCAGTGGGAAGATGAAAAACAATGGAAGGTATAACTGGAAAGGTAGAATAGTTCGGAAATTTCATTTTATTAAAAGTACCATTAGTCATCATTATTGATAATTGAGAACTGACTTAAAAATGTCTCTCTGATTACAAGCTATTTTACTGATTAGGGTATATTTTGAACAAAAAATGACAATTATAAAATATTTTAATTTTCATGATGTAAAAGCTAGAGGATGCCTAGCTGTCCTTGCAACAGTATGCTCTTCCAATGATGAGACTAGTTTTCTGAGATAGAGTTTTCTCTGTAGCTCAACTTGGTCTTGAACTCCTTAGGCTGCCTAAGCAAGCCTCAAACCCACAACCATCATAACCTCAGCATCCTGAGTGTGGAATTATAAGCATGCCACGCCATATTCAATGTACAGAACTGATAGTAACCTACACTATGGCCATACTCCTCAAAGGAAGTATCTCTTAAACCTCAAAACCAAAAAATAAAAGTAGTTTAAGTCATAACCATTTTGTTGTCCCTTTAGTCACTAGGTAACATTTTGAAGGAAGAATAAATCTGAATAACTCAGAAAAGATACACACAACATTTCTGAGGGCAGATCTACTCATATAATCTTATGATATTTACCCTGTGCTCATGGAACTATTGAGAGATTTTCATGTGCATGACTTTGTAGATGGCTGACACTTATCCATTAAAGAGTTTTAAGTAAAGAGTAGTTAAGAAATGAAGTTATTTTTAATTAAATTCATTCTGAAACATACTAAACACATAGTTTTTTTTATCTCATTACAGTGTATACTTAATTTAGTTTAAACATTTATGAAAACTAAACTTCTTCACTCCGGACAGGAACTAGAAACTGTCACTTGTGACACCCTTGGCACGTATACCTATTGGGCTGAGTAAACTGCCTTCTCCTCCCTGTAACTGAGTTGTAGCATTTTCCTTACCCCAGCAGTCCTCTAGCAGACCTCAGTTTTCTACTGCTGTAGTTCTGATCCCACTTATTGAAAGGTATAAGGCCCAGGGGATAGCTGCTCACCTTCTGGAAGGGAACATGTTAGTTACTTTTGTGACAAAGTATCTTACAAAAACAATCTAAGGAAAGGAAGGTTTGTTTTGGCCATGATGTGATGGTCCAGTCCAGTCTGGGAAGCATGGAAACAGGACACAGTGCGCCCATAACCAGGAAGTAGATAGACACTGTCTGTGTACTGCTTTCTCTTTTTTTATTCAGTCTGGAAGCTCAGCTATTGGAATGGTGCATTCAAATTAGGATAGTTCTTCACACTTCAGTGAAACCTTTTTGGAAATGTATTCATAGACACAGCCAGAGATGTGTTCCCTTGGGGTTCTAAATTAAGACAAACTGACAATCAAGATTAAATACACACCAGTGTTTGTCAATATGACACCCAAACATATCACTTTAAATCATGACATTCAACTCTTAACCCAAATGTCTCATTCTTATCTCATATTGCAAAATGTATTTAGCCAACCTGTAATGCTCCTTATAGTCCTTAACTATCACAAGTATAAGTCTTTTATATTCTAGATTTACAATCAGTTCTATATTGTAAGCACAGTATAAGTGTGTAGAATGCTAGGTAGTTTTTTTTAATGTTTATTTATTACTTCAAGTTACATCTCCATCATAGTACCCTCTTTCTACCCCTCCCAGTTCCACCCTCCCACCCTCACCTCCCTCTCCCACCAATCCCACTCCTCCAATGTGGAGTGTCCCTACAAATCAGCCCCTCTCTGTTCAATAGTCATATGAGGACTAAGAGCTTCCTCTTGCACTGGGGCCTACATGGTAGCACCCCTAGGGCAAATTGTCCCATTAATAGGTAACAAAGTCTATGATCCTGATCCTTTTGGTGTGTTGGTTGTAGGATAGTTATCCTGTACTATATGGCTAAAATCCAATTATAAGTGAGAAGATGCCATGTTCATCTTTCTGAGTCTGGGTTAGCTCACTCGGGATGAACTTTTCTAGTTCCATCCATTTGGCTGAGAATTGCATGATTTCCTTGTTTCTGATAACTGAGTAGTATAGTATTCCATTGTGTAAACGTACCACAATTTTTTTTATCCATTCGTCAGTTGAGGGACATCTGGGTTGTTTCCAGTTTTTAGCTATTACAAGTAAGGCTGCTATGAACATAGTGGATGTCGACATGTAGAAGAATGAAATTAGACCCATACTTATCACCTTGCACAAAACTTAAGTCCAAGTGGATCAAAAACCTTAACATAAAGCCTGACACATTAAATCTAATAGAAGAGAAAGTGGGGAAAAGCCTCGAACTCATTGGCACAGGTGACAACTTCCTGAACAGAATACCAATAGCTCAGGCTCTAAGACCAACAATCAATAAATGGGACCTCATGAAACTGAAAAGCTTCTGTAAGGCAAAGGGCACTGTCGTTTGAACAAAACAACAACCTACAGATTGGGAGAAAATCTTCACCAACCCCACATCCGACAGAGGGCTAATACCCACAATTTATAAAGAACTTAAGAAGTTAAACACCAAGAAATGAAATAATCCAATCAAAAAATGGGGAACAGAACTAAACCAAGAATTCACAAAGGAGGAATCTCTAATGGCAGTGAGACATTTGAAGAAATGTTCAACATCCTTAATCATCAGAGAAATGCAACCCAAGATGACTCTGAGATTCCATCTCACACCTGTCAAAATGGCTAAGAACAAAAACTCAAATGCCAGCATGTGCTGGTGAGATTGTGAATAAAGGAAAACACTCCTCCTTTACTGGTGGGAGTGCAAGCTTGTACAACCACTATGGAAATCAGTTTGTTGATATCTTAGAAAACTTGGAATAGCTCTACCTCAAGACCCAGCCATACCACTTCTAGGTATCCACCCGAACGATTCCTCACCAAACCGCTAGGTAGTTTTTTAAAGACTAAAGTGTTACGTAAATGTCAATATTTAATTCTTAAAATCATTGATTAATTTGGAAACACATGAAAAAATTGTGCTTAAAAGTACAAGCTTTTGACAGGATGCTTAGAAGCAGCTAAAGTGGACTTGGAGATGGCTGGGTGGTCAGGGGCAAAGTGGACAGGACTGATGATATAAGCAATGAGCAGAGGCAAGGGGTAGGTTCAAGATTTGAGGAAATATTTCTGATCTCATATTGATGAGCATGGATTTGAATTAAGATGTTTTTATTCCAATTAAACTGGCCTCACATAATGAGGTCAGAACGGATAGGGAAATTAATATCAGCCTAGTGGATTAGACTTGTTTCTGACTTGGAATCTCATTGCACTGCCAAGGCTCATTGTCTCCCATCCAAGTACTAACCAGGCCCGACCCGGCTTAGCTTCTGAGATCAGATGAGATTGGGCGCGTTCAGGGTGGTATGGCCGTAGACATGCCAAGGCTCATTGTACACCTAGCTTTTGATTAAACTTCATCCGCCCAAGGAGCTAGCAGTGCAGACGTGTGTATCCATGCGCAAATCAGAGCTCAGTGTACAAGGAAAACTGAGGACAGATTGCCGTGGGCTAGTGTGCCATGGGCTAGTGTCCCCTGGGCTAGTGTACAACTGTGCTGTGAGGTACTGTGCCAAGGGCTCGTGGGCAATAGGCTAGTGTGCAGTGGCTAGTGTACAATTGGCTAGTATGCCGTGAGCTAGTTTACAGTGTGTGTGCCTTGAGGTTGGTCTATACCTTCCACCCTTCTTGTTTAAGGAAGAGCCTCTTGCTGATTATTGTATATGCCACACTAGCAGGCCCAGAAGCTTCTGAGATGTCCTCTGCCTCTGCCTGCCAACTCACAGGTCCCCAGGAATTCCATGTACACACTAACTTTCATGACTTTACATGGTTTCTGAGGAAAGGATCTGAACACTGGTTCTCAACTATGGCAAGCATTGTAACATTAAGCCATTCTCTTAGATTGATCCCAGAGATTTTGACAGTGTTTAGCCATGCTGTCATATTTGTCTCATACCCAAGGACATGCCGTCTCATCATGAGCTGACAAAGAAAGGGAAAGGCAAAGGTGTGACTGAGATTTAGAACACAACTGTGGTAGTTTGAATGATAATGACCCCCATAGGCTCATATATTTTAATGCTTCATTGCCACGGAGTAGAATTATGTGGGAAGGATTAGGAGGTATGGCCTTGTTGGAGGAAGTGTGTCATTAGGGGTGGGCTTAAAGTTTCAAATGCCCATTCCAGGCCCAGTGTCTCTCTGCCTGCTGCCTGCTGGTCATGCCCATCTGTTTCCTGTCATGATGACCATGGGCTAACTCTCTGAAACTGTATCCAAGCCCACAGCTAAATGCTTTATTTTATGAGAGTTGTCTTGGTCATGGTGTCTCTTCACAACAGAACAGTATCTAAGACAACAAGAGAGGGTAAATTTAGCACTATTATCAGAAGTCTGTGATAACCTATATAACTGAGTACTGATAGACAATAGCATAGAGCTGGGCTGGCTCCAGGCTTTATTGAGGTGAAAAGCGCATATCCCATAGGGGCCAATACGATATGTTGAAGAGGCACTAGAGGGCAGTGACAAAAATTGTTAGCTGTTACAGCAACATGTGTAGTAGGAGTTTATTAAAACTAATGTGAGAAATGTTTTTGTTTAATCCCAGGTGGGCTGCTTAAAATACAGGTATAAAATTTAATGGTCTTGTGAGCCAGTAGGGGCGTGGCTTAACCAGCTGAGCAAGTTTAACTCTGAGGACTTGGGAGAGAGAAATAAAAAACCAGAGCCCTGGGGAGAAGGGGACTCTACAAAGGAGGGGGAAAAGCCAGAACTCCAAGGAGAAGGAGGCTACAAAAGAGAAAAGAGAGGAGCTCCACAAAGAAGTAAAGGAGAATGGGCTTTATAAAGAAGTAAGAGTAAAGAGGCTCTACAAAGAAGAGAAAAGGCTCAACAAAGAAGTAGGAGAAAGCTCTACAAAGAAGAGAAAGGGCCACAAGGTAGAAAGCGGTTGCTGCTCTCCCAGTTGCTGGTGCTCCCCCAAACTGCTGCTTGTTCTTCCTGATGCTGTCTCCTGGTTTACTGGTCTCCTGGTTTGCTGGTTTGTCAGACTTCTAATGAGACTGGTATTACCCTCAAAGAATCCAAGGACCCTAATCAGCAGGAAGTAGCTCAAAGAGACCTATGTCCCTTTTCCCTCTAACCTTTCTCTTCCACCTATGGTTGGGGGTTGAAGGGAAGGATGGGTGGAAGGGAGGGAGAGGTACTAAGTACTATAAATTAAGTACAGTAAGATAAAGCAGAATGTATATATTGGATAATTAAAAAGTCTTGTTACAAACGTGTGACAATGTTTCTGAAGGATTTGACCAAAGATAACAGAGATCATCAACAGTCTCCCCAGCCCACTGAGTGACCTGAAACTTGGGGAACAAAAGCAGACTGATTGTGAGAGCTAATTAGGATCTACAGCTCAGCAGTGCAGGAGCCAGCGAGAGCAGAGGCAGATGTAGGCTTGGTTGGACAGTGAAATAAGGCAGAAATTCAGAAGGACCTGATGAAGTCAAAGTGTGCTACAATTCAATTTGTGCAGGAAAGAGGAAAATAAGGTCTTAAAAGCATCAGTTGTATGTGTTTTAGAGAACAAAAGGGGGGGGGGCCTGTATCATGACCTAGTACTTAGGAGCAGGCTCAAAGGTATGTTCTAGGCATGAATACCTCCCTGGAAAGTGAATGCCTCAACCTGGGGGTTGGAAGGGATTTTATTTATTCTTCTGGGTTTTTTATAAGAATTTTGTTTATGATTCCCACCCATCTTTCCCCCCAATCCTCCCATGTCATCCCTTCCCAAATCCATGGTCCCTTCTTTGATTATTATTGTCACTAGTATCTACATATGTATTTGTATGTATACATGTATATGCAACCTACTGAACTATTTGACTTTTCCCTTATGTGCATGTGTCTAGGGATTGCACAACCTATTCTTCCTCTCTTGGCAGACATTGACTACCTGTAGGTCTTCATCTATAGGGGTAAAACCATTTAGAATTTCCCCTGTCCATGTTTTCATATCAATTGCTATTGTCATTATGCTGGTCTTGTTCAGGTGGAGTGTGCATGATGCTTGGTACTCTCCTCTGGCTTCTGGGTTAGTGTACACAGACACATGTATCTAGTCACACACAAATGCACTTGCACTCACATAATGCACTTAGGCAAATACGTAAAGAGATCTTTTTTTAAAGTCTTTTTTACCTTAAAGACAGATAATATAGGGTATTTGTTCATATCATTTACTACATTTTTAATTATTTAAATGCATAATTATCTGTTAATTATCTTGCAATGACAAGCCTGTTTGCTAGAATTGTCTAGAAGGAAATTGGATTGTTTATTAAATCAGTGTTAGGAAGCTGTTACTACTTCCAAAGGCTCACGGGACAGAGGGCTCCTTAGTGAAGTCCTTAGGACAAGGCAGAGCTCAGAGAATTCTGAATTGGCAGATATTAACACACTGTAGTTACTTATTTAAATTTCCTATGTTAAAAAAAAATCAGGCTAGACCCAATGTGTCAATGAAACTTTTAAAACTACTTCGGGACTGGAGATGTGTGTGTATGTGTATATATGTGTGTGTGTGTGTGTGTGTGTGTGTGTGTGTGTGTGTGTGTGTGTGT
>CAJQZJ010037404.1:94074-104668 GCA_907164525.1 Lophiomys imhausi | reverse complement strand
TGTGTGTGTGTGTGTGTGTGTGTGTGTGTGTGTGTGTGTGTGTGTGTAATACATACATACACATATATATATATATATATATACACACACACACACACACACATACATATATGCTTTGCATCAAAGGAAGCTCCATGTGTTCAGCTACGCAGAAAGTCACCAAGCTTAGTTCTTTTGATTTGTTGGGACATATCATTGAGTAGGCATGACTGGCTGGGAAGCTCAGCTCCACCTATCTCTTGTTGTTGGCATTCTTTCTTTGCTGTAAGACAACACAGGATACCTTCTGTGACCACCTCTATGCCAAGCCAGCAAAGCCCTTGTTGAGTACCACTTGGGGTCTGCAAAGTATAACCACATGTGTTCATATGTAGCTAAGGTTAGCGCAGGTACTTCACAGTAAGCAAAGTATTATTTCTTCTCAGCACTCTAAGGCCCCATAGATCTGTGACCTCAGTGATGGCCTCATTGCATGTCAATAATAAGCAGTGTGACGTGTCCACGTATTTTATGGCCCATGAAAAGGACTTCATTATAGCACAATATCTGCTGAATTACTTTTCAAGTAATGTCACGGGCCTAGAGAGATGGCTCAGACTCCCTTTGAGCAAGCAGTGGGCTGGGGTTCAGATTTGCCAGAAGCCTTGAGTGGATGTGGTGAGCACCCATAATCCTGGACTCAGGAAGACAGAAGCTGGATCCTTGGAGCAAGCTGGCTGGGGAGACTAGCTGTAGGGATAAGGTTATTGTGTAATTCAAATCCTGATTTCTGTACCCCCTTACCCCCTCTGCATATCTGCTTGCAATCCTTGTACTTAGAATCTCCTGTCTCAATGTTGTGTAAACTCTGCTCCCCAGTTATCCTCTTATATGCCAATAAAGCAGCTTAAAGCCAATCACTGAGCATGGGAAAGAGTAGGGCTGGACTTCCTGCCCTCAAGAGAGGAAGGAAGGGGATTCAGACAGACAGAGGCAGGAGAAAAAGATAAAGCTGGAGCAGTAAAGCCACAAAGTTCAATTGTCTCTGGGACTTTCGCTGCTGAGTGAAGCCAAAATAGTTTAGTAATTGCTGGGAATGGTGGCACAGGAGTTCAAGGCTAGCCTGGTCTACAGAGTCCAGCACAGCCAGGGTTGTTACACAGAGAAAACCTGTCTCAAAAAAATCAAAACAAAACAAAAGAGAATAGAATAATAACTGCTCAGTTTGTGTTGTGAAGCTTGTTTAACAAAGAGTCTCAATTATTTGGGGTGATAGCTGGGTGGAGAGAGAGTGTAAAACCAACATAATTATATAATGTTACACTAACAGCTAGCCCTATCAATGTACTCTAGGGTTAATTGGAAATGGATTGAGAAAGATTCCCAACATCAACGTCAGGCCTTCACACACAAATTTATAGACTTGCACATACATACTGCATGAACATGAAAAGAGGCAAAAAATATTGTCGTATCTACATATGAACCATGTAAAAGAATGTAAGTCAAAAGGTCATCACTATTAGAAAATTTAAATAACTACCAACATTAGAAATAATGCGATGTATCACAAGGAGATCTAGCTATGTGAGAAGGAGAATATTAGGGTGATTCCATTTCGTCTGATATTCTAGAGGAGCACAGATCCATGGTATCAGGAGCTGGACAGAGAGCCCAGAAGTGCAGAGGAGTTTAACAGCAGGACAAAAGTAGAATTTAGGCATGATGGAAGATCCTGAACCTTGATTTTGGTGATGTTTACATGCTTATGTGAACTCCTCCACAAAGGAGTTACTGTCAGAAGAGTGTGCCTCAGTAGATCTGGCTTAAGTACATTGCTAATGGAGGTCAGCCTGTCTTGTGGTGTAAAGGATGATGTGTTTCCATTTCTTCCTCTGAAGTGTATTCATATATGCGAAAGCAAAGTTTCAGAGATTCCTCACTCAGCAATATATAAGGTAACAACATCAAAACACATTGGACTCAGAAGGTAGAGAAACTCTTGACTGGCCTGAGCTTGAAGTAAGAACCAGGTAGCAGTGAGAAAACATAAAGAAGGAATGTTGAAAACTTCATTTTTTAAATCTTATTTTTGAGATTATAATAAAATAAAATCCCTCCTCTTTCCTCCCTCCAAGCCTTCCCATATACCCCTCCCAACGTTCCTTCAAATTCATAGTCTCTTTTTTCCCTAATTGTCATTGTGTGTATGTGTACATTTCTAAATATAACTTGCCAATTCCTTTTAGTGTATGTATGTTTTCAGGTATGACCATTCATAGGACTTGGTTGTTCAGATTTCATAGACAATAGCCAGATAGCTGAAAGGGGGTGGTACCATGATGGGAGAGTTTGGTCATCAGGCAGAGGTTCTTGAAAAACATAACTCTGACATCTTGTCAAAGTCATAATAATTGCAAAATTGTAGTTATATATAAGATAGCTACTTGTTTTATCAGCAATATTTTATTGAATGCTGGGATTCCCATTGAAGCTCTATAGCTGATTAAAGGAGTTAGAGACTTAACAAGGAAAAAAAAGCATTCCTATCATCATAAAACTAGTAAAGTTATACAAATAAATTTAAAGGTTAAATAAATATATTTATTTAAGGAGGAAACAGTAAATGTTAGATTTAATGAAAGATAATATGAGAGGTGGATTACTGGTACATACTTTTAGTTCCAGCACTTGGGAAGTAGAGACAGGCAGATCTCTGTGAGTTCAAGATCAGCTTGATCTACAAAGCTAGTTCTAGGCCAGTCAGGATTATACAATGAGATCCTGTCCCAAAAGAAAAAAAAGTATGAGAGAGGTGAGAGGAAGCATGGCTAAAACAAGATTAAAATATACCAATAGTTGTAATTTATTGAAATAAATTGATAGCATAGGAAACATGGTAATGCATTTTACTGTTTTCTCTATTTTATTATTTCTCTGTTAATTCTCTATTAATATTTCATATAACATTTTAAAGACAAATATTACTTACATGAGTTAATAAGACAATGTGGTACTGTATGTAAACAGTAGGTAAGAGCGAAGGAAGTGTAGTGCTGGGCCCTGAGAAGGCAGGTGTTCTGAGAAATGGGTGAACAGCAGTGTTGTAGGCCCAGGTGTTACCACAGTTGCTGTTTAATCTGATCACTCAGGTCGACTTTGCCTTGCTGTTCCTGAAACATTGGGAAAACTGCTTTGATTGAGCTTCCTGGTTAGAAAAAATGTCTGAGCTTCCTTTTCTTTTTTTTTTTTTTTTTTTTCCTTTGGTTTTTCGAGACAGGGTTTCTCTGTGTAACAGCCCTGGCTGTCCTGGACTCACTTTGTAGACCAGGCTGGCCTCGAACTCGCAAAGATCCGCCTGCCTCTGCCTCCCAAGTGCTGGGATTAAAGGCATGCGCCACCACTGCCCGGCAAGCTTCCTTTTCTTATATGCAAATATATGTTTGATTTTTTTTTTTAGGAGACCAATGAGCAGAAACTTCACAAAATCGCCAATGAACTTTTGCTTACAGAAAGAGCTTATGTCAGCCGGCTCAACCTCTTAGATCAGGTAACATTTTGTGGCTATCCATCATTCTACCCTAGGTGTTGAAGCATGCTGTGCAGGCCTGACTGGTTTTAGTAATGGAAGTTATTTGCTTTAAAGAAAGGTTTACAGCCTCATTAATAAATTTTTGGAATACAAGATGTTTGCAACTCATAAGGGTGTAGGTTTCTCTATATAAGTCACAGAATGGCTGTGTTCCATAATATCAAACATTGTTCTTGTTTCTGGACTGTTTATTGTGCTCTTCAGAAGCCACGTTAACTACTGAAGTCTAAATAGGTTATTTAGTGGTTACTTCAGTGACTCTGTCTTGTTTGATTTGTCACCCTGTGCCATGCCACAGGGCTTTGAGAGCTCACTTGTTCAGCCGTGTATGGAACCTGGCTTAATCATCCAATCAGTGTTTGTTACATACATGGTCCACAGTGTCACATGTTGTACTTTAATTATGGTACAGCCTTGAGCATGAGCATGGTTTCATCCACACACTTTGAAAGTTTCTAAGTGTGTCAGGGTCACTTACCAAAGGCATTGTGGTCCTACAGTGGTTATGTCACCCTCTGTGATAGATGTCTCCTGTTAAAAGAGGAAGTCACCATGTGTGAGTGTTTGTTGTAAGTCTTATTCTACTGTTGCCACTGGTAAATTGGGATTTCATGGAGACACATGGTCCTAGACACATCTTATCGTTGTTTCCTAGAATCAAGCATACAGTGGTTGTATGAATTTTGTGAAGCCAGTTTGAATTCGATGAAACAATGAAGTTGTAGTTCAGATTGTGTGTGTCAAGGAACTTTACCGTGACACAGAGTCAAACCTGTGGAGTTTGAGCCTTTAAAATAGCTTTTCTTCCATATGAGAAATGCAGTTGTGGAATGTGTAAGTGTTCCTATAGTGAAAAGATGTCTTTTCTTCTAGGTAAGTTGTATTTTTTTTTTAGTGCCAAATTAATCTGAGTGCCTTTGCTGATGTTTTAAATGTTTTAGTTTGTTAATTACTATAATACTCCATCTGTTAGAGTCTTTAAGGAGATAATTTTGTAGTATTTTTTGGCTCCCAATAATAAAGTGCAGTTAGGTAAATTTAGAAACTTAATAACCATTTGGACATGGTGAAGGAAGAGATTTCCTTCTGCCTAATTTGAACGACATGGCAGTTAGATATTGTAGTCCAAATAGAGTGTAGCTAAGAATTCAAGATATTTTGTTTTTCCAGTTATCTTTGAGGTACATGTTACAATGTGTAGAAGATCCCTGAACACACATATAAATATGCAAGTAATCATGTACTATTATTTATTAAGAAAAAAATTAAAATCTGAGAACTAAGAGGTTTTTGTTGTTTTGTTTACTCAGTCCAGATGTTAAGCACCTGTTCGCCTATGGGAACTAAGTTGCCTATCCCCCCCTTTCAAGTATTTACAGGAAGCATGAAAGATATCAGCAGACAACAACACCTTACTTACCTTTTTGTTTCTGGGATTCAAACCCTAACAAACACAACTTAAAGAGGGAAGGATTCATTTCATTCACAGTTCAAGACCAGGGTACATTCCATTGAGAGGAAGGTCAAGAGGAAGGGAGCTTGATGAAGCTAGTCACACTGTGTCCATAGTCAAAAAGCAAAGAGCAACTAGTGTGTTGGGCTGCTCAGCATCCCTTCTCCTCTGACCCCACCAGGTAATGCTGCTGCCCACGAGGGCAGGTTTTCCCATCTCAGTCAACGCAATTAAGATAATTGTCCACAGACATCCCCAGAGTCTCATGTGCCAGGTGGTTCCTGATTCCATCCCATCAAGTTGACAATTACTTTTACTCTCAGTGAGAACAATTTATAATTGCCAACGACATCATTCAAAACATAGTAAGGGAAAATTTTACACTATATATATAAAAAATAAAATCTTTCACATCCCTTAGTTATACCCATAGATGAGAAGTGTAAACCCCTCCTCATCAAGTTGGAAATTCTCTGGTACAGGAAAACTTTACTATGTACCTTAACATCCTGTCGGAAAAAGATAAATGAATGCCATATAGCTGGGGGCATAGTGTAGTTATATTTAAAAAAAAAACTTCCTAAATCTCATTTAAAATTCTTTAAAATCAAAACATATAGTTACTCCTACATTTCGAGGAGTGACTGATTTCATAAATCATAAGCTTCCCTGTTTACTCAGCAAGGCATTTTTTCCAGCCTAGTGTAGGCCACCACAGTGAAAACTGGTTAGCCCACAAATGTAAAGTGACATTTACTTTATTATTTTATTCAGGTATTTTATTGCAAACTATTAGAAGAAGCAAACCGAGGCTCGTTTCCTGCAGAGATGGTGAATAAAATCTTTTCTAACATTTCATCAATAAATGCCTTCCATAGTAAATTCCTATTACCAGAGCTGGAGAAGCGAATGCAAGAATGGTAAGATGGAGAAACAGAACTTCTGTGCCTAAGACATGCATACAGGATACTGCCTCTTGACTTTTAAGTAGGACAGATATACCACACACTACTATAGTTAATATAGTTCCAGATTTTTACATAAAAACTACTGGTAGATGTTGGAGTACATATTCAAGTTTCACTGAGTAGGCTTTCGCTTCTGTGCTCTATATGATTTTCTGACTAGTGAAGACAAGACTCAGCCATGATTGACAGCTTGGGAATTCCATAACGTCTTTCTGCGATTCCTAAGCTCCCTTTTAAAAGGAGTTTCTTCCTAGTGTTAGAGCAAAATGGATGTAATAGAGCAGATCGTATGGAGGCCTCCAGCTTTCCTCATTCTATAAGAGACCTTAATGACATTTTTATATTTAATACAGGGAAACTACTCCCAGAATTGGAGATATCCTGCAGAAGTTGGCACCCTTCCTTAAGATGTATGGAGAATACGTGAAGGGATTTGATAATGCGGTGGAACTGGTTAAGAACATGACAGAGCGTGTTCCCCAGTTCAAATCAGTGACTGAAGAGATTCAGGTAACAGGACACTTTTCCTCCTGGTCACAAATTAATTTTTTCTGACAAATTATATGGTCTTCGAGATCTAAATTTGAGATAGATACATAAGTTTCTTAGAAACTTAGCCAAAATCCACTGTACTCTACATTCTGCAAAGATAGTATCTGCACTGTTAAAGTTGTTAGTTGTCGATCACTCACCACATACTAAGTGGAAGAAAATGCTCAGTGTGCATTAAATTGCTTTTAATTTTTTTATTGCCTCTTTAACTGTCATTGTTGCATGCATGCACATGCACACACACAAACACACACACACATATACACACATTATGTATATGTGTATGTATGTATACACATGCACAATGTGCTGAGTCCATCTAGTGTTACTTGTCTACTTGTTTTCAGGGCTGACTACCTGGTACTAATTATGGGGCTTGCTTATCCCTGGGAAAGACTAATTCTCACTCTCTCAGCAGTCACTGATAACCTATAGCTCTTTACCTAGAAGTGGGCTGCATGAGATAACCCTCTTCTACTTTGGCATGTCTATTATTGTTTTCTTTGTTCAAGTCTTCTTTAGGCAGGCACATTATTGAGGGTTCATGGATGAAGCATCCCTGTCATTTCTAGGAGATTCAGTCTTCCAGGGGACTTCCTGGTCCTCTGGCTCTTACAGTCATTCCACTCCCTCTTCTGTGATGTTCCCTGAGCCTTAGCCAAGAGATTGTATTGTAGATATACCCATCAGCACTGGAACCCCTACATCAGTTTCTATAATGTTGTCCATATGCTACAAAGAGAAATTTCCTTGGTCATGGATAAAAGCTACGCTTATGTATGTTTATGTGGATAGGTATCCAAAATTAGGAATTATGCTACTTTAATAAAGTGGCAATAGTAGAGTCTCTTCCAAGATCCATGACAGTATTATTAGCCATGAGTAGTTGACTACATTTCCTCCTGTTAATTCTTTGGGTCCAATTAGACAGGTATTGGTTACCACCAAAATATGAACGTCTCTATTGCACTTCTAGGGACATCCTACCTTGCTAGTTACTTTTGTGGTTCATAGGTGTCACATCTAAGTAGGATGATTGAGTGCCGCTTCACCCCCATCAGACTGCATAGCATCTCTGGTACCATGAAAGCTAGCCCACAGTAGGAAGGCCCTTAGGTAAAATGCATCTTGACTCCTCTGAGTCCCCTGTCTGTAGTGTGTGATATCTTCAACAATAAGGACATACCCTCAAATTCTAGAAGGCAAGTAAAAGCTGCAATAGTAGTCCATAAAGTTTGAGAGTCTCTTAGACTCATCCAACCAACAACTCGAAAGGAGGTTTCTTATGCCTGGTACTGGTAGCTTTTTAAAATATAATTCTTGGGGGAGCATTATCATTCCAAGTGTCATAACTTCATTAAAACTA
The DNA here is from genome assembly GCA_907164525.1 of Lophiomys imhausi. Lineage (NCBI taxonomy): Eukaryota > Metazoa > Chordata > Mammalia > Rodentia > Muridae > Lophiomys > Lophiomys imhausi. The sequence goes on along the minus strand of CAJQZJ010037404.1, from coordinate 96,758 downwards.
TATACATATATATGTATGTATACATATAATATGAGGAAAATACAAAATATAATTCCATATGACTTTTTGAAACATCCTTAGTGTTACTTAGCTCTCCTCTCCCTTTCTATATTCTTTCCCCCTCTCAAGTTAAAGCCCTCCCTTTCCCATTTCTCTTCTCATATCATCTCTATCCTGTGATTCCCCTCCCTTGCTCCTCTTCCAAGCCCATAGTCCCTTTTTCCCTTCCTGATTTCTTCAGTCATTCCACATTATGTGCTCATATCAGAAGATTTGGAGCTAGGAACCACATATGAGAAACAATATGTGGTGTGACCCTTCTGGGTCTGGGTTTCATCACTCAGTATGATGTTTTCTACTTCCATCCATTTATCCACAAATTTTACTTTCCTTTACAGCTGAATGGGATTCTATTGTGTATATGTACCACATTCTCATTATCCATCCATCAGTTGAAGGACATTTAAATTGTTTCTATTTCCTAGCTATTGTGACTAGAATGACAATGAACACTACTGAGCAAGTATGTGTGGAGTAGGATATGGAGTCATTTGGGGCATATGCCCAAGAGTGATATAGCTGAATCATATGGTAGCTTTATTTTTAATTTTTTGGAAATTCTCCACACTGATCTTCAGAGTGGCTGCAACTGTATAATGCACCAATAGTGAGTAAGGGTGCACATCTTCTCCATCATTTGTGGTTCATTATTTTGTTGGTCTGAGACATTCTGCCTGCTCATTTCCAAAATTTCTAGGGATTATGAACATTTTTTTGAGTTGTATCTTAGCTGTCTTTATTTCTTCTTTTGAGAATGCTATTCAGATCCCAGGCCCATTATTGAATCAGTTGTTTTCTTGTTTTTACAGTTCTTTATATAATTTAATTATTAATCCTTTATCAGATGTATACTTAGCAAAGATTATCTACCACTCTGTGGACTCCCTTGTTATTATATTGTTTTCTTAGCTGTACAAGGCTTTTTAATTTTATGAAAGTCCAACTTGTCCTTTGTTGGCCATAATCCATGATAAACATAAATAGAAAAAAAAATCCTCATTAAAGTGCTTATAAATGAATTTAGGCATATACCAAAAAGATTATTCACTGTAATCAAGTTGGTTTTATCTCAGAAATACAGGAGTTCAACATACTTATATCAATAAATTTAATGAACTGTATAAATTGATTTAAAGACAAAAATCACATGACCACTTAATAGATATAGAAAGCACCTTTGCAAAATTCAACATACTTTCATGATAAAAGCCTTAGATAGAGTAGGACTGGGGGAAACATATCACAAGATAATAGAGGCTATATATGATAAATTCATAGCCAACATCCTACTAAATTGAGAAAAACTTGAAGCAATCCCATGAAAATTGGGGGCAAGACAGGCCTCTCCATTCTCCCCACTCCTTTTCAATGTGCTGCTCAAAGCATTAGCTGGAACAATAAGAAAAGAAATGGAAATTAAAGAGCTCCAAATAGAAAAAAAAAGAAATCAAGATTACCCCTATTTACAGATGAGTTGCTATTATTATTCATAAGAAATCCCAAAGTTCCACAAAAAAAAACATATAGAGTCAATCAACAATCTCAATAGAATGGTAAGATACAAAATTGACTTAGAAATATTAATAGCCTTTTTATCCAACAGTGATGAGAAGGAGATCATGAACATGCTCCCATTCACAATTCCCTCAAATAAAATTAAATCCCTAGAAATAAACTTAAACAAGAAGTGAAGGACCTCCACAATGAAATCTTCTAATCTCTAAGAAAGAGATTAAAAAACACATCAATGAACAGAAATATTTTCCATCTAAATGGGCTTTAAAATTAATATTTTGAAAATGGCCATCCTACCAAAAGCAATTTACCTATTTAATACATTTTTTCACAAAAATACAAACTAAATTCTAAAATTCATTTGAAACTACAAAAGACCCCATATAGTTGAAGAAATCCTGAACAAAAAGGACAGTTCAGGAGGAATTACCATTTTAGATTATAAGATATATTACCGAGCTATAGTACCAAAACAATATGGTACTGGGGGAAAAAAAAGACATATAGACCAAGTGAACAAAGTAGAAGACCCAAAAGTGAATGCATATATCTATAGCAATTTGATATTTGACAAAGATGTCAAAAAAAAAAAAAACCACTTCAAAAGCATCTTCAAAAAGCGGTGCTGGGAAAACTGGATATCTACATGTACAAGAATGAAATTAGTCTCCTATCTATTAATTACCCTGTTTAAAAATCATCAACTGCAAATGAATCAAAGACCTTAATGTGAAGCATGGTGCTGAAACTCTAGAAGAAATATGGATACTATCCTGGAAGGTATAGGTGTGAGAAATGACATTCTGAATAGGACTCTGCTTTTGATACCAGCAAAGGCCTTTGAGAGTCAATCTTAGTCACTTCTATTGCTGTGAAGAGACACCATGACCAAGGCAACTCTTATGAAAGAAAGCATTTAATTGGGTGCTTGTTTACTGTTTCAGAGCTTAGTTCACCAAGGAAGGGAGAATGTCAGCAGGCATGACACTGCAGTAGTAGTTGAGAACTACCTCCTGATCTTCAGGCAGAGAGAGCAAGACAGAGACAGAGAAAGAGACAGAGAGACAGAGAAATGGCCTGGCATTGGCTTTTGAAACCTCAAAGCCCAA
>CAJQZJ010037404.1:67884-89074 GCA_907164525.1 Lophiomys imhausi | reverse complement strand
TCTGTGCCATTGTATGTTGGATCTGCTTTTTGCTTTTTTTTTTTTTTTTTTTTACAGTGGGATACAGTTAAGAGATTGCCATGAGTCTCAGAAGAGACTTTGTACTTTTAAACAGTGATGAGACTGTGATAGACTTTGGGGGTTTTTGAAGTTGGACTAAATGCATTATGATATGGCTATAAGCCTATGAGAACCAGAGAGTAGGATATTGTGGTCTGAATGAGAATGGCTTCCATAAGCTCTTATATTTGAATGTTTGGTCACTAGGGAGTGGAATTATTTGAAATGATTAGAAGGATTAGCAGGTGTGACCTTATTGGAGGAAGTATGTTAATGGGGGTGGGCTTTGAGGTTTCAAAAGCCCATGCCAAGCCCACTGTCTCTCCCTCTCTGTCTGCAGATCAGGGTGTAGCTCTCAACTCCTTCTCCAGCATCATGCCTGCCATGCCTGCTGAGATTCTCCCCACTATGCTGATAATGGACTCACTCTCTGAAACTGTAAGCAAGCCCCCAATCAAATGCTTGCCTTGGTCATGGTGTTTCTTCACAGCAATAGAACAGTGATTAAGACATAAATCTACTTAAATTTATCACATGTGGTAGGTCTACCTACCTACCCATGTAATTCTAGCACTTAAGAGGCTGGGGAAGAAGAGTGGCAAATTGGAAGCCAGTTTTAGCTATCTCGTAAGATGGAATCTCAAAAAAAAAAATAGCTAGATGAATAGTTATTTACAGAATGGGTTTCCAGTTTCTTCCTATTTCTTCTTTTAGTAATTGAAATTTAAAGAGGAATGACTACATTGCAATGAACCCTGATTTTGTTTTTTTTAATGTTTATTTATTACTTCAAGTTACATCTCCATCACAGCCCTCTCCCTCCACCCCTCCCAGCCCCACCCTCCTACCCTCTCACCCTTCCCCCAGAATGCATAATTCTTTTTTTTCAGTCCAACAAATGGTTCTTTCTCTTATAACAATAAATACAGTACAAAATAACTGAAATAAATAGGCCACAATTCTGAGAGTTATATGGCTTAGCATACATTCTCAATGTCCAGTCCATATGTATTTGGCCCCTGACTTTAACATTCTACTATCTAACTATCTCCATGAGTTTAAAGTTCTCTATCTAACTCAGCTTTCATACTTACTTGCATCACAATTTTAAAAACATCTTCTTAGATCCAGAAGGCCCTCTTGCTTCCTAAACAACTCAAAATTTAACTATGAGACTCTAGCTATCTATTCTTCAACCACCTCAGATACCTGAGCGGGATAAATATATCTGATTATATAGGAAGTACAGGGCCTGCAGCTTCCAAAACTAAGAAATGACATATCTGTGGCTGCCTCGACAGTTCCCATTTTCTCTCCATACATTACAGCATCAATCTTCAGCTGTTTGGCCCCGTTTCTCTGACAGACGTTGATTGTAGAGCAGGAATTATGAAGGACTTACCTACCCAGTCTTGGCAGAGCTAGGCTGTCGACTTACCTGCTTCCAAATTTTGTCCTTTTTGGACAACAGTCTGTCTACAGTTGAAGCAAGGGGGGTTTTTTGCCAAGAGATAGGCTTGCCACTAATTCAACCATCTCACACTGGAGATTCTTCTATGCTCATCTTCTACTTGGAGTGGAATAGGGGATGCTATCAGGAGCTGGCATGTCTCGATATCAAAAAAATATTAATTTAAGAAAACATCTTTGAATGCCATACTCTGCAGATCTCTTGGGGTTTTTGAAGACGCCCTATCTATCTCTTATGTTTAGATAAGCAAATGTTGCTGTCTCTTAACAACTTGATTTCTGAGTAGCTTAGAAAATAACTGTGATAGACTATCATAGTAACTAACAAAGTGACACACTTGCATGACTGTTAGTTTGTATTTCTCATTTATATCTATATCCAAGTTTGCCTCCATTTTATCAAGCCTATATAATAAATTTTAATAATGCCATAATCATTTCTGTTCATTCTCTAGTGTGTATCCAAACTTGTACATAACTAACCCTTTGTATGCATGAAATAGAATTCTATGCATCACATAATATTCTTATGGCTGGAATTCTATGGCTCTTGACTTCTGCCTTTTATGTTATATGAATAGATTTTATGGCACAATCTTGATTCCTTTTATTTTTAAATAATTTTTGAACTTTTTTATTGATGGCTCTTAGGATACTAGCATGCATCTCTATTTATTTTTTGTGATGTGTGTGCATCTGTTTTGCCATATTCATCTGTATATTGCCATGTGTTGCTGGCGGCCTGAGCCAGGATCCCAGTGACAGGGGGCGAGAAGGTGCACAGTCAATGACATAAACTCTGGGAGTTTGGCCAGTGGCAAAGCAGACTCATTTATTATGGAAATTGGGCTCCCTTTTATCCCCTCTCCCTGTGGCCCATTGGTTCCCCAGCTGCTCGCCACCACCTGGCTCATGCATGTTGGTCCACTCTCCATCACCTGATATGCATAATCAGTCTTGGGGTCCATTGGCCGAACTCAGGTTGGCTCCGATGGAAGTCTCAAATGTGCATATGCACACTATTTTATGGCAGGCCTTGTGTTCCTGCATCTTTATTTCTTATAGCCAGCTTCAGATTATGCTCAGATAGATCAGTGAAATACTTGATTTCTGTATAGCTCTCCTCCTTACTTTATGCTTTTTTCTATTAGTGTCATTTATGTGTCCTTAGTGAGGCTTTCTGTTGCTGTGATAAACACCATGACCATACGCAACTTGGTTTATTTCACCTTACAACTCTCAGGTGATACCCCATCACTAAGGGAAATCAGGGCAAAAACTCAAGAAAGGAGGAACATGAAGGCGGGAACTAAAACAGAAAACATGGAGGAGCCCTGCTTACTAACTTATACTCTTTGGTTCATTCAGACTGCTTTCTTATACATCTCAGAAACAACTGCCCAGAATGACACCACTTCTACAGGGCTGAGTCCTCCAAGTCCTCCTACATCAGTTCTTAATGCAGATCTGGTGGAGGTGTTTTCTCAGTTGTTGTTCCTTCTTCTCAGGAACCCTAACATGTGTCAAGTTGGCCAAAAAGACAACGAGGACAATATTTAAAAACACAACTTTATGTGTTTCTAAGTTATAACTCAGTATTACACGGCTATAATTATTTTGTACAATATCCCATACTTTTTAGGTTAAGAGATGATATAAGGAAAATAAATCTATAAATACATATTTTATTATTTAATTTTGTAAACTTTATTATAAAAATACTTGTAAATAAAATAATAAAATTTCATACATAAAAATTAACCAAACCCAAAGTCTATAAATCTCAGTGAATTTCAATACATTTGTTCTAGTCATTATAAAATTATGGGACTAGAGTTTTTCTTGGTTTAGTTTTGGTAGTTTGACTGAATCTAAAAATTCATCCATTGTTGTTAGGTTTTCCAAGTTCATGGAGTACAAGTTTTTAAAAATATTCTCTTATAACATTCTGAATTTCTTTAATGTGTGTTGTAGTGTTTCCATTTTTATTTCTGATCCTGTTCATTTGTGTCCCTTTTTTTTTTCTTTCCTTTTTTTTTTTTTTTTTGTTTTTGTTTTTGTTTTACTTGGGTCAAGGATCTGTCAATTTTCTTTATCTTTAAACAACTAGCTCTTACATTAGTTAATTCTTGTATTCTTTTCTTTGCTTCTATTTCATTGATTTCTACTGTGTTTTTTGTTTGTTTGTTTTTGTTTTATCATGGACTTGGTTTGGATTTAGTTTGTATTTGTTTTACCAACTTTTTGAGTTGCATCATGAGGCCATTAATTTGTGCTGGTGAAGGCATATTGTCTTGGCTGCTATTGATTGTGTTTTTGTGCTACTGTCTAGGCATAAGAAACTAAGATGATTAAGTGATTCCAGGTGTTGATATCTGGTCTTGTCTTTGTTGGGTGGGTGTTTAGTTCTTTGGTTTCCTTTGCCCTCTCTAGATCTTAGAAAAGTGTGGTGGCCTGGTAGAAAGCCCATTTGCAGGTCAGTGTGTGGAAGAGAGGAATAGATATGGTCTAAGAGAAAAAACCGAGAGTGGTGGAGGGAAAAAGCTCATAAGATCCTGTCCTTCCCAACAGGCAGTGTCCCTAGGAGTTGGAGGTGTGGTGAGAGGAGGGGTGCCTGAAAGTAGGCTGCAGTAAGACAACAAATAATCTGGAAAGAGAGGGATTAGAGAGCTAGTAGGACTCTAGGTCTGAGCCAAGAATTCGAGTTTCCAGAGAATGGAATTGAAGTGGGAGGAGGGGTAGCTGCAAGCATGTTGTTACAAGGCTGGGGGTGAGCCTGGAGAGATAATAATGGAGTACAGGAAGTAGAGTTAATATAACTTCCCTCTGTGCAGTTCTTTCACCATCAAGTGAAACCTCTAGTGGCAGTCACAGGCCAAAGGATTCCTGTGGAAACCCTTGAACAAATAGGCTGTTGCACTTACATATCTCTTTGAATACAAAGAAGTTGAGCTGGTACCTAACTAGAGCCTTCACCCCTACAAACTAGTATTCATGGCACTGTAAGTTATAGTGCGTGCTACCAGAGGAGAAAGGTAAACAACAACCCAACTACAAACCTTGCAATATACAACCTGCCTGTATGATACACTGGTACAATAGTGAGACAAACAGTGGGAGTAACCAACCACTCTCTGATTGGATTTAAGTCCCCCTCTATGAGATGAAAACCCTACCTTACACTGCTGCGGTGGCCAAGAACATGTGACAAGATAGGCCATGGGCCTAGGAGAAAAGCAAATACTATACTTAGGCTAAAGGAACATAGCAATAAAATGACTCCTAGTGCCATGGATTATTACCTTGTTCAGCCAACACCAGAGAAATGTCCTCTTGCTGTAGATAGGAACTAACACAGAATCCCAAAACTGGGCAATGTACAGAAAGTGAGAGACCTTGGAACACTCAGTCCTAAGTGAGATGTCTTCATCACACCCCTTCCCTCAGGGTTTAGGGACCTATGTGGAATAGGATAAGGAAAGACTGTAAGAGTCAGAGGGGATGAATGACACAAAGGAAACTGTGTCCCTTAAATACAACAGAACTGGCATATGAACTAATGAGAGACTGTGGTGACATTCACAAGGCTGTACAATTTCAAGCCAGGCAGACACACAGAGAAAGAGAGAGAGAGACCCTGAGACCTAAATATTTAAAATTAATATCCAGAAATGAGAGAAATCATGTCATTTGTCTTTCATAGCACCTTTTCACTATTCATTCATCAGTTAATGGACATGTAGGCTATAATGAACAGATATCTTTGTTGTAAGATATGTATCCTTTAGGTACATGCCCAAGAGTGGTATAGCTGGGTCTTGTAGTAGGTCTGTTTCTAGGTTTTTGATGAACCTCTGTCGCGTCCCCCTCGACAAGCAAGGAAAACGCAACTCACAAAAGCTCTTCTCCAGCAGTTTATTCAGGTCCCTTGAAAACAGTCTTCCGAATTCCGAATGCCCGGGCAGACCCAACCCACAGGCTAAATACTAAATGAACAGCCAATCAAGTAAAGCCACGTAGTGCTATCTTAGAGGCCCACGTATGCGGAAGCAAGCCAGATCAGCGGTCTTAGCCAAATATGGACTTGTTTATCATCGAGAGCGCTCACCGTCGGGCTGGTGGAAGGCGGAAACCGGCGCCATCTTTAGGGCGCGGCACATCGCAGCTCTCTACAGTTCCCCCTTTTTTTATTTTTTCTAAAGTAGATAAAAAGTCCCTGGAAAGGCTTCGTAATCCCTCTATCTGGGGATCTCACGGTGGGCCTGAGCCTGTAGGAGGGCGGTGCTCAAACTCTTACCCGTCTCTGGGTCAGCCTCCCCACTTGGGACTGCCCTGTCTTAGGTGGCCGAGACTTACCCGTCTACTCCGTTATTGACTTGCCAGACCCTAATATCCGTGGAACGAATACCTCAGTGGGCAGGGACTATGCTTAGTGAAGATTTACTTCACGGCAGCGAGCCATGCCTGAGGGGACTGGCCCGCCTCAATGGCGACAAGGGCCTGTATAATCATGGCTGCATTACGCTTTTGTGTGGCTCTCATTTTGTAGATGCACCATAGGCAAAACAGAGAGGCTAGTATCATCAGTATCGCCAAAGAGCCTACACCCGCCCACTCCTTAAGATGATCCATAGCCGTCTGTATCCAGGAAGTTAAGCCAGTAGCCAGGCTCAGATCCACCCGAGTGGAGTTGATGTGGACAATTGTCAATCTCAGCTCTCTCATCAAATTTTCAAATTCAGCCAACCAATCCTGTAAGAGGAACTTTGACAATTGTCTAGACAAATTAGCAGCCTTTGTAAAATTTTGATACTGCACGGAAGTAACACACAAACCTTGCATTTTCCACTCACACCCCAATTGTGCTAGTTGCCAAAGAGAATCAATCTGTTCTTGTATTAAATCTATGCGTTGATTAACTATCATAAGGCCTCCTTTGAGATGAGAATTCATAGAGGTCTGAGTATCCAATGCCTGTGCCACAGTGGCTGAGATGTTATTCAGGGCATTGGCAGTCTGTATAGAACTAGACAAGGCAATAGCTGAGGCAGTAGCTCCCACAGCAGCAATAGTGATGGCAGTAACAATAGCTGCAGTGATGCCAAAATCTCTTTTAAACCTGAATAGCATCATGGTATTAGGAGCCTCTACAGGAACTGGTACATATCGAGGCATTCTAGTCACCACAGCCACAGGAAAGGCTGTGGCATTCCAGCATAGGGCATAAAAACATGTGCCCGGAGTGCATACTAACTTTTCTTCACCCAAGGATGCACTCCCATTACTTACAATCCACAGAAAAGGAGGCCAGAGACATACTGGCGAGGCTGAAAAGTTCTTGTTGCGGTAAGAATGAAATAAAGAATTCCAAGTACCAGAGCCACTACCGCTAGAAAAATCCAATTTGGTAGCAGACCCTAGGGAAAAATTACCTCTTTGATAAATTCCCCCCCCCCCAAGCATAATGACAGGTCCCAAGTCCATGCAACTTCCATTTACTCCACACAAAAGCCACAAATCAAAAGGATTGGTGGCAGTCTGCTGAGGATCCCTAGTAGATATATCAAGCATTCCTGTACAAGACTTATTCACTATATTACTAATCATGGGGCTAAAGGAAAAATAATCTTGTTGAACCCAAACTGCTCTGCGCTCCTGACATCCAGTCCAGGGAAAAGGTCCTTCCTCTCCTGTGGATCCTCTACAAAAAGGTGCCCAGCGTGGCTGTCTGGGGGGGTCCCGGTCAGAGACTCGTGTGGGCCACCATCCTTCAAGGCGAGAACCGTTGCCTGAAAACAAACCACCACTCCTACCCCCAAACCTCAGTTGTGGTAAAAAATCTGCTGACTGCTGAGACAATTTAGTGCATTTTGTATCATCTGACCTATTGAAGCTCATTAAAAAGCACAAACTACCCTTCAAGCTGACATTTCTATTACCCTCTATAGGGCTTTTCTGATCATCAAAGGGAAGGTAGGGTAAGCCTAGGCTTCTATTACTGCTAAATAAACGTGGAAACACAGTTGCATCATGTCTGACTGGCATCGGCTTTGGGAATATCGACAGGATCCCCCATCTCGGCTCGGTCATTCCTGACATACTCACTGCTACTATCACCAGGATCCCTAGGAAGGTTTTCATGACGAATCTTCCTCACAAGGCATTCAGGCACCCACACTGGATCTTGTTGATCCTGAGGAAAAACACAAACAGACCCTCTCGCCCATGTTAGCACGGGGTCAGGCCCCCGCCAAGAGCCTGTCAAAATATCCTTCCACTTCACCATGCTTTTAGGTGAACCATGGGAATCCTGATGTCTGTCCGCTGCTGAGCGGCCTTGAGCATCCAAATTGAAAAAGTTTAAAGTAAATAAGGCTAAAGACATTCTCTCCTTGGGGGTACGGCCTTGGCCTATTCCCCCTTTCTGTTTTTGCAAGCATTCTTTCAAGGTGCGATGAGCACGCTCCACAATTCCTTGTCCTTGAGGATTGTATGGTAATCTGTGATTAAGCTGTACCTCCATCTGATTACAGAAGGAAACAAAGGACTGTGCCGTATAGGCTGGTCCATTATCCGTTTTCAGCTGCTGTGGTTTTCCCCATGCAGCCCAGGCTTCTAAGCAATGTCCTATGACATTGCGAGCCTTTTCTCCACTCATAGGTGTAGCATGTATGATACCTGAGCAGGTATCCACAGATACATGAATATATTTTAAGGTTCCAAATTCTGAAATGTGGGTAATGTCCATTTGCCAGATTTTGAGTGGCATCAACCCTCTAGGGTTCACTCCCATACTGGGAGGATGATGATGAATCACACACTGAGGACAGTCCAAAACTACTTGTCTAGCATCTGCTCTAGACAAATGGAATTTCTGCTGTAGAGTTTTTGCATTTACATGAAATAATTGGTGAAACTGTCTGGCTTGGTCCAGGAATGAGCTCCAAAAAATGCATTCCATCCTGGTCCATTGATCAACTTTATCATTACCCTCACTTAATGGTCCAGGTAATCCTGTATGTGCTCTGATATGTTGAATATAAAAACACCTTTTTTCTCTGCCAGATTAAAACTTGTAACTCTTGTAATAAGGCACATACAGTACTACTATTCTTAATAGGACCTGCTAATTCTAATACTTTCACTGCGTTGACCACATAGACTGAATCTGAAATCAAATTGAATGCAAATTGACATCTTTTAAACACCTCAATTACTATTTTCAACTCTACTATTTGGGGGGAGCCCGGTTGAAATTGACATAACACAGGCTCTTGTCTTTCTATCAAATAGGCTCTGCAGCCTGTCTTTGAGCCATCAGTAAACACATTTGGTGACCCTTGAAGTGGTACTGCTGAAGTAACCTTAGGGAATATCACTGGGTGCCCCTTAAAAAATGATAGCAATGGATGTTTAGGATAATGGTTATCAATCACTCCTTCAAAGCTACATTGCAATATTGCCCAGTCATCTACAGTGCCACACAAAATCTTAATTTGATAACTGGAATAGGGCACTATTATACTGGCAGGAGCAACTCCAAAAGACTGCAAGCATTGTTGGATACCATTCAAGGCTAAAGCAGCAAGTGCAGTGGGATAATGTTCTATGGATTTTTTCGGAGAAATCTTTGAATAGGTCCATAATAATTGTCCGTCCTGCCATAACAATCCTGTAGGTTGACCATAGGTGGCAAATATGCACAATGCAATGGGCTGTCCTTCCTGCCATCTCTTTAGGAAGGCACTCTGTAACCTTTCTTCCACTTTACATAAAGCTTTTCTTGCTTCGTCTGTTAATTGCCTAGGAGAATTAAGTGCTGAGTCACCTTTCAAAATATCATATAGGGGTCTTATTTCATAATTTGGTAGCTTTAAATAGCCTCTTACCCAATTGATATCTCCTAACAACCTTTGAAAATCATTTAAAGTCTTTAAATTATCTTTTCTTATCTCAATCTTTTGAGGTATTATCTTTTCAGGTCCAACCTTCGCTCCTAAATAATCAACCACATTTTCCTTTTGAACCTTATCAGGAGCAATAAACAACCTTTTCTTTTTTAATAATTGAACTAATTCTTCATAGGCCTGATCTAACATTTGTTCACTCTTAGCTGCCAGTAAGATATCATCCATATAATGAACACATCTCAAATCTGGAAAATTCTTTCTCAAGGGAGCAATGGCTTCCCCCACATACAGTTGGCACATAGTGGGGCTGTTTGCCATGCCCTGGGGTAATACTACCCATTCAAACCACTGATCAGGTTCCTCATGGTTACAGGATGGAACAGTAAATGCAAATCTCTCACTATCTTTGGCACACAAAGGGATGGAGAAAAAACAATCTCTTATATCTATAACTATAATGGGCCATGAGGCTGGCAAAGATGATAAAAGCGGCAAGCCGCGTTGCACTGGGCCCATGATCTGCATTTGTTGATTTATGGCACGCAGGTCATGCAATAATCTCCATTTTCAAGATTTCTTTTTAACGACAAAGATAGGTGTATTCCAGGGAGATACAGATGGTTTTATATGCTTTAAAGACATCTGTTCATCCACCAAATCTTTGGCTGCATTCAATTTTACAGAGGAAAGTGGCCACTGAGGAACCCATACTGGATCCTCCGTCTTCCATGTTATGGGAATGCCCTCCTCAGTGGCCCCTAGAAAAAACCCAGGCCCTGTCTCTTTTGTCTTTGCTGCATAGATATGGGACTCTTTCGTCCCTGCAAATATTTTCCTATTCCAAAGCCTGGAGCATATCCCATATCTTGCATCATACATTGGGCTGAATCAGAATAGTCATTACTCAATTTAAATCCCATATCCTTTAAAAGGTCTCTTCCCCAAAGGGAGATAGGGAGCTCAAATACATATGGCTGCATTTCTCCTGAGTGGTTTTCTTGGTCCTGCCACTTTAATAACCTTGCACTCATATCTGGAGTCTTAGCATAACCCAGGCCTTGAAGTGTTTGAGAAGAGGCTTGTACGGGCCAACCTGAAGGCCAGTCTTTCTTTGCTATGATACTCCTATCAGCCCCAGTATCCAAAAGGCCCAGGATCTTTTTACCATCAACTTTTAACTCCAAGACGGGGCGTTGGTCCAAATCCAGGGAGAGAAAAGTCAGATCTGTGCCTGTGGACCCAAAACCATCTTTTCCTCTCTCTCTATCCTTTGCTGCATAGCGGTCATGTAAGCTCGGCAACATGATCAATTGAGCAATTCTATCTCCAGGAGAGATAGCCGTTATACCACGGGAGGAGGCTACCATGATCTTAACCACTCCTGTATAATCTGGATCTATAACTCCAGGATGGACAATAAGTCCTCTCAAGGCTGATGATGACCTCCCTAACAACAAACCAACTGTACCAGGTTCAAGGGGTCCTTTAAAATCTGTTTCAATTAACTGGACCCCCATTTGGGGCATTAATACGAGTCTGGTGGTGGAGCAGAGGTCCAATCCTGCTGAGCCTGCAGTGGCTCTCCGCGGTCTCTCGGATGGCGGAGGGTTGGCCATCTCTCTTGATTCTGTTCTTTGTCCTGATTCTCTACTGCCCCATATATTTGTGGGCCCTGAGGTCGTGGGCCCCGCTGTCCGTTTTTTGGACGAGCGCCACCATAACCTTGAGTTAAAGGCTGGCCATGGATGTCTATCACTGAACGGCATTCATTAGCCCAATGGTTCCCTTTTTTACATTTTGGGCATAACCCCGGCTGCCTGGGGCGTTGTACACTTCCTGTACTTTCTGTACTCCTTCCCCTGGGGCACTGTCTTTTAAAGTGTCCCATCTTGCCACACTTAAAACAAACTCCTGAACTTCCTCCACCTTTTCTGGCCAACTGTATTACTGCGGCAGCAAGACCAGCATTAGTTAACGGCCCTCCAAGCTCTCTACACACTTTCATCCAGGCTTCTAGGCCTTTGTTCTTATAAGGGGTGATAGTGGCTCTACATTCTTTGGTACATTGCTCATAGACCAACTGTTTTATTAGTGGCAAAGCAGCATCCGGGTCACCAAAAATCTTCCCTGCTGCTTCCACCATTCGTGCTACAAAATCTGAAAAGGGCTCCATGGGGCCCTGTAGAATCTTAGTTAAGTTCCCACTCACCTCCCCTTTATTAGGAAGAGATCTCCAAGCCTTGATAGCTATCTTGTTTATTTGCTCATAAATCTGAATAGGATATCCTATCTGCTGGTTGGCAAATCTCCCCTGCCCAAGCAGCATATCTCTATCCCAGGCTGGATTTCCATCTCTCTGATTAATGGCTGCTTGCTCAGTAGCATACTCAATCAAGAAAGCTTTCCAGTCTAAGTATTGCCCTGGACTTAAGCAGGCGCGGACCAGGCCACTCCAATCACTCGGAGTCATACAATGTCTGCTTAATGCTTCCACTTGAGCCATTGTAAAAGAAGCAGTAGTACCATAGGTACGAACCGACTCTGCAAGGGACTTAACCACCTTAAAATCAAGCGGTTCCTCGTACCTGTTCCCTTGTGGGTCTTGGTATACCGGATAGGCAAACTGTAATTCTGTTCTTACTTGTGTCCACATCCCCGGGCAGAAAGATCTCCCTACTTTCAGGGACTGAACAGGCTGATCTATCTGAGTGGCTTCTGGATATGGAGGAGGAGTGGAAGGCGCCGCAGCAACGGCTTTACTTACACCAGCTGCCGCCAGCGTGGCTGAAGGCGCTGCAGCAACGGCTTCACCCACACCGACTGCCGCCGACGTGTGCTTCTCTTTTACCCTTTTCTTTTCCTTTTTTCTAATAACAGTCCTCTCCAACTGTTCTATTAGAGCGTGTAGCTCTCCTTCAGAATCCGTGCTCTCTGAGTTCTCAAAATCTCTAAAATCTCTAAGATCGGGATAGAGAGGAACCTTCTTTTTGCCTCCCTTTTCACTGTCTGCCTGCTCAAATCTTTTGCCTTTGTTACTTTCCTTTTCACTGTCTACCTGCTCAGATCTTTCCCCTTGCAGCAGTTCCAAGGCTGATTGTCCCTCTTTGATTGCATTACAACATCTCTGATCTTCTAAACAACTCCTCACCATTTTCCAAATCGGTCTTACTCCATGCTTCAGAGTCCCTTGCTCCCAAGCAAAATCCAAGTCCCTGCGTAATTTGTCCCAGCAGGATACCGTAAGATTCCCGGACACCGCAAACCACGGAGCCACGGAATCACATTCATTCAAAAATCTTTCTAGGTTAGACTTCTTAATCTTCAAATTCCTAGCTAAAAGTAGCTCCTGAAGAGCCAGAAAAATTGGATGTGACTCAGACAATCCCATGTTTAAAAATTTACTTTCGGTTCGCAGCTTCCCCGCGAAACTTTACTTTTTGTTCGCTATCTCCGCGAAACTTTACCGTATGTTCACTATCTCCACGAATTTTTACCGTATGTTCGCTATTATCCGCGAATCTTTACCGTATGTTCGCTATTATCCGCGAATCTTTACCTTGTGTTCGCTATCTCCGTGAAACTTTATTGTCCTAATTTATCCTAGGAACTTACCAGCGCTGCCCCTGACTGCAGGAGTTCTGAGTCTTTTTTGGGTTCCCCGTACGGGCCACCACTTGTCGCGTCCCCCTCGACCAGCAAGGATGACGCAACTCACAAAAGCTCTTCTCCAGCAGTTTATTCAGGTCCCTTGAAAACAGTCTTCTGAATTCCGAATGCCCGGGCAGACCCAACCCATAGGCTAAATACTAAATGAACAGCCAATCAAGTAAAGCCACGTAGTGCTATCTTAGAGGCCCACGTATGCGGAAGCAAGCCAGATCAGCGGTCTTAGCCAAATATGGACTTGTTTATCATCAAGAGCGCTCACTGTCGGGCTGGTGGAAGGCGGAAACCGGCGCCATCTTTAGGGCGCGGCACATCGCAGCTCTCTACAAACCTCCACAATGGTTCATCAAATTTCCATGGTAGCTGCACAAGTTTGCAGTCTTCTCAGCAGTGAAAGTGTTCCACTTTCCCCTCATCGTGTAAACATTTGTCACCGTTTATATTTGAATCTCACCATTTATTTTTAATCTTAGCCATTTTGACTAGAATAAGAGGAAATCTCAAAGTAGCTTTGATTTTCATTTCCCTGATGGCTAAGAATGTTGAGCTTTTTGTTAATCTTTTTCAGCCATTTGTATTTCATCTTTTGAGAAATCTCTGTTTAGTTTCATTTGTCCCATTTTTAATTGGGTTGTTTGTTTTAGGTGTTTAGTTTTTTTAGATCTTTGCCTAGATTATCAGATCTTTCTCTCTTTCACTTTTCAATACCCTTTCTTTATTTAGTATTTTCTGGTTTGTGGTAGTTTGAATGAAAATTGTCTCCCATAGTTTCATGTATTTCAACACTTGGTTCTCAGTTGGTGGCTCTGGGGAAGGTTTAGGTGGTATAGCCTTACTGAAAGAAGCTCATCACCGCCAGGCATGATGGCGCACGTCTTTAATCCCAGTACTTGGGAAGCAGAGGCAGGTGGATCTCTGTGAGTTCAAGGTCAGCCTGAACTACAAAGTGAGTCCAAGACAACCAAGGCTACACAGAGAAACCCTGTCTTAGAAAAAAAAAGAAGAAGAAGAAGTTCATCACAGGGGGGTAGCTTCACTCTACTTCTAGTTATCTCTCTCTGCTTCATGCCTTTGGTTGCTTTCTTCTGTGGCCACCATACCTCCTCACTGTGATGGACTCTTAACCCTCTAGAATCATAAGCCAAAATGAACTGTAAGAATCTTCATTTTCAGAGTCTTTAATTCCTACACTACACTCTGATCATAATTCCCCATCCCCAAACTCTCTAAGGCCAACCTGGTTTACAAAATGAGTTCTGGGATAGCCAGGACCATTACACAGAGAAACCCTGTCCTGTTTCGGGGGTGGGGGTGGGGGGCAGATACAGGGAACTTGCCCAATTTTCCCCTCTCACTAACAGAACAGCCACCATTGAAGGATGATATTTCGATTAACAGTTACTGGAATGTGATGCTCTCTTCTGGCATGTAGGGGTACATGCGAATTGAGCTCTCATATATGTAAAATAAATAAATAAATCTTTTAAAAAAGAATCTTCATTTTCAGTATCATTTGAGTTTTGGTTTTCTTTAAAAATTCAAACTATTTTCAATTATTGGGTTTACTTTATCATTTTGTCATCTCTTTGTGTTTGTCTTTTTTCAGTTGTTTATCCATAGTTGTAATCATTCTTTTCTTAACAGGAGTCATGGTTATGGTATTTATATTTGGGAGAGAAGACATGTTATTTTGGTTTTTGGTTTTTTTTTTTTATTATGTGTGTTGTTATTGTTTTATGCATTGGGATTTGTGCATCTGGAGTTAGTTTGTTGGTTGAGTTTTTCTTTCTTTTTTTTTAAATCACTTTTCTTCTTTCATTGGGGATATTTATAATGTTTAGGTGGGGGGAAAATTATGGCAAGATTCAGACAGGTGTCATTTTGTCTAGTTGTTGGGGCCACATCTATCCTAGGTCTCTGTTCATCAGCTCCAGCTTGGTACCTTCAGTGATTTGGTAGTAAGGAGCTTATAACAAGTTCTCATGGCAATATAGACTGGTCCTGGGTCTCAAGCGTACATAGGGCACCTTGAGGGTTCCAGTCAAGCAGCTGGCAGAGCTCTGGGAAGCCTCAAAAGGAGAAAGTATCCTGGATCTTTCTGCCACATATGCTAGATAGAGTGCCTTTTGAGAGCAGGCTGAGAACTTGTGAGTCCCAAAGGGAAGGAGATAGGTCAGAAGGAGAGTAAAGCCTCTGGCAAGCAGTCATGGGCCTATCTGAATGGAGGGGTCTGTGAACTTGAGTGTAGATAGCCTACCTGTGTCTCTATGGCAAGTGACCAGGCCAAAGGCTTCCTGGTGGGAAGGGTTCTGGGTTCTGGTGAATCCCAAAGGGAGACAGAAGGGCAGGAAAAGGTCATTGTAGTGAACAGCCCTGGAGTAGCCAGAATGAAAGGTATCTTTGAAGGGAAGCTCAGTATCTCCATGTCATACAGGCAGCAATGTGGAGTGTTTTAAAATGCATATTCCCTGGCTTCTTCCCCCAACATTGTGATTTCATAGACTGGTGGGACTCACAAACCTGTAGTTTTCAAAGCCCCCCAGATGTATAGTGCAGCTACACATGGTAGGAAAGTACCACCATTGATGAAAGTTCTTCCTGACGCTGAGGTTTTAGATTGGCTAACCTAATTCTTAACTATTCTTTTAAAAACCTTGATTACAGAAGTTACTGAGATGGCTCTCAGTGAGTAAAGGGACTTGCCGCCAAGCCTGACGACCTGAGTTTGGACCCCAGGACCCATGTGGTACAGACAGAGAACTGAATACTGCAGGTTGTCCTCTGACATACTCCATACTCCACGCACATACAGTAAATAAACAAATGTAATCGAATATTTAAAATAAAATCTTGCTGGTTACAGAAACAGAAGATCTGTGGAAGCCTGACGCTGCAGCATCACATGCTGGAGCCAATTCAACGGATCCCTCGCTATGAGATGCTCCTTAAGGACTACCTGAAGAAACTGTCCCCTGACTCCCCAGACTGGAATGATGCAAAAAGTAAGTGTTTTTATTCTCCCTCAACAAAAAACATAATGATATTTCCAAACTGCCCTTTGGTTCCAAAGATTCGTCTTAAAACTGCTTTAGTCAAGTGTCACTGTCAGAAAATCATCTCACTGAAAATTGTTACAGGCCTTAAGTCAGGACCACACCTATTTAGAGAAATACAGATCATTCTTCCCATTCTGGATTCATGTTAATAACTGTAGGCTTAGAAAATGTTTGGAGTAGTAATATAGTTACCTTCTCAAAGGACATGAGCATTTGGAACTACAGGTGCTAAGAAGACATTTACTATGTAAATGTAACCTGTTAGCCTTACTCCCTAACATACATAGGACATAAGGTGCTTTATTATCTAGTAACATTTTCCTCAACAACAACAGCAAAAGCCTGGTGTGCTGCCACACATCTTTAATCCCAGCACTTGGGAGGCAGAGGCAGGTGGATCTCTGGGTTCAAGGCCAGCCTGGTTTACAGACTGAGTCCAGGATAGCCAGGGTTTCACAGAGAAACCCTGTCTTACAAAAGCAAAAACAAGACACAACTTTATTCCAGTTGTGTTGGTTGTCTTAATTATTTCATTAGATTCAAGTGAAAAAAAGTTTTTAAGACTAATGAGCTTCCTTAATTCTTTAGTTTCTCGTGCACTTTTAATTTTTTTGTGACATTAAAAATAGAGCCCAAAGATTTGCATATCACATTCTAATATGTACATGGTGGCCTTATATCTCTGTAGTAAGGAGGCAGAGACAGGTGAATTTCTTTGAGTTCCAAGCCAGCCAGGGCCATATAGTGAGACCCTGTCTCAAAAAAAAAAAAAAAAAGGAAAAGAAAATATACCTTCAGGCCTTTAATACAGTTTTTTCTTTTGTAACCCTCTAAAAAACTTAATGAGATGAATAAATAATTAAGAAATAGTCATGGTTTAATATTGACGAATACAAGGAGTCCAGGGACAACTGGACAACTGAAACCTCTGAAGAAAAGGGACCAGATACCAAAGAAGACAAATAGCCCATATGATCCAGCCTCACAGAGTTTCTCAATAGCTGTTTCCTCAAAATCTACAACCAGAACAACTCAAAATGGCTAGCTAAGATGGTTCAACCCCACAGACTGTTCCAGCCAGTACTTCAGTAAAGCCCTGAACTTTCCCACCCAAAGTTCAGCTTCTGACTGCAAACTTCTTAGGACATTTAAATAGCTGAGCACAAAAGGACTGAAAATCAAATGTTACTATTAACTTGCTTAACCATTTTCCATTCTTATTTGGGCCCCAAACAGGTTTCCTACATCCCAAATCAGCAGGAAGTAATTTTAAGAGTGCGACATCCCATTCCCAGAAGGTGGGGTGGGTGGGTTTTTTTTCCCATCTGATGGGTTATAGATGTTTGTTGTTATTTAGGGGGATGGGTTGCAAGTTGTTAAATGGGCTTGTTAAATAGGTTTTGGAGGTTAGACCCAGGGGTGCCTCTCTTTTTTTTTTTCTATCCTTCTTTCTCTCCTATGGAGGGGGTAAACAACTTGATAAAAAATGGGATATAAACATAATATAGAAATAATAAAAAGGGACAGATTATTGAATATACTCATATCTTTGTATATTGATACAAAATTAAGATTATATTTGGCTAAATTGGTATTGATCTTTATATATTGATACAAAATTAAGATTATATTTGGCCACATTGGTATTGATCTTTGTATATTGATACAATTAAGGTTAACTCTTTTTAAGGTATTGTACCTAGGTAACACTTAAAAATGCAATGTGAAGTTTTGGCCTTTTGATAGCAACTGTCACAAACTGTTTAGGGTAGTTAAGAAATGAAAAGTAATAGTCATTCAAACGTCATTTTTTTAGGTACTGGCGTGGTTTATCACAAATGTTTTCTAAGTTAATCAGAAATCAAGTTGCTAAGAGACAAACAACATTTGCTTATCCAAATATATGGAGATAGAAAGGTGGTCTTCAAAAACCTCAAAAGATCTGTAGAATATGGCATTCAAAGATGTTTTCTTAATTTAAGATTTTTTTGATATCGAGACATATCAACTCCTGACAACACCCCCTATTCTAATCCAAGTAGAGGATGAGCATGGAAGAATCTCCATTTGGAGATGGTTACATTGTAGCAAGCTTGTCATTGGACAAGAAAAATCCCTTGTTTCAACTGTAGACAGAATGCTGTCCAAAAAGGACAAAACTTGGAAGCAGGTAAGTCGACAGTCTAGCTCTGCCAAGACAGGGTAGGCAAATCCTTCATAATTCCTGCTTTAAAATCAATGTCTGTCAGAGATACTGGACCAAAAGGCTGAAGATAGATGCTCTAATGTATTGAGAGAAATTGGGAACTGTCCAGGCAGCCAGTTATCTCTCATTTCTTAGTTTTGGAAGCTGATGGCTCTGCACTTCGTGTATAATCAGATATACTTATCCTTCTCAGGTCTCCGATGTGATAGAAGACTAAATAGTTATAGTCTCACAGTTAAATGTTAAGTTGTTTAGGAATTAAAAGGATGTTCTAGATCTAAGAAGATGTTTTTAAGTTGGTAATGCAGGTCTGGATGGAAAATGAGTTAGGTATAGAACTTTAAACTCATTGAGATAAATATATAATAGAATATTAATATCAGCTGCCAAATATGTATGGACTGGGCATTGGGAATGTATGTTATGCCTTATAATTTTCATAATTGTGGCCCAATTATTCTTATTGTTTTGTATTGTATTTATTGTTATAAGAAAAAGAGCCATTTATTGGACTAAAAGGGGGAGCTGTTGGGAGTAAAAGATATACCTTAAATTTTTTTTAAAAAAGCAGATAGGAGGATGAGGGGGAAGAGGGTAGGGGAAAGTATATTTGACAAGTACTAAAAATATAGTCTTTAAAAATATTCTTTTCCAGCTGGGCAGTGGTGGCGCACGCCTTTAATCCCAGCACTTGGGAGGCAGAGGCAGGCGGATCACTGTGAGTTCGAGGCCAGCCTGGTCTACAAAGTGAGTCCAGGACAGCCAAGGATACACAGAGAAACCCTGTCTCGAAAAACCAAAAAAAAAAAAAAATATTCTTTTCCTACATGTTCTTGACTTCTCTCATAAGCTGGTATTATTCTGAGATGAGGATCATAAAATATTTTTTGGGCTCAGAGCTCAAGTCATCTTGAACACAGGCCATTTCTATTATGTTTTCCCACCATCCCTATGACTTAGTGACCACAGAAACTTCTGTCCCTTTTTCCCTTCCGAAATTTGACTTGTGATCTGTCCCTGGCTTGACACTTCCTGAGAACACCGTCGAGCTTCTGGTGAATCAAAGGAGGCCTTCCAGCTCTCCCTAAACTTCTCTGGACAGTTACCCCAGCCTCTGACACTTTACCTCGTCCTGGATATCAACACACAGAACTGCTTGTGCCCACATAGTCCTGGAGCATGTAAAGATGCTGTCTCTTGCTTTTTGAGTGACCTTATCCTTTTACCCTGCCTTAGGAAGATTCATGTTTAGAAAGACAAGTGGATCTTCAGAACACAACATACAAATCAACCAGGTCACAGTATCAGGAATGTGAAGACTAAAATTCTTTGTCCTCGAATCAGATCCTGTCATGAGGACATTATACTCCTCGGTCATTTCTCTCCTCAACGTTAAATGCAGGACTCAACACAGCAAAGCCATAAAAAGATAGGCAGCTATTTTTACAGTAACAGCAGCACAGGTCGGGACACTTTCAAACAAAAACAAAAATAATATTAACATTCCATTTTTGAAATGCTGGCATTATTCCTCTGTAACCTGTTGTTAGAGGTCCCACAGAAATACTGGGGAAAGTGGGGACAGAGCTTGGAAGTGCATGTGACTTGCAACCAGATTACCTCAGAAGAGAGGCTCACTCCAGGGCAGCCATACTGCAGCCCTCCTGGCAGACTTTCCACAGCTTTTTCCACATTCTTTCTGTTTGCTCTCCGTTTCCTTTGTAGTTTTTTTCTTAGTGCTTTCCTTGTCTGGTTTCAGAAATTCTGAGGGTTAGATCTTCCAATTGCTTCTTGACAGTCAGGAGTATGCACCTAGATGAGTGGTTGTTTTCTGTTCCTCTGTGGGTTGTCATCTGGCTCCCCAGATTTCCAGCTCCAACAGCAGAAAATACACTGAGCCAAGCCAGACATATTCTCAGTAGGGCTATGGGTGGGGCTATCCTCACCAATGGAAAGAACACAGAAAATGTGGGCCTGAAGGAATGGAGCTTCACATGACTTAGGACTGGGAGGTGCTCCCAGCTACCAGTCTAGGCCCTCACTGTTCTTTACCATCAGCCACTAGAGCTCCACATACACTCTTTCCTTTCCTTTCCTTCCCAGGACCTGTTATAGCAAGAAGACCCCCAGGCTGCACACTTTCCCAGAGGAAGCTGTTTATGTGTGAACAACAGCAAAGTGTAGTACCAGAAGTTTGAGTCATAAAATCTAGGGTTTGTGTCTATGTGGAACTAGCCAAGTTACATCACTTCCTCATTTGTATCATATGGCAAAAGGAAATGAAAGCTCTCACTACTGGTAGACAATAGTTCCTCAGGGGATACTTTCCAAAATGTTCCAGCAAGTCCTTTAATTATTACTAGTAACAAACTTTACATACAGTAATATTTTTATATATAAAACTATGAAATGGTTTAATTTATAAATTAGAGATTAACAATATTTAATAAAATAAAATAATTTTAACGGTATACTATAATAAAATTTACTTTAAACTTAGGATTTTTTTCTGGAAATTTCTATGTGCTGTTTTTGACCCACAACAAGTTGACAGATGGTGGGGAACTGCTATGTATATAAAATTACCCCTGGCAAAATACCTGGCTAATGTATACTGTAAATGCAAGTTCATTTTTAAGGCCTATTATAGATTAAATGTACCTGTGAGCCTACTCATCATATATGTCATTTTGCAAGTAAATATCCTGTACATTTAGATAAACCGTTAACAAGTGACTTGTGGAACTACATACCAGGCTGTAAGTGGAAATTGCTGTGACTCCTGTTGTCTTCGATCTCTTTTTTTTTTTTTTTTTTTTTTT
>CAJQZJ010037404.1:34590-62884 GCA_907164525.1 Lophiomys imhausi | reverse complement strand
ATACATTCCAGCATCAGTCTTCAGCCTTTTGGTCCTGTTTCTCTGACTACTGATACATTTTTATACCAAAAGTAAACTTACTCTTAATATTTATTAAATTATGTAAATTTTAGTTAAATTTAAATTACCTTCTTATTTTTGATCTTTCCATATCTTGTCTTAATTTCCCAGGAGAACCTGAAGAAACTCTTAGAGATTTATGAGATGTTGGGAGAAGAAGAAGATATTGTAAACCCCTCAAATGAACTAATAAAAGAAGGGCAAATCCTCAAACTGGCAGCTCGAAACACATCAGCACAGGAGCGCTACCTCTTCTTAGTGAGTTCAATAAGTGTGAGCAGGCTGCACACCCAAGGTTCACTAAAATCCCTGAGCATATCTTGGAGAAGTGACATACTTACTTCTAGAATGATTACATACAGCCCACTTTACTCAACGCTGTTAGGATTTTCTATGAGAGAAAATCTTAAAAACTATAAGGAGTATTTCTTTCACTCTGTGAACTAATCAACTACAATAGAGCATACTAAAGACAGGGCATCCTTTCACATGTGGGCCTGATTCAATTTCTGAAATCCTCCTTGGCTTGATTTATTTTTTTCTCTATGTTCTTACAGGCTAATAAGTCTTTCTATTTTATGTTTAACTATTTTATTGCCGAACTGTTTCCTGTGACAACAGTCCCCTTGATCCTCCACAGTCCCCAGTCTACAAAATCTGTAGAAGGATGTGAGTGTGCCTCACAGTCCTCAGCCCAGTCATCTTCTGCCTGTTCCTTACTTAGCTTTCTGAAAACAACAGTTCATCTAGGTCTTACCTCAAATAGGGACATACATTGACAAATTCTTTTGTTCAGTTTCTGTCTGTATTCCTTGTTATTAAAATGAATTCTGATTCTCTCTATACCTAAAAAAAGATGAAACAGATCATACTATTTTACCAATGAAGACTCAGGATCCAGATGCTGGGGTGAAAATCTGCTAGCTCAGAGAGACAGAGAAAGCACTCAACTGATCTTCCTGTTCAGCTGAAAACCCTAGAGGAGAAAGGCCAGAGCTACCGGGCGGTGGTGGCACACACCTTTAATCCCAGCACTTGGAAGGCAGAGGCAGGCGGATCTCTGTGAGTTCCAGGCCAGCCTGGTCTACAAAGCAAGTCCAGGACAGCTAGAGCTGTTATACAGAGAAACCCTGTCTCGAAAACCTAAAAAAAAAAAGCCCAGAGCTACAAAAGCTTCTCCATGCTGTTGTGCTGTTTTAATACCCTCAGCTCAGTGTCCCTCCTTTCTGTGTAATCCCTAAAACTGTTTTCTTGCTCCATCTCTTGACCTAGGGTTAACTTTATTTAATCCTGTATATAGAAATTTTCTGGATGAAAGGTGTGTGCTAGGGCAGATCCACATCACAAGTACTTGTTTACTGTAAACAGAAAGCTCTAGGATTAAAGACTGAGCCATCCCACAATTAGAAACAGGTTTTTACAGTTCAAAATCTTGGGATTTACAATGGTATCAAATATTCTGCAACAGAATTGCCATAGGAGGAATTTTTAATATCCCACCATGTTTTAATTTTTTTTCATTATATATATTTATTTGTGAGTATTTGTTTGTTAGTATGTGTGAGTGGGGGGTTAAATGGGTGCGTGAGTAAGTGTGGCAGGTGAGTGAGTTGAGGTAAATGGGGGGAATGAGGGGTGTGTGTATGTGTGGACCTGCACATCTATACCATGGTATGTGTAGAGGTCAGAGGAAAACTCACAGGAGGAATTCCTCTCCTTCCACCGTCAGTTCCAGGGCCAAGCTCAGGTTGTCAGGCTGGTGTCAAGCTCCTTTACCTGCTCAGCCATCTTGGCAGACAGCAGGCTCACAGTTTTTGTTTTGTTTTGTTTTTCTAAGAACATCTAAGAACTACCCAGCTATTTCATTCTAAAACCGTTAACTCAAAACATTCAAAAACAGATATCCATACAAAAGCTACCTGGTGGTGAAAACAAAACAAAACAAAACAAAACAAACAAAAAAGAAAAGAAAGGAAGCAGGCTGTGCAAGCCATAGGAAGCAAACACCCCTCCATGGACTCTGCATCAGCTCCTGCCCCCAGGTTCCAGCCCTGTAGGAGTTTCTGCTCCCCCCCCCCCAATAAGACTGTGATCTGGAAGGATGAGCGAAATTAACCCTTTCCTAGCCAACTTGCTTTTTGGTCATGGTGTTTCATCAAAGCAATAGAAACCCTAAGACATCCAAGTTATATACTCATATCTGAAGATTCAGATCTAAGATCCACAAATAAGTTAAAACATGTGGCATTTGTCTTTCTGGAGCTAGGGTACTTCACCCAGTATAACATATTGTTTCCATCCATTTACACACATATTTAATTATTTCATTTACTTTTACAGCCGAATAGAGTTCCACTATGTATCTGTACCATATTCTCATTATTCCTTCCTCACCTGGAGGACAGATAGGTTGTTTCCTAACTATTGTGAACAGAGTAAAAACTATCTATGGAATAAAATGTTAATTCTTTTGGACATATGTCAAGGAGTGGTATAGCCAGGTCCTGTGGTAGATCTAATTTTAGCTTTTTGAGAATTCTTCACACTGATTTCCATAATGGCTACACAAGTTGGCAGTCCCAACAGTAGTGAAACAGTGTTCCCCTTTCCACACATGCTTACCAGAATTTGTTTCTTTTTTCTTTTTTTGGTTTTTCAAGACAGGGTTTCTGAAACAATATTTTTCTTTAAAACACCTATATTTATTAGTACTTAACAAGTATCTATAAAATACCTTTATCCTATAACCTAATACCTAATATCTAAAGCCTAATACCTACACACACTTTATATCTAAGAATATTTAATCAACCCCATTTTAATTTTTGTGGAAGTATATTAAAGTTCTATGATGCAGGTCCATCCGGGCATCTTGGTTAAAATTACAGTTCTGGCAATTAACACAGAATTATCTTCAGCTTGGTTCGGCTCCCTCCAGGCTTAGCTTTGCAGGTTTGTGTGATCAGTTCCTGTCTCATCAGCCTGTGCGTTAATCACAGGTCAGGATTAATAGCAATTCCCTGGAGCTGCCAGTCTTCAACTCTACTCCACCCAAACTCACTTCAGGCTTTGCTCATTCATTAGCGTACCTTACTCAATTTTGATTCTGCCGCCAACCTCTATAAGTCTCTTTGGCTTAAAGTTCTTTTCTTTGCTCTTGTACTTTTCTTGTGGCCTCAGAGCATAAGGCCTAAATGGCTTAATCTCCAGTCATGGGGCAAGAGAGAGTCATGTGAAGCCCCCAAGTTTATATAGGGGGTTGTTTTGTGGTCTTCTGAAATGTCCGGTGGATTCTCAAACTCTCTCCAGGAAACTTGCAAACTTTTACCACACCTCCACCCGGCACCCTTCACAGGCCTCAGTCCAACCCGCTAAAGAAGACATTCAGGGCCCAGAAAGCCAGACAAGGGCCCTGAATGTTTTCTTTAGCGGGTTATTCCCTTGTCAGAAGCTACCCCAGTTCCACCAGTTCCCAGAAAACAACAGTTAGCCAGTCTGGCCAGTTATGTGGCTTTCCTTGAAACCTAATAGCTCTTTCTGAGTTCAAGTTCCACCGTCAAAATTCTGTACACTGACAAATACATAAATTTCAAGTTTTTATTTTCAGTTTACTGGATGGAGTAAGCAACTCTAGATTTCTTACTGAGTATGTAATAAAGAATGTATATAATGCAAAGTATATTGTGTTATGTCCTTAAACATTATGCTGAATAGTAATTGAAACAAGTCCCTTGGACTTCTTAATACTTTGGACTCCATCAGCATTGCAGTTTATATTTCCTAGTGATTCTTAACATTAGCTCTCCTACTTTGTGTGGAAGAGGAGCTACTTCTGCACACGCCACACTCCCATCCACACTGCTGGCTGGAGTTTGAATAAGAGTATCCATAACAGCAGCGCCTGACCTGTGGGCCTGTGACTAACACATTGGAGAATATGCTGTCTTTTCCTCTGACTTCCAAAGAGTCACTAATATAAAATGTAGAAAGATAGCTGAGGAACAAAGAGAGTGGCTGCTCCTGTTAAACTGAACCCCTCCTTCCCAGCATATCTCTCTCCTCTCTCTCTCTCACTAACTCTCTCTCTCCTTTTTTTTTAATGGCCTGATGACTTTAATTAGTGTTGCTTAGATTGGTATGAGTAGGGATTTATATATTGGAGTACAGAATGCTAAACAACTGAAGACAATGACTCCTCTTTCCCCATGATGAGATTGTTTTTTTTTTTAGCAGATGTCATCTTTGTGCCGGTCTTATGCAGATACCTGTAGCTTCTATGAGTGAAGCAGCCAAGTCATGTCCAGAAGACCATGTTTCGCAGCACTCTCTTTTGTCCCCTGGCTCTTACATATTCCTTTCTCCCTCTTTTGTGGTGTTCCTTGGAGTAGGAGATGGATGTGTATTTAGGGTTGATCTTTGAACAGTCATTTACTTTCAGCACCTAGAACAGGCAGGAACCTCTGTTCACTACAGTAGCCTTTGTTTATGTATAGAAACATAATTACAAAGGACCTTGACAACCTGTCCATTTACCAGTACAACAGTAGTAAGTACCACATCGTTTTCTGACTAATTTTCCCTCTTGTAGAATCTAAATTCAAGCAGAAAGCATTTGTTTACCCCCATATCAGCCATGCCACTGTTGCACCAGTAGCATGTCTAACAAGTTGGTATTACAGCTCACAAGGTCCACATAGGAATGAAAACATTGATGACTTCTGTCCTTAGCAGCCTGCATAATACCTTCCAGGTACGATGAAAACTAACCAATGAGGAGAAAACTTCCAGCTCAGTTTTCAATTTCTCTACATCCT
This sequence comes from Lophiomys imhausi, assembly GCA_907164525.1. NCBI lineage: Eukaryota > Metazoa > Chordata > Mammalia > Rodentia > Muridae > Lophiomys > Lophiomys imhausi. The sequence goes on along the minus strand of CAJQZJ010037404.1, from coordinate 58,010 downwards.
ATATCCAGAATATGTGATGTGTTCAGCAACAGGACCTTACCATGTAGTTCTGATGTGCACCCAAAAGCAGTGGCAATAGTGTCTGTTAATGCCCCATTTTTTTCTGATAGTTTAAGTATATTCGTTGCTAGCAATGGAGAGTGTACTACGAAAATGAACTTACAGAAAGTATTAAGTTCTAATGTATCATTTTGGAAGAGGGGAAAAGTGTAAAGTATATTATGTGGAGAAGGAAGCATCAGATACATAATATATTTTGTATGACTCCTGCAGCCCAGTGATTACTTACATTGGTTTAAGTTCTACCTCATAAAGAAATATTAAATGAACGCCGGGTATGGTGGTGCATGCCTTTAATCCCAGCACTCAGGAGACAGAGGCAGGCAGATATCTGTGAATTCAAGGCCAGCCTGGTCTACAGAGTGAGTCCAAGACAGCCAGCGATATGCAAAGAAGCCCTGTCTCGAAAAACCAAAAAGAAAAAAAGAAAGGTTAAATGAATCTTCACTTTTTGTGTGACAGAACTCTTAAATACTTGATGTTTATCTCACAATTCAGTCACCATTTAGTTCACTTATTATGCATTTCTTCAATAAATACTTAATTGAATTCTAAGAAAACATCCAAGTAAGCTAATATATGCCTATATCCCCAGAACTTGGAAGACTAAGACAGGATTAGAAGTTCAAGACCTATCTTGTTACATAGCAAGACAATGGAGAGAAAGGGAGAAAAGTCATATACTCTTGAAAAAAATTAAGTGGCATTTCTGTACAAAGTTATATATTAGTCAGACTTTATCTTCCTATTTATTAATTTTTATTCTGTATCTTTGCAGTTCAACAACATGTTGCTATATTGTGTGCCCAGATTCAGCTTGGTGGGCTCAAAATTTACAGTTCGAACCAGAGTTGGCATTGATGGAATGAAAATTGTGGAGACTCACAATGAAGAATATCCACACACTTTCCAGGTGTCTGGGAAAGAAAGAACCCTGGAGCTGCAAGCCAGGTGAGAGAGCCATTCCTGCCACAGCTTCCTAAAAACATCAGCATAAGTCATAAATGGTTCTGAGGTGGTGGTGGGGTGGTGTTCACAATCGAATATCCCAACCCTTTGGAAATCTGACTAACCGTAAGTGGAAATTGGGGGGGTGGGGGGAACATCTTTCTTTCCTCTGATCCCTGCATTGCCTAGCACAGAAGTGTGAATATATTAGGCATCAATCAGGTGTTTGCAGAGTGGCAAGGCACTGAGGGGTTGAGGCTGCTTCAATTGAGTCTGGACACCGGTAGAAAAATACTTTTTTTTTTTTTTTTTGGTTTTTCGAGACAGGGTTTCTCTATATAACAGCTCTGGCTGTCCTAGACTCACATTGTAGACCAGGCTGGCCTCGAACTCACAGAGATCCGCCTGCCTCTGCCTCCCAAGTGCTGGGATTAAAGGCGTGCGCCACCAACGCCTGGCTGAAAAATACTTTTTTTGTGCCTCTTCCTCCCACAGCAAGTTTTTAATGATTATTCCTCCATGCTGAGATTTTGTCCCTGATAACAAAGTGATGCAAAGATGTTCATGAGCAGGAGATGCAACATGCCACCAAGGGAAAATGCTGGGCCATAACAGACTGGAAGAAGAAAGATTTAAAACAAATTTAAAGCAATAGAATGGGTCAGAAGAGATGACTCAGGGCTTAAAGCACTTGCTGCTCTTCCAGAGGACTGGAGTTTGGTTCCCAGCACCCACATCTCACAACTGGACTCTGCAGATCCTGCACACATGATATATTACCTTTATACTCAGGCACATACACATGTGCATAAAATAATGAATATATAAATCTTTAAAAAATATAAAATAAAAGTTCAACCAACAACCAGCTCCTACATGTCTCTCCCAAAAAACTAGCAATCCTATAGTAAGGTGTAGAAAAAAAATAACTAATTAAATTATTTACTCAGTATTTATATTATCTTTAATTGGTCTGCAGTGTTAATCCTTCACCCACCACTATAAATAAATACACACAGACACCAGGTGCATCTTAACAAGTCTAGGCCTGGGTTGTGCAATCCCAGCCATCTAAGCTAGCTCATAACTCTATTACCCAAATATAACCCCATATATTCATACGTCCCTTTGGACTATTATTCTTCATGCTAAGCCGATGTTCCAGGCCACGTGGAAGGATCTTCTTTAATCTACCTCATGGCATGTCTTCCTTGTTTACTCCTGGCTTCTTCTCCGGCAACCTTCTTCCCAAGATGCTCTGTATCTCTAAAAAGCCTGCGAACCTTAGTCCTGCCTACCTCTGTCTTTTGCCCAGTCTCCAGGCCTCAGCATTTATTTAACCAATCAGAGTCAATTAAGTAACAGACAGCAAACAGGACCAATTAACATTTAGAATGCTTAACACCATCCCATCACATGGGTCTTTATATCAGCTGTTATATCCATACAATAAACAAGCTACTCCTTCCACATTGTACTAAGAAGAACTGGAGACTCTTTAATCATTTCCAAAATACTCATGTATTTTTCTAGGAATCCAGAGTGATATTAACACATACTTTCATTCATAAGTTGTAATTCTTAGTGTTCTCTTTACTCATTTTAGCTTTGTTTTCTTTTAGTTCTGAGCAAGACAAAGAAGAGTGGATCAAGGTAACTTTTATTTTCATTTTTGTTTTCTAGAGCTCTGTGCATAAGAAATGTATGCATTGGGGCCTGGAGAGAGATCTCAGTGGTTAAGACCTCTTGTTACTCTTGCAGAAGCTGACTTTAGTTCCCAGAACTTACTTGGTGACTCAAAACCATCCCTAACTCCAGTTCCAAGAATGTAATGTCCTCTTCTCACCTCTGTGGACACCAGACATACATGTGGTGTACAATACATGCATACGCCAGGCAAAACACTCATAAAATAAATTTTAAAAATATATATATATTCAGATTTTTTAAATATACACTATAAAAACAAATTCATTTAACTTTAAGGATTATTTTCATTATAGCTATTTAGATGATAAAGTATATTTATTAATATGCATATGCTATTATAATATATGTTTTGGATTTAATTTATATTTTAGGCCCTTCAAGAGAGTATTGATGCTTTTCATCAAAGGCATGAGACCTTCAGAAATGCAATTGCGAAGGATAATGACATTCCCCTAGAAGTTTCTGTAAGTTCTTAACTTCAAGATCTTCCATCTCTTTGTTTTCAAAAATACTATCTAATCATTTCATTAACAAACTTTTTCCCTTGAAATATAGAATTGTTTTTTTAGAAATAGTCATTCTCTTTTAGCTGGATATAATAGTAAGTGCTTCAGCACTTTGAAATTTTAATTCCTTTCCTAGATCTTGAATATCAAGAACATGGTCTGAACAGTATTGGTAGCATGCTATTTAAAAGGGATAACATTTTTTTTCTATTAAAAGTCAACCTGTCTTTCCCATTAGACTGCTGAGCTAGGAAAAAGAGCCCCAAGATGGATACGGGATAACGAAGTAACCATGTGCATGCAATGCAAGGAGTCCTTCAACGCACTGACAAGAAGGCGGCATCATTGCCGGGCTTGTGGACATGTGAGTGAGGTTTCTTGGTTGTTATCGTTGTTAGTAACGATACAAGGTTAAGTAAAATCATCCTGGAAACAAAGAAAGCATTAGTAATCACTTAGTCAGCATGCCTGTTTTGGAGCTAATTATGTCCAAAGCACTATACTGTCCCGTGAAGAAAAAGAATATGTGAATAAAATAACTCCTCGGGGCTGGAGAGATGGCTCAGCAGTTAAGAGTACTGGCTGTTCTTCCAAAGGACCCAGGTTCAAATCCCAGCACCTACATGGCAGTTCATAGCTGTCTATAATTGCTGGGTGTTAATCCCCAGCACTCAGGAGGCAAAGGCAGGTGGATCTCTGTGAGTTCAAGGCCAGCCTGGTCTACAAAGTGAGTCCAGGACAGCCAGGGACTGTCTCGAAAAACCAAAAAACACACACACACACACAAAAAAAAAAAACAAATAAAATAATTCCTGACCTCAGGGAGATTACATTGTGAAGAAGAAAATAGATACGAATTCAAATTAGCATGTATGGAATAATAAAGCAACCAGAACTGGGTGTGGTGACGCACACCTTTGATCCCAGCACTCTGGAGGCAAAGGCAGGTGATTCTCTGTGATTTCCAGGACAGCCTAGTCTACAAATAGAGTCCAGGGCAGCCAGGGCCCTGTTACACAGAGAAACCCTGTCTCAAAAAAACAAAAAAAAAAAGGAGGAGGAGAAAGAGAGAAAGAAAGAAAGAAGGAAGGAAGGAAGGAAGGAAGGAAGGAAGGAAGGAAGGAAAGAAACAAAAAAAGGAAGAAAGAAAACAGCTGGAAAGTTGGATTGGAGAATATCAATAATGAAAGAAGATTTGAGACCAGGCTTAATTAGATAAAAAAAAAAAAAAACCTTTGTGAGGAACTGATATTTGCCTAAAAGGGAGAATGTCCTTATCCTAGCAGTGGAGTAAGAGAAGCTTTGAGCACAAGGAGTAAGTCCCTACATCCCTGCAGTAGGACAGCCCTGATCCACGAATGAAATTGCTAGGAAATCCTGTGACCAGGCATGATAAGTTAAAAAAACAAACAAACAAATAAACAAATGTGACATGGATGTAGCTAGAGTGATAATAATCAAGGAAGTCGATGTGTTTGAAAAGGCAAAGATGGAAACCACAGTACAAGTGAAAGTTACAGCTTTTACAGGGTAGGGCAAAGCCCTCTCTTTTAACAGAAGGGAGAAAGACAGTGAATTGGATGGGTTTTTACTGTTTGGGGCATGTTAGCAGTGGGAAATGAGGGCACTTAATGTCAGCATTCTATATTTTTATTGAATTGAACAAAATGGTCAGCTGGAAGTAAAGGAGAAAGGGATGTCTGTGTGTGAGTCTAGAAAAAAGAGAGAAATGAGCCTTGTAGCAACACAGGTAAACTCATTACCCTTTGGAAATTTCTAGTTAGAAATCCAACAGACAGTGGTCAGTTTAACAGCAGTGCAGAATTCAGCAATGCAGGTCAGAGAAGGCAGAGAACAAGGTTCATGGAGAATAAGTGTAATGAAAAAAGTAAGGGAGAATTGTATGTGTCTGCCTTAGGTAAATAAAGGAAGTCATGACTAACTATTGGAAACTGGAGAGCTAGTGGTAGAAAGTAAGATTTCTGTAGTTCAAAACTGCATGGTAATGGACAGCGGTGAGCAACTTAGAAATGTGAGGCATATTGGGATGGGAAGAACACGTGTCTGAGGTTGACACTGAGTCCCTGGTGATGATACTTACCGTTCAGTGGGGCTAGAGCAGAATTCCTGAGAGTGGCACCAGTGGCAGACATCTAAAAAGTCTGAGTCGATATGGCATTCACACAAATGCTAGCGCTCCAGGCACTGGAGTAGAACAGCGATGCATTCTGTCACGTAGATCGCAGGTCCCCCATCTCATTCTCACGCCCTCTCCCTAGCAGCTGCAAGACAAGGTTGAATTCTAAATTCACTTTTATCAGTGCATTGTGACTTCTAGCACATAGGTTAAATCACATGGCATGGAACTTACATTCCCTCTCCTTTCCCTCCCTCCTTCCCTCCCTCCCTCCCTCTCTCCCTCTCTCCCTCTCTCCCTCGCTCCTACTCTTACTCCTGTCACCCTTAATGAAAGCCTATAAGAGATAGAAACACCTCTTGTTCTTTGGAATTGGAGGCTCCTCTCTCTTTAGACCCTATCGTGCTGTACACAGCGATAACTCTCCTAATGCTCTCCCACTTCAGAGTTTCTTCATGGCCGCCTACAGCCATGGTGTTGTATGGAGGTGTAACATCCTATTTATTAATATCTATTAACACCTACCAACCAAGCCTAACATTTTAGAAAGGACACCCAGATCAGGATGTCCTCAGAGGCAGGTCCTGTGAGGGCAACTGGACAACCGACTGTGTGCAGGAACACCGCAGTCAGCAGTCACTCGGTGGTCACCTGGCGCTGGAGTTGCCAGGGCAGCCTCACTTCTGCTTACTGGCGGTCTCCTCCTCCATCTGTCCAAGACTGACAAACTTACTCAGGGTAGGGTTCGCACCCCTGTTTGTTTCTTAAGTCCATCTGGTTTTTCCGAAGCCCATCTTAGCAGCTGCAGCACCGGCCCCTCTTAGCAGCTGCAGCACCGGATGTGGTCTTGGCCTTGGTGCCGGGGCTACCACACTCCACTGGCAGTCCAGGCACTGGCCACTGGGAGCCTGCCGCCTCAGGGCTGGTGCTACCCGAGGCAGCAGTCTCCTCACCGTCCGCTGAGCTAGTCACAGGCCTCTGGCATACCTCCGCTTGGCATCGGGCCTTTTCCGTCCACACAGTGTCACCGCCAGCAAGCAGCACACACCTGCTTGGCACCAAGATCTCTAGCAGTATCGGCCTTTCTCAGCCAGGTCCTTCAGCAGGGCTCTGTCTCCGTGTCAGGGGCCACTTTCCGTGGCCTTTCTGGGCTAGCTCTTGGCAAATACCACTTTCCGTGGCTTTTCTCAGTCTTCCTGGGCTCTGCCCACTTAGGCCGCAATCTTCAGCAAGTCTCAGCAACTCGAGTCTTTTTAAGTGTCCGGTATGAAGTGTCTCATAGGAAGAAATTGGCTCAAATAGTGGGAAGATAAGGAGTGCCCAATCATATCTCTCAACATGAAGGTCTGGGAGACTCGATGTGTGTGATGAACTGTGAGAGGAAAAAGTGAGTCTCGCTGCCCTGCTGTTGTGTGAGCTCTCCTTTGTAGCTAGTGTGCTTTTATTTCTTCTTTGAATATTTTTATTTTCTGAATTGTTTTTCTTCTAAATCTACTTAATTCTCTTTGTTTTTGTTACTTAATAGTTTACTTTGCTCAGACATTTCTTGTGTAATTTTAGAATGTATATTCAGTAACACCAGTAAACTGAAGAAACAGTAAATAAGGGTTTCTATGAGGTAGTGGTTTCCAATTGTATTTTCATGTGTGTGTGTTTCTCCTGTAATTGCATGCCAGTGTTTTGTTGATACTTCATTACACTTTAGTTTTAGCATAAGGAGCAGGTCTCAGATTCACCTCTTCTGTGTCATTTGGGCTTCAAGGACTTTCTCTGATGGTTAAATGTGAGTTTTCGCTATTCACATAACATTGCAGTTTCTACTCACCATTTTTCCTTTGGTTTATTCATTGAATTGCTCTTGCTCTGTTTCATTTTGTTTTGTTTCTGTGAGAGACATCTTTAATGCAAAGAACTGAACCATTAACATTATCTTTGCTTCGTGTCCATAACCCAGTTACTGGTTTACCATAGTTCTACTATGGCAAAAAGCTTCTCAGAGAACTATAAAGTCTGTCTTATGGAGAGAAGCAAGAATCAAAGCATGCTTAGAAATGGCTTATATTCTTTGTGACTTTTGTTTGGTCTATCAATAGTATCTGTGTAAACTTGACTTTGTTTTCTGAGTGAAGCATTTATCCAAGAGGTATTTCTGATTGTAATTTAATAATTAGATTGCTAACATATAAAAACAAGTATGCATATATGTAATTATATATGCTACATAATTAGAACATGATCTGGCCAGTCTCTGAACTGAGTTTCTTTTGGAAAGAGGAGAAAAGGTGTGAAATTAAGTTACCAGGGTGGGGGGAGTAGTACCTTTGGAGAGGGCCTTGTGACCAAGTTGAACATGGTAGGTACCCTTTCTCTTAAGATTGAGTAAACATGTTATGTTCTAATGTGTTATTTGTATATTAAGTACAATTTAGATAGGTAACTCTTAGCTTGTTTTCCTTTATACTTAAATTTTCCTGCACCTCTTTTCCTGACACTTAGATTAAACGTAGTGAGGCAGTTTGTAATCAAAATTAAATCAGTGAGAAAAATCTATCTCAGAATAGACTGTTTAAATTGATCTTTTGAATTTGTTTAAAATGATTTCCAGTACTGGCATACTTGAACTTTGGTCCACAGATAAAAAGAGTTTGCATGTAGATTATCAAATATGTTGATATGATTTGAAAATAAAATAGTTGGATTGAGTTTACAGATACATGTATGTCTCACACCAAACCTACAAAGTAGTTCTGTTGTAACTGTGAAAAAACTGTGATATTTATCAAGGTTGGGTAGAAATCGAACCCCAGGCTTTGAACACTACGTCTGTGCTCTACCGCTGAACTGTACCCATAGCCTTTGGCCATTTGTGTGTGTGTGTCTCAACTACTATGAATCTACTCCAAATTTTTTGTTTATAAGCTTATAAATTTTAAAATAAATTTTATCTACTATAAGTATGAGTGAAATATAATTTCCTAAACAAGAAAATAATTACTTAAACCTAGAAAAATTTTGTAAAATTACTAAATTTTAGTAATTTGTAAAGCGCCATTTACTCATATGCACTTGCATTATTGTGATCTACTCATTGACATTCTGTAATTGGTGTATGTAGTACACAAGATATTCTATAACAATTTCCTGTAGAGTTTTATAGGAAATGGAGAAGTAATCATACAAGTCTAAAGTTAAAAACTATTCAATGCTACCAATGAAAGGGAACTTTAGTGACAATGACAGAGTCATTCTCTGTTCTAAACACTGAGACTTCAAGGACTGTAAGAGATAAATGAAGAAAGGAACGTGATGCTTCTGGGCTGTAGGAGATGGAAGAGGCAGGGAGCATGGTGCTTTGGGGATGCAAGAAGTCAGGCTGTTGAAGAGAAGGCAATCACACAAATGCCATAGACTATAACTAGTAATTTTTTTCTTTGACCAGAAACAAAGGAAAGACTCAAATATATTTTGTTTGTTTGTTTAGACAACTCCTACTATCCAGTCCTCATTGGCCTGGAACTCTCTACTCTCTATGTAGACCAGGCTGGCCTGGCCTTGAACTCACAGAGATCCTCCTGCCTCTACCTCTACCCATTGTGTGCTGGAACTGACAGCATGTACCACCATGAATGGTTTTAGACCAAAGAATTTTTTAAGTAGAAGAGGAACATATAAAACTCATATCTTAAGACTTCTAGCCACTACTTCAAAAGTAGGTTCTTGTAGAATGTTAGGGTGGAGCCTAAGAATGTGGCAAACACCAGTCGGGCCATAAGAGTCCAAATGTGAGTGCTGATAACTTGTACTTAAAAAAAAGATTGAGGAAATACCTTTATGATTAAAGGCTCCATGACATAACATGCTGCATCTGTGAAGGTAAGTACATAGTCATTGGAAACCACCTGCATGCTCTTAGATGGCTGTGCTATTTCCTGTGAGAAGTGAGGCTATGGAGGAGATGGGTGGCATGGTACATCCTCAGGACAAAGGGGCCTTTAAAGGTCAAAGTGATACTCACAATCTGTCAGACATTAAAATACCTTGACATATTCAACATCTTTTGAAATGTTCTTGGGCTAATAAAAATATAAGTTTTATATTTAACTTTCTCTTGTATGTATGACTGTCTTAACCCTAATTGTCTTAACCAGAATTATTCATTTTGAATGTCCTTTTGAAAATTGAAGGTGGTTTGTTGGAAATGTTCTGACTACAAAGCTCAACTTGAGTATGATGGTGGAAGATTGAACAAAGTTTGTAAAGACTGTTACCAAATAATAAGTGGATTCACAGACAGTGAAGAAAAGAAAAGGAAGGGGATTTTAGAGGTAAAAATGTAAATTCTTTGTAGTTTTAGATAACAGACTCTCTTAGTCATAAGGAGTATGACTAATGTGTCTCATTGGTCTTTGCATTAGCATTCAGGTTAACTGCGAGCCAAAGTCATACTTTTATTTTAGTTTGTTGACCGTGTACTCCTGCCTGATTATATAGAAAGGTGGAATATACAAATTATTATATGTTTTCTTTATAGGAAAGCTTTCAATTTCATTATTAATGTTGAAAACCACTGCATAAAAATTTTCAAATTTATGTAAATTTGAAATAAAACAATGCTTTAGTTTCCTGTGTTAAAAGGTCCAGTTCTTTTGTGGTTATATAATAGGCAGGGGCAGCAGTCGCATGACTACTTTACTGTCAAGGCCCATCGTAAGTGAGTTTGACTGGCACTTTAGAGTTAATTCAGACTCTGCTAAGAAGCTCTAAAGCAACTTGTATCTGAAATGGATTTACATCGAAAGATGTAATTGTATAAATTGGTAATTTGTATAATAACACCCTGTGGTAGTAAGATCAGTATCACCTAAGAAAGGATCTTAAACTTCAGTGTCCATTTGATGTTAAATTTTAAGTCCACAAACTAAAACTGTAGTTGTAAATTCTCCTAGGCTATAGATGAGGCTTGCATAGGCAGGAGGGATTGGAAGATGTTCTTCAGGATCCCAGGACCACAACCTCAAGGCTTTACTGGAAGTAACTGACCAGTATGACAGAGTGCAGTGAGTCTCATACTGTGGTTTCTGAAGAGAAGGGTCAAGCTGCATCAATAAAATAAAATAAAAATCTTTAGCTTTTTAGAAAATCTTATGCTGGGGGATAGATCAGTAATTGGATTGATTCATGTAATCAAATAAAAAATGTGGCACCTGTAAATAGACAATAAGCATGCCTTTGCACACCAAGAGCATGTCAAGGCCTTACCCTGTGCCAGCTGGTATACTGCATACTCTAGATCAGTTGACAGGCTTTTTGTAAGGCCCAGAGGCCAAAACAAGGATTTTACAGAAGTATTTTAAGGGAGAAAACAAGTTTTTAGTGATAAACCTTAAGGTATTTAACTCAATGTATTTTAAATTCTTTTTCCATTTTTTGCATGTTTTTACAGTGTTTATGTGTGAGTCTAAATGTTCTTGCATGTGTGTAGGCACACATATTTTGAGGTGTTTGTACACTTATGTGTGTGCACATGTGGGCCCAAGGTTGATATCAGGAACCATCCTCAGTTGTTCTTCCACCTTACACATTGAGGCAGGGCCTCTCTGACAGACACAGAGTTCTCAACTGTGGTATGGCATACTTGATATGGCATAATTGGTATGGCTAGTTTTGGTAGCCAGCCTACACCTAAGAGTCCTCTTCCTTCCAAGGCTGGAATTACTGCCAGGTCGCCATGCCCATGGTGCATCTGTGAAGGTTTGTGGGGCTGCCAGGCAAGCCCTCAGCTGCTAAGTCACCCCCCAAGCCTTTAAGCTTCTTTTTCTCCTTTCAAACTCCTGTTGCCACTGTTCAGATTTTTTTTAAGGAAAAAAAAGAAACTTTTCAAAATATATTGTTTAGTTATGAATTTTTGTAATATGGATCTGTTACTAAGAACTAAACTCTTTTGAGGAAGGATGGTATCTTAGTGTTTCCTATCATCAAGTTGATTATAAGTATTCATCTGTTAAAAGTATTATTAGCTAATAGGACATGCAAAAACCAATGATTCCCTGGAGCTGATTTGCAGATTGTCATTTTGTTGATGCTTCTTAAACTACCTGGGATCACATCTTGATTATCTTCCAAACCTATCCATGAAAATCAGTCATCATGCCCTTGGGTTCTCTGCAGCAGAGGTTCTCAACCTTCCCAATGCTGAGACCCCTCAATACAGCTCTTCATGTTGTGGTGACCCCCAACCATGAAGTTATTTCCATTGCTACTCCGTAACTGTAACTTTGCTACTGTTATGAATCATAATGTAAATATCTGTGTTTTCCTATGGTCTTAGGTGGCCCCTGTGAAAGGGTCATTTGACCCCCAAGGGAGTCATGACCCACAAGTTGAGAACTACTACTCTAGAGGAACAGAACTGGTAGAATGAATGTGTATGATGCAATACAAGCTAGGTAGTCCAACAAGGGCCATGGGTTTACAGATGAGGCTGAGAGAACCTGAGAGCTATTCAATTCATTACCTCAACAGCCTCAATCTGGCACTGAAGGCCTGAATGATTCTTGGAAAGCTGCTGATCTTCAGCCCAGATCGGCAGCCAAGAAGCTAGATTCTAAAGTCATCAAAGTGGCAACAGCAGTGACAACTGGAGAGAGATCCTCACCAGCAAGAAGTGAAGGCAGCCAGGCAGCACTGCTTTCCCCTGGCCTCTTAGCATCTCAGCAGTTGCCATTCTGAGAAAGGTCTTTCAGTTTAGTCCTTCCTGGAAATGCCCTAGCAGAGTGATGAGTCTTAGTTAACACCAGATCCCTTTGGGTTACAGTCAAGGTTAGCTACCAGAAGCACAATCAAAAAGTCAAATTGCTTTGAAATTTCTGGGTTTTTGTTTTGTTTTGTTTTGTTTTTGTTGCTGTTGTTTTGAGACAGTGTCTCACAAAGCCTAAGCAGGCCTTGACTTTAGCCAAGAGTGACCCTGAACCTCTGATCCTCTCCCCTCCACCTCCAAGTACTTGGATATAGGTATGCAGCTCCTTGTTAATTTTTGAGGAGTTTGAGAAGAAAATGTTACCTTCTGCCAGTGACTTAATAGTCTTAATGAAGCATTTTAACTAAATGTTTCTGTTTCCCATTTATCCAGTACTTAATATATTAGTGAGCGAAGCAGAAAGTTAAGTTAATTTTCAAAAGTTTGCTCTAATGAGATGCTTCTGATTACCTTGAGTACTGAGGGTGACTCATGGTCACATCTCACCTTTTTGACTTTACATTCTTGCATCATTGGAACATTAGGGCCATAGGTTGACTCAAGCTGACTGAGCTCAAATTCTAGCACATCAAATTCTAAATATGTATTCTTGGGGAACCTTATTAAAAACTCTAAACTTTGGAAACAATAAAAGCCCTTGGATTCTCAGTGTTGGTATAAATAATACACATGTCAAGAAAAAAATAAATTCTACATGGCAAATGGTCAATAAAAAAGTTGCTATTTAAGTACAAAGTCTAATAATATAGAGTTAAAGATTACCTCAATATTTTTTTCATTTTATGATAAGTACTAGTAAATGTGAACATATGTTTTTGGAAGGAGACATGTTATATAAATACACTGTACTCTATAACTATTCCCCTTAAGGCATGCTTCTCCCCATGCTTTATTATTTTCTGTTTTCTAGATTGAATCAGCAGAAGTATCAGGAAATAGTGAGGTATGCAGTTTTCTCCAGTACATGGAGAAGTCAAAACCTTGGCAGAAAATATGGTGTGTGATCCCCAAGCAAGACCCCCTTGTGCTGTACATGTACGGCGCTCCTCAGGTAAGTAGGCACTGCATGTTTGAATAATGTGGCCAGAACAGAGGGAGGCATATGGACACTGATCCTCAGGAGAACAAAAGAGATCAGGCAATATCATTGTGTCCCATCCAATTTTAAAAATAATAAAAAGTAGAATTGATTTGTTGACTTAAACTGATAGTTCTTCTTATAGTTGCATATTATTCATTTGATACGTCATTAGTCCTCTTTCATCTCTTATTCTTATTTAGTATATGTGACAAAAGGTAAATTGAGTAAAGAGCATAGGATTGATGAATCAAAGGGAGATGAAGAGGGGGAAACTAGCTCTTTGTAAAGATAGGAAACATTGAGACATTTTGTAGTTGGTTTTATTTGTTGATAGTAATAGAGACCTAAGGACAAAGTAGTTGAAAGGAAGAGGGGGGTTTACATAAATCTTGGGTTAATATTATTCAACAACAAGTTTTTGTAAACCATATGTGTAGCTAAATTAGACACCTCGGGTCAATTCTAATGCCAGTTGAGCTTCTAGTTAAAAGCCAGAACCTGGTATATGGAGTGTTTTGCTTTCAAAGTGAACAACACTTAAACCAATTATACCTCATTCCCTTTAGAAACATAAAGAATTTTAGCCTCGTCCTACATCAAGAACTAGTACAAATAAATAAATAAATAATAAATAAATAAATAAATAGATAGATAGATAGATAGATAGATAGATAGATAAATAAATAGATAAATAAATAGATAAATAAATAAATAAAACCCCTAAAAATGCCACGGTATACATTTTATTCTACTTTGCTGTTTTCCCTGTCCATAATTAAGCTGAATGAATCATTACAGAAAATATCATTATTATTCCTTAGTAATGCTTGCTGGCTTTAAACATCGAGATGGCTGATATCCACCTTCCACCTTCACTTTTCACTAAGTGAAGAAGAACTGCCCAGACTTTGAATGCACTCCCCCATAGGAGCAGGCCTTGCACCAGGGGTCTCTAGCTCATCGGGGGCGTCAGCTCTACTTTATTCATTTTATTCAGCCAGTGTTGTCATTGACCCCATAGACAGACGCTAAAATCACCCTTTGTCCAAAGAGGGCCTATGAGACAGTTGTAGGAGCAAGGACCACATGTAGCATGTGATAATATGTCTTATACTTGTCTGTACAATGTCCTTTGCTTAGGATGTCAGAGCCCAGGCCACCATACCCCTCCTGGGCTACATTGTGGATGACATGCCTAAGAGTGCAGATCTGCCACACAGCTTCAAACTGACCCAGTCCAAGTCTATGCACAGCTTCGCTGCAGACAGTGAGGAGCTGAAACAGAAGTGGCTGAAGATCATCCTACTAGCTGTCACGGGTGAGACTCCAGATGGCCCAAGGGAGCAGCTAGCCACCTTGCACAATCTCCCTGGACCCAAGAAAAACTCAGAATGCTAAACTCCAGCAGCTTGCTGGCGTGTAGTTTCTGGTAAGACAAGTAACTCAAGATCTCCCCAGCTCTCCTTCCTTGTCTCTTAGCACTTTACATTGACAAATGTGGTTTCATAAATACATCTTTTGGGAACTTTTTTTCATGTTTGTATACTCTTAGTAAAATCTGTGTGCAGAGCCATTCTTCTGGTGAAGTTCTGAAATAATGTGGAAAATGGAACATTTTTGATAAGCTATTCCTTAACTATGTGTATTTGCTCAAGGCTCAAAGGGGGGGGGGTGTCAATTGATTGTATCACTACCTGGTTATAATGGACCCTTCATTTCAGAAATTCTTCAATGTTTTGTTCACATGTACAATTTGTAACAGTGTGAAAGATATACCTCCATGTAATCAAAATAGATCTGTGGTTTTTAAAAAAGTACAGGGACAGTTTAAAGTATTTTATAAACTTGTCTAGTTTATAAGTCTCATGCCATACAAATGGTTTCTGTTCTTATGCAACACAAAAAAATACAGGTTGCTGATTTTCATACTTTTTGACATAAGATAATACTTGTTTTTGTAGAATTATCCCCATAA
Organism: Lophiomys imhausi; assembly: GCA_907164525.1. NCBI lineage: Eukaryota > Metazoa > Chordata > Mammalia > Rodentia > Muridae > Lophiomys > Lophiomys imhausi. The sequence goes on along the minus strand of CAJQZJ010037404.1, from coordinate 42,836 downwards.
TAAAATATTTAAAATATAAATCAATTTACCTGTATATAGTATTAAATAAGTATGGACATGTAAGCTTGTCTCTTCAGCTTTAGTTCCATTTTCTCTCTGGTTCATTTTTTTTAAATATAAAAGCTGTTTTATCTCTGAACTCAGCAGTGTTCTAAACTTAAGAAAAAATTTTGGTAATTCATGTTGACCTGATTGGAATCCAAGTGTACTGATATTTTTATAGTAAAAAAGCAGTAATTTATGTGGTGTGGGATATAATTTGAATTCCAACAGTATTTTTAGAGTACTACCTTTTTTGTTCTGTACCTATTTAAAACAGTGCCTGTCTTAGAAGGTGCTATTAATACTTATTTAGATAAAAGAAGAGAGTTTAGTTAATGCTAACTAAACATTATTCTTTTTAACTACCCTGATTGTTCTCAGCTGGCATGCACGTTGGTCGCGAAGATTAAAACTGTATGGGTATTTTACACTTTACAATAACATAATTATCTTAGTGATTTAATGTCAACATGTACAAAAACCTTCTAAAACTTGAGCTATATACACATCTGATCTTATACAGACCCAGGATATGTAGAAAACATTTGTTCAATGTTTTCCTTTCCATAAGACTATTATGAAAGGTTAAATGTAGACTACATATAATGAACACTTAAGATAACTGTGTGAGCTTTCCTTTTGTCAGTTACAAAACAAAACTCAAGCATGTGCCAACTTATTTGGGAGAAGAAAGTTATTAGGTAGATAGTCAAGGGGAAATTTATGCTTAATCATTCATTAGAAAAGAGAGCTGAAATCAGTATTTCAGAATCAATAATGGCAGGTTTCCAGGAGATGGAAGCGCTGAAGAAAGTGCAGAGTTATTCTCCTTTTTATCCCATATGGCCTCTCAGATGAGCTACGGCTGTTTATTCTAAAGTCTGCTTTTCATTAGTTTGTGCTTGTGACTAAAATCTTATGCTGAGTTGACTACTTAATACTTTTCTCATATTAGAGGTTTTTTTTCCTTACTTTTCCACTCTCCAAACATCATCACTTTTACTGTACTATTCAGTAGTAATCCATAAGAATGTCTCCACTTCCCACAGTCTGTAAGGCTTACGCCTGAGATATAGAGTGCGCTTACTCAGAATTTTAGACTACCACACATGTATACAGCTCATTCTGCATAAGAAATGTCTCTTGTTTTTTCTTACTCCAAAAGAGCAAGTGAACCGGTAAGGTTCCCTCCTCATGAAATACTAGGCATGATCATTAACATTAAACTATCTATTTAGAGCCACTAATGGAGGAAACAGGAAAGCTAACTTGTTATTCTCTCCTAAATAAAGGCCAAATAAAAAGAAATTGCACATTGTTTCTCTCTTCTAGTTTTAACATTGGGTGGGAAAAAAAGAGAACAGGTGTATAGGATACCTGTTGACAAAATTAAACAATAACTATACATCTTACTTTACTTTTCATATTTCAAGAAAAGAGGAGCAGATAAAATGTAGAATGACTATCAGAATAAAAAATGACTATTGTAAATATGAATAGAATAATAAGTGGGATATCCCACTCAGAAGATTTATGTCAGATTATTTTTTAAAAAACTATTTGATCAACAAGAAGACTACATGTTTGCCCATCAGCCAATTTTTGAATAGAAGTATATGGATAGATATTCAGTGTTGTTTAACTTAGATTATTGAGAGGATATTCATAAAAAGAATGTTAGCGTGTTCTTATTGTCTATTAAGTAAGGGATGTTAGTGCCGGCAGAGAATCTGTGGTCACTCCAGCCACCACCTTCACTTCTGTCTGCACTCTTAGCCAAGCACAAACAGTGAGCCTTCTCCCTATCTCTCTCTCAGAAGAGTCACTAACACTTTCAGTAGGAGGGGGGGAAAGTAATAGACTACTCTTAGTTACTTATTAAAAACTAAACTCTGGAGCTAAGGAGACATCTATGCAAGGATGAGAAACAGTCCAGTCAGATCTTCAGAGCCCACATAAAAGGCCAGGCAAGCACAGCCCAACACACAGAGGCAGGGACAGGAAATCTTGGTGCAGGCACGCTAGACAGCCAAAGCACCTTGCCTCGATAGGTGAGGTATACAGGCACCAAGGAAGTCACCTGACATCAACCTCAGACCTCTACACATATGCACAATTCCCTAAATATATGTGAACACACATGCATGGATACCATGCACGTACATATATGTTTTAAAATTTAATTCAAATAAACTCTAATCCAAGACGTTATTGGAATAATTATCTTCTTGAGATAACTGAGGTTTTATGATAAATTGAGACTGAAAATATTATCAGTTGCTTTCCTATTTAAAAAAATGTTCTATATGGTTCTTAATTTATTGTTTTCTCTAATTTAGTGCTTTCAATGGTCATCTTTAAGAAAAGTGTCCTTTCTTCAAACTTAAGAAAATATTTATTTGATAAAACTGTTATTCATTCAGAGCATTCCAATTTTCAACTTAACTGTTGCTTTTATTGAAACTCTGCCATTTAGTAAATGTGAGGTGTGGTGTGTACTTTTATCTTGAGTTTTAAATGGAGTTCAATAATAAAAAATCCCACCAGCCACTTTTGTAATAATACCAAGCAATAAAGGTCTCCAGGTATGAGTTTATGCCAAAAGTTTAATACGAAGTCCTGAACTACAGCATATAGAGAATCAGCTTCCTATAAGTGATGTGGTAATTCAAATGGCTGAGCACCTAGAAAGGAGTGGAAGGCATCGTTCCGTGGCTTCAGACATTGTCAGCTGTATTTAATTTTCACACAGGGTATATATAGTGAAGCAGTTAATTTTCTTTGCTCAGTTTTATCAGCTGTGTTGTGTTCTCTGTGAATTGAATTCAGCATAAAGGCTGCTATACTATCTTCATTGGATTACCTGCACCAATTTTTTTAGTATAGGAATTAACCTTGTAAATGTTCCTGTGGAATTTTATGAACAAGAGTATTTGTTGCCATCACATCTGTTTAAAAAAAAACTGTAAATTCTACATACTTCAGGGTTATAGAAGAGCCATTGATACCTTCTAAAAACCTTTTCCCAAAAATGCTCTGGAGCTGGTGATTCTGTTTTTATTTCTCCTCATTGAGATAGAATGGTTTTCCCTCCTTCAATTATTTTGAGGTATCATTTGTCTATCTCTAAAGCTTTAAGTTATTTAGACCATATTGTCTGCAATGCATTGTTAATGATGATCTCTCTGCAGTGTGTTGTCATAGCAAATGACCATGAATAAGAGCAAATAAATTTCTAGGAAGCACGGGTTTTATTTTGGCAGTTATCTCTGCTGTTGTATAGAGTAGAAGGTGACTTAACTTTCCTACATCACGTGATGTTCATGTTAATAGATCTATGATAAGCACATGGTATTTATCATCTGAAATTTGAAAGACAGGAATATCTTAGTGTTTTCATTGTTTAATGTTGTATTCTTCAAGAGTGTATGAATTTAAGAGTAGTGGCTAACGAGTTCCTCTTGTTAGAAATATGTTGACATCTGTAGTGCACCCTGTTACTTCTTCTTTCTTAGTCTCATTAGAACCAAATTACTTTTTATTTTCATATAACTATCAAACTATAGGTTCCCTGGATTTAAAAAGAAGTATTAGATCAGTAGATCTATCTAAAAACCTTGTGACTTTTATATGCATATGTATAAATGTAAAAATTAGTAATCTTCAATTCACACCAAAGGAACAAAATGTTATGTAAATTTTAATTTAAATATTTTAACAAAAATTATTCACATGTATTTTTAATGTTATAATTCATCTTTACCCAAGCCCCTCAATCTTACTAGGTTATAGGAAGAGACAATGTTGCCTTTGTTACGATATTTAGAGAGCACTGAGCTTAGCAACTGAAACAACAAGGAATGGATGGAGATGGTAAACGGGCTACTGGTCTCCGGGCCCGAAACTGCATAAGGGATTTAAAATGGAATCTATCTGTGTACTTGTTTGTTAATGAAATCTTTTACCCAGGCTTTGACCTTGGCCTCTAAATTATAGATGACACTATCCTATTAATTAATTTTTCCCTTAAGCTTTTAAAAAATAATTTCATTGTGTAAACCATTTTCTGCTGCTTTTTCCTCTAAAGTCAACTTTCTAAGCTAAGGACATGGCCAAATGCTGTGTCTTTTCTGTATTTTTAAGATAAAATAACACTTGACTTCTACAAAATAGTTAATTTGTTGGGGGGGTGGGGTACTGAAAATTACATGAAGGTCATTATTTGTCCTAAAATTCATTGTGGTCAATTTGATTCTTAAAAAATTAAGTCAAATTTTAGTACATTTTAATAAGTGAATACTAAATATATCAAGTAAAGACAGATTTGGGAATCAACAGGCCATAGAGCCTACTATGATAACAGAATTCCATTGTGTATTATGGTATATAAGGACTCAAATATATAGCTATCATTAGCATATAATCATTCATATATAAAACCAGAGTCGTATTTCATATTTTAAGAGACAATTAACTGTTATTTTAAAAAATAAATATTATCTTGTTTTTTTTGAGTTGTTGACTGAGTTTGAAAGGGAATATCAGAATTTTATAGTTGACTCTAATGTGAAAAAAGTAAACATCCTTATTTTCCAGTGGTATGAATGTACAATATTTGGACATAGTGTATATATAGTGTAACATCTGTATATTTGATCATAAAGCTAGATATTGAAAAAAATTGTAAAATTAAACCCTTCAGTTCTTATTAAATATGAAACATTTGTATCTTGTAAATAAAGACATCCTGAAACTGGTTCTGGAGCCTTGGCTGTTATTTCCACTAGGATTATATGTATGATTTTGATTTTCTAATATTAAAATGATTATGATTATTCCAATGGGATGCTGATACTTCTAGTCACCAAAAAAACTTAAAAAAAAAGAAAAAATCCTAAGAAACTTTCAAGTGTGGTGTCACAAGTTAATTTTTTTTTCACAGATCATATTTTATGTAAGTTCATCAGCTTTTTTAGGCCATAAAGAACTAACTCACAACTTATCAGATAATATATAAAAGCAATTGGCCTTGACTAAAGAATTGCTTGCGGTAAACACACCTCTTGGCTCATGGACATTTGAATTCATGTTTCTAGGTGAAAATGTGTAGAGAGCACTGGTGTGGAACCTCTCAGACTTTGTACAGGGCGTTGTGTTAGAATGGAGGCTGCGGCAGAGTTTTAACTGTCCTAGATTGGGATGCTGTTCCTCGGAAGAATCATGAGAGAAGTGAGATTGTGTAACTAACAGAGCTTTGTCAAAGAGGTATGACTGGAGCCGCTGGTCTGTCACATACTGTGTTGACTTCAGACATAAACACTTTCTTGGAGAATGGTGTGATGTAGATGAGACAGAATGTATTACTTGGCCCATAGGAGGCATTGGCTTCTCACTGCTAATATTAGAGATCATTTGGTTAATGAGGAAGCTTGCAGGCCTTGATAGTATGATATCATCACCTGGATGTCATTTAAACAGGCTGATATCTTTGCTCCACCATCAGATTCCTAAGCCCTTTTAGGCTCTAGATAGTAGCACCTTAAAAATTCCTCATGTGGGTAAGTATTTCAAGATCCAGGCATAATTAGGGACTCTGAATAGGGTTCTACTAGCCCAGAAAACAGTAGCAAGAAAGGACAAGTGGAATCATATGCTATTTACAACCTTCTACATAAAAAGAGAACAATGAAATGATTAGGCAACCTAAAAGGAAACAAAATCTTTGCCAAACAGTCACCTGACAGAAGAATAGTATTCAGAATATATAAGAAATTCAAAATGTCCTATGCTACTCTAACTACTCTAACAGTCTGCCGTCCCTCTTTCTACAGTCTCTGGTTCTCTGCCCAGTGACTGATTCTGATTCTCTATGGTAATCATTCACACACTGCAAAAAGAAGCTCCTCTGATGAGGGACAAAACAGACACCAGTCTCTGGGTATAAAGGTAATTATTTGGGGGACAGTTTAATACTATCTAACAGAATAATAGTAGTAGGTTCTCTCCTAGACCCTTTACCTACCCACCACATGTGCTTGGTATGAGTTTCATCTTAGGAAACGACCTAGTGGAAAACAGCTGTAAGACATTGTTTGCTGGACATAAGAGGCCATAGCACACATGAACTCACAGTAGCTCTGACTGTGTATACAAAACCTGCACAAGATGAAGCCAGCCACCCTGTACTTCTATAAAATCATATATATTTATCCCTCTCAGGTCTCTGAGGTGGTTGAAGAACAGATAGCTAGAGTCTCATAATTAAATTTTGAGTTGTTTAGGAGTCAAGAGAGTGTTATAGATCTAAGAAGATACTTTTAAAATTGTGTTGCAAGTTAGTATGAATGTTGAGTCAGATATAGACCTTTAAACTCATGGAGATGTTTAGATAGTAGAATGTTAAAGTCAGGTACCAAATACATATGGACTGGTCATTGGGAATGTACGTTAAGCCATATAGCCCTCATAACTGTGGCCTAATTACCTCTGTTGTACTGTATTGTATTTGTTATTATAAGAGAAAGAGCCATTTGTTGGACTGAAAGGGGAAACTGTAGGGGGAAATAAGATATACCTTAAACTTAAAAGAAAAAAAAAGTGAAGAGGATGGGGGGTTGAGGGTGGGAGGGTGGGACTGGAGGGGGAATAGGGAGGGGACTGCGATTGAAGAAATAAAAAATAAAGGAAAAAAAAAGATAAAGCCAGCCACAATCCCAAGAGGGATGGAGACGAAGGTCATGAGGTCCCACCCCTCACTGAGAAGCTATTGGCACAATTGGCTGCTGGCAAGGGGGCGGGGAACATGCTAATTTTCTTCAAGGTTGCAACCTGATAGGCTACACATGTCATGGATGGCGAGACTTTCATGCACACACTGACAGCACCAAATGCACTCAGTGGGCTTAAAACAACATACAATTGTGAAGGGAAAGCAGTGGTGAGGCAATGAGGGAGGGTTTATACTATTATACTGTAATGCCCAGTTCACAAAACCACTAGAAGACTATCCAGGAAAAATTCGCTGTATCCAAATGCAAACGGACCTTTAATTTTGAGTTCGAGCCAAGGCAAGGGCCGTCACCTATTCTCCACTCAGGGAGTCAGTGAACAATGCCGAGGCTGAAAGGTCTGAGGGTTTTAAGAGATTGTAAGGGGAGGGGTTGGGCAGTTAGGGAGGCACGAGAAACATACAGAATCACATTTGGTCTTGCAAGATGAACTCTGAGAGTCCTCTGATAACCTTGTTCTCAGGATGTAAAGGAAACTCTCAGTCAACAATTTTAAGATTAACAATACACAAAACAATCTTAACAGCCCTCCCTGGGCAATCTCAACAGCCCTCCCGGATAAGGTGTTCAAGATAGTCTATAGTCTGGGGTTGGGGGTCAGTCCTCCCTGCACGTAAGGAGGGAATGTGACACGAACAACCTCCGGGGCTGCTCTCAAATGGCCAGGATGTACAAACATCAAGTTCTTGAGAGTTCTTTGTTATCTATGGCTCTGCACAGATGGCCTCTCAAGACCTCTGAGGGAAAAGTGCAGGCTCACTTTGTTGCTTATGAGCCTGTGAGGATGGACCAGGATGAGAGACTGGGGCTTTTGTTCTCTCAATACTATCAATACTAATAATACTATACTATAATACTAATAATAATATTATACTATTATTCTATTAGATAATATTAAACTGTCCCCTAAATAATTACCTTTATACCCATTTATTCAGAACACTACATGCATATATGAAATTCTCAATAAGAGTTCAGGTATCTTTTGCTTTCCTCTTATAGACTTTCATTACTACTTTTAACTAACTCTTAACCCTTCTTTGGGGTTTAAAAAAAATTAGCAAGTTTCAGAAAAGCTCCAGTCTTGGCAACATAGTCTCATTTAGGTCCAATCTAAAGGTAACTGAGTTGTCAACATGCAAATGTTTTTGATGTTAGATTTGGAAAATCAGACATGAAATCTGTAATGTAATAGTAGCAAGGTTAAGAAAGTAGCATTTCTGCTGGGCGTGGTGGTGCACGCCTTTAATCATAACACTGGGAGGCAGAGGCAGGTGGATCTCTGAGTTCAAGACCACCCTGGCCTACAGAGTGAGTTCCAGGCAGCCAGGGATACACAGAGAAACCTTGTCTCAAAAAAAAAAAAAGAAAGAAAGAAAGAAAGAAAGAAAGAAAGAAAGAAAGAAAGAAAGAAAG
>CAJQZJ010037404.1:2753-22232 GCA_907164525.1 Lophiomys imhausi | reverse complement strand
ACACACACACACACACACACACACACACACACACACACACACACACACAAATGATCTGAGAAAGAAATGAGGGAATCAACACCCTTCACAATAGCCACAAATAATATAAAATACCTCGGGGTAACTCTAACCAAGCAAGTGAAAGACCTGTATGATAAGAACTTCAAGTCCCTGAAGAAAGAAATTGAAGAAGATATCAGAAGATGGAAAGATCCCCCTTGCTCATGGATATGTAGGATCAACATAATGAAAATGGCCATCTTACCAAAAGCAATATACAGATTCAAATACCTATCCAAATACCAACTCAATTCTTTACAGACCTGGAAAAAACAATTCTCAACTTCATATGGAATAACAAAAAAAAAAAAACCCAGAATAGCTAAATCAATCATGTACAATAACAACATCTGGAGTTATCACCATCCCAGATTTCAAGCTGTACTATGGGGAAATAGTAATAAAAACAGCTTGGTACTGGTATAGAAACAGACAAGTTGACCAATGGAATCGAATCAAAGATCTAGAAATAAACCCACACACCTACGGTCACTTAATTTTCGACAAAGAAGCCAAAACCATACAACAGAAAAAGGAAAGCATCTTCAATAAATGGTGCTGGTTTAACTGGATATCAACATGTAGAAGAATGCAAATAGATCCATACTTATCACCCTGTACAAAACTTAAGTCTAAGTGGATCAAAGACCTCAACATAAATCCAGACACACTAACAGTAATAGAAGAGAAAGTGGGGAAAAGCATGGAACTCATTAGCACTGGTAGCAACTTCCTGAACAGAACACTAACAGCTCAGGTGCTAAAACAAACAATCAATAAATGGGACCTTATGAAATTAAAAAGCTTCTGTAAGACAAAGGACACTGTCCTTAGAACAAAACGGTAGCCTACAGACTGGGAGAGGATCTTCACCAACCCGACATCTGCCAGAGGGCTAATATCCAAAATGTATAAAGAACTGAAGAAATTAAACACCAAAAAATCAAATAACCCATCAATAAATGGGGCACAGAGCTAAGCCAAGAATTCACAGAAGAGGAATCTCTAAAGGCCGAGAGGCACTTGAAGAAATTTTCAACATCTTTGGTCATCAGGGAAATGCAACTTATAACAACTCTGAGATTCCATCTCACACCCATCAGAATGGCTAAGATCAAAAACTCAAATGATAGCACATGCTGGCGAGGATGTGGAGAAAGAGGAACACTCCTCCATTGCTGGTGGGAGTGCAAACTTGTACAACCACTTTGGAAAACAATCTTGAAATATCTCAGAAAAGTGGGAATAGTTCTACCTCAAGACCTGAGCCATACCCCTCCTGGGCATATATCCAAAAGATTCAGCATAAAATCACAAGGACATTGCCTCAAAAAAGTTCACAGCAGCTTTATTTGTAATAGCCAGAAACTGGAAACAACCCAGATGTCCTTCAACTGAAGAATGGATTTTAAAAACTGTGGTATATTTATACAATGGAATACTATACAGCTATCAGAAATGAGGAAATCGTGCAATTCAAAACCAAATGGATGGATCTAGAAAAGCTCATCCTAAGTGAGCTGACTCCGTCCCAGAAAGATAAACATGGTATGTACTCTCTTATAAATGGATATTAACCATACATCACAGGATAACCATCCCACAACCCACAGACCGTAATAGATAGGAACCTAGCATATCTATCCTAAGAAAAATTTCATCCAGCAGTGAGTCATGGACTCTGCTGCAGGTTAGTAGAACACCTTACCCTAGATGGTGTGCCATATCAAGCCCCGGTACAAGTGGAAGCTTTTGGTCCTCACATGACTGAAGAACTGAGGGAATATGATATGTGAAGGCCAACCTCATCTGAGGAGAAGGAGACTACCAAGTAGAGGAACAATAAAGAAAGGAGGGAGGGAGAGAAAGAGGGAGGGATGAAGGGAAGGAGGGGCTAGCAGGGGAGGAGGGAAGAAACTATGTTCTAGAAGTAACTTGAGAAAACAAAATAATACTTTTTTAAGAAAAGAGTTAATAATCTTAAAAAATATAATAAAAATACAATATAAAATTTTCAAACTATAATTTACCAAAAGTATACTTGGCTTACTGGTATGAAAGGAAAAATGGCCTTAATTTCAGATTGGAATGTTAGACTGCAGGTTGCCACATAGCTTATACAAACTTGATAGCAACTCAAAAGTTTTGTTTGTTTTTTAATAGATATATAGGATATTTTCATGGTTTGGCATTAAAAAGCAGGTAACAGGTTTAAAATGCTGTAAATAAATTAAAGGTTACTATAGTTCAACCTGGTTTTCTAAACCTCCAAGAGTTGAAAAAATTTGGAGCTAAGGTAAAATATATGAAAAGCATGGTGTTAGCCCATGACTTTAACTCCAGCAGAGACTGGAGGATCACTATAAAGTTAGTTGTCTTATAAATTCTAGAGCTACAAAGAATAGGGTGGTGATGGTGCACACCCTTAATCCCATTATTTGAGAAGGATACACTCTTAATCCCAACACACTAGAGACAGAAACCTGAAGATCTCGGAGTTCAAGGCCAGCCTGACACAAAGCAAACTCTAAATAGAGAAAAACTTTGATCCAGGAGTGGTGGTGCACATCTTTAATCCCATCAGTTGGGAACCACATGCCTTTGATTCCAATACTTAGAATGCAGAGGCAGGCACATAGGATTTGGAAGGATTTAAATTTAAAAGCTACTTACAAAAAGCATGCTGAAATTCAAAGCAAATTGTCCTTTGAGATCTCAAAATATTTACACTTAAAGGTTTGTTTAGTTCCAAAATATCAAAATAATTTCTTTTTTAATCTCAATTGAAAGATAATACTTTTTATACTGTGAAAAAACCAAATTTGTTCCAGGAAAAATATTACCTGCCCCCACCCCAAAAAAAGGTAGTGTCCTAGAGTTAGGATTAGGGCAGGGCTCTGTTATTATCTTTCCAGGAGATTTCAAGCATCCATCTAAGGAATCCAGGGACAACTGGACAACTGAAACCTCAGAAGAAAACAGATCAGACACCAAAGAAGACAAGTAGCCCAGATGATCCAGTCTTGCAGACTTCCTCAATAGCTGTTTCCTCAAAAGTCTACAACCACAACAACTCAAAATCGCTGAGTGTTCAGCACCACAGACTGTTCCAGCTAGAACTTCAGTAAAGCCCTGAAGTTCAGCTTCTGTCTACAAACTTCTTAGGACATTTAAATAGCTGAGCACAAAAGGGCTGAACATGAAATAATTCTATTAACATGCTTAACCATTTTTCCATTCTTATTTGGGCCCAGACAGGTTTACTATGTCCCAAATCAGCAGGAAGTCATTTCAAGAGAGCGACGTCCCATCTCCAGAAGGTGGGGTGACTGATTTCCCCCCCTTTGGTCATTTGTGGATTATAGATACTTGTTATTTAGGGGCAGAGATTACAAGCTGTTAAATGGTCTTGTTAAATAGGTTTTGGAGGTTAGATCCAGGGATTTCTCTGTTTTTCTTTTCTGTATCCTTCTTTCTCTCCTATGTAGGGGTGAAAAGACTTGAGAAAAATGGGATATAGACATAATATAGGAATTATAAAGAAAAAGGACAGATTATTGAATGTGCTCTTACATCTTTGTATATTGATACAAAATTAAGATTATATTTGGCTAAATTGCTATTGATCTTTATATATTGATACAAAATTAAGATTATATTTGGCCACATTGTTATTGATCCTTGTATATTGATACAAAATTAAGGTTAACTCTTTCTAAGGTATTGTACCTAAGTAACGCTTAAAAATGAAATGTGAAGTTTTGGCCTTTTGTTAGTAACTGTCATAAATTGTTTAGGATAATTAAGAAATGGAAACTAATAGCCATTCAAGCATGTTATTTTGTTAGCTACTAGGGCAGTCTATCATAGTTATTTTCTAAGTTAATCAGAAATCAAGTTGCTAAGGGACAAGCAACATTTGCTTATCCAAATATATGGAGATAGATAGGTGGTCTTCAAAAACCTCAAGAGATCTGTAGAATATGGCATTCAAAGATATTTTCTTAAGATTTTTTTTTATATTGAGACATGTCAGCTCCTCTCAGCACTCCCTATTCTACTCCAAGTAGAAGATGAGCATCGAAGAATCTCCAATTGGAGATGGTTGAATTAGTGGCAAGCCTATCACTTGGCATGAAAAATCCCTTGCTTCAACTGTAGACAGAATGCTGTCAAAATAGGACAAAACTTGGAAGCAGGTAAGTCAACAGCCTAGCTCTGCCAAGACAGGGTAGGCAAATCCTTCATAATTCCTGCTTTATAATCAATGTCTGTCAGAGAAACGGGGCCAAATGGCTGAAGATTGATGCTGTAATGTATGGAGAGAAAATGGGAACTATCCAGGCAGCCACTGGTATGTCATTTCTTAATTTTGGAAGCTTCTGGCTCTGTACTTCCTGTATAATCAGATATATTTATCCCTCTCAGGTCTCTGATGTGTTTGAAGACTAGATAGCTAGAGTCTCGTAGTTAAATTTTGAGTTGTTTGAATTAAGAGGGTGTTCTGGATCTAAGAAGATGTTTTAAAAATTGTGATGCAAGTTAGGATGGAAGCTGAGTTGGATATAGAACTTTAAACTCATGGAAATGGTTGGATAGTAGAATGTTAAAGTCAGCTACCAAATACGTATGCACTGGTCATTGGGAATGTATGCTAAGCCTTATAATTCTCATAATTGTGGCCTAATTATTCTTTGTTTTATATTGTATTTGTTGCTATAAGAGAAAGAGCCACTTGTTGGAATGAAAGGGGGAGCTGTTAGGGAGAAAAAAGATATACCTTAAACTTAAAAAAAAAAAGGAAGTGGATGCGGGGGCAATTAAGGGGAAAGAGGGTGGGAGAGTGGAAATGGAGGGGGAGTAGGAAGCAGATTGTAATTGAGATGTATCTTGAAGAAATAAAAAATAAATTTTAAAAAGAAATGGATAACTTAGTCAAAAAATGCAAATATAAAGCAAATTCCAGGCCAAAACATCCAGGAAATCTCAGATACTATAAAAAAAGCCAAACTTATGAATAATAAATGTGGATGAAGAAGAAACTCAAGTCAAAAGCACAGAAAATACCTTTAACAAAAGTATAGAGGAAAAACTCTCTAAAGAAAGAGATGAGTATGAAGGTTTCACACAGAAGGCATACAGAACACTGAATAAAAAAGACCAGAAAAGAAATTATCTGAGGTACAGAATAATAAACAACTAAATGGATTGAAGAAAGAATAGTAAGAGCTCCCAGAGAAAAAGAACAAGTCACATATAAAAATGGGTGCATTAGAATAACCGCTGGCTTTTCAGACGAGATCGGGCGCGTTCAGGGTGGTATGGCTGTAGACGACTGCTGGCTTTTCAATGGAAACTTTTAAAGACAGAAGAGCCTGGGAGGCTGTTTTATAATCTCTGAAAGGCCACAGATGCCTGCACAAACTATTATACAAAACAAAACTACCACAACCGACAGAAAGAAAAACATTTCATGATTTAAAAAAAAAATGTAAATTTCTGTCCACCAATCCATCCTTACAGAAGGCACCAGTAGGAATACCTCAGACTGGGAAGGTTAGTTACACTCAAGATGACACAAGGATAGATAGTATCAAAACAGTTAATCAAAAGACAAAAACACAACAAAAAAACAGTCATTGATAAACATTGCTTAACAACCTAATATTAATGATCTCAATTCCCCCACTAAAAGACAGACTAACAGTCAGAAAACAGGACTTATCTGCTGCATCCAAGAAACACACCTCACAGTCAAGGATAGAGATCACCTTAGATTAAAACAATGAAAAGGGTATCCCAATCAAATAGAACCAACATGAACGCTGGTGTAGCCATTTTAATATCTGACCAAATAGATTTCAAATCAACTAATCAGAAGAGATAGGGATGGACACTACATACTCACTAAAAAAAAAAAAAAAATCCACCAAGGGGATAGTGCAATTCAAAACATGTGCCAAACACAAGAGAACTGAAGTTCATAGAAAGAAACACAGCTACATCTAAAATCACACACTGACCCAAACACAGGGATAGCACCACTCTTCAGCATTGTTATCCACTCTAAACACATATAATCTGCTTCATAAACTAAAAGACAAAAACCAACACCCCTTTCATGATAAAAGTCCTGGAGAGACTGGGGATACAAGGGACATCCCTAAACATAATAAAGATGATTTACAGCAATTCCACAGTCAACATCAACCTAAATTAAAACTCAAAGCATTTGCACTAAAATCGGGAATGAAACAAGGTTGTCTTTTGTCCACTTTTTCCATACCATTTCAATATACTACTTGAAATCTTAGGTAAAGCAATAAGACAACTACTGGGTTTCAAGAGGATACAAATAGGAAAGGAGGAAATCAATGTATTTTTACTTGCAGATGATATGATTGTATACATAAATGACCATGAAAATTCTACCAAGAAACTTCTATAAAACACCTTTAGTTAAATTACCAAATACAAAGTTACCACACAAAAACCTTATATTCAAATGACATATTGAGTAAGAAATTATAGAAATAGTACCTCAAAAGGAAAAAAAAAAACAACTTTGGGGTAACTCTAACCAAGCAAGCAAAAGACTTGTGTAATAAAAATTTTAAAGACACTAAAGCCTCCAGTAGGAAATTTCTACAGCTATTAAACACTTTCAGCAAAGTAGCATGATTAACATGAAACAATCAATAACCTTTCTACATATAAAAGGCAGAGTAAGAAAAATCATAGAAACATTGAAGAAATTGAAGAAGACACTAAAGGATCTCTCATGCTCATGGATCAGTAGAATTAATATTGTCAAAATGGTCATCCTACCAAAAGCAATTTATGAGATTCTTTGCAATTCCCATCAAAATTCCAACACAATTCATAACATAAACTGAAAAAAAATCCTTAAACTGGTGCCCAATCAGAAACTTAACCCCAATTAACTAGCATTCATGGTGCTGGAAGATAATATGCCCACTACCAAAGAAGAAAAGTTTCATCAGTATTACCAAGATATGAACCCTGTGACTTACACTAGCCTCCTGCCTGTAAGATGTACCACTGCAATAGTGGCAGAAATGTTTTGGGAATAACCAGCCACTTTTTAAAAGTTGGATTTAAGGATCACTCCATAAGATGGAACCCATTCCTGACACTACTAAGGTGGTTATGGGCCTGAGACTAGATGGCTCATGGGTCTTAGAGGAAAAAGTACTATTATAATTCACTAAATGAACACAGTAATAAAATTACTCATTTGACATATTTCTATATACCATAGATCCGTGAACTGTGAACTGCACCACTCTCACTAGAGAAGGTTCTTCTTGCAGTATGGGATGATTAACACAAAGACTAGACAGAGACTAAAAAGACTTTGGAACACTCATTTCTAAATGGGATGGCTGTTTTAAATTGCTGCTCAAGGTTTAGGGATCTATGTGGAAATATAAGAACCAGAAGTAGTAGACAATTCCAAGGAAACAGTGTCTTCCAGACACAAGAGGGCTGATGCATATATGTTATCACAAGACTGTGACAGCACACACAAAGCCTGCACAGGCTAGACAAGCTCCCAGCGCAGAGATGGGGAATCAGGTACAAAGTCCCATACTTTACCAATAAGTTTTTTTGCAATTGATCCCTGCTAGGAGATGGAAAATTGGTTTTCTCCAATGTAGTGACATTGAGTATATCAACCACCCCATGATCAAGAGTTTTTGGCCAACACTAAATGAATCCCCTGGTTTTTGTGTGTTTTTTGTTTTGATTTTGTTTGGTATGTTCTGTCTTTTTAAGTCTTTGTTTACTTGTTTTAATCTTGTGGGGGGGGGGTTAGAAAGAGTGGAAAAGGAGCATAATTTGGATGGGTAAGAAGGTGAAGAGGATCTTGGAGAAGTTGGGGAGGGGAAGAATATGATCAAAATAGATTATATGAAAAATTATTAAGCCAAAATTAATGTACAAAAATATGCACAAGGAATTTTTTGTAACATTAATAAGAAACCCAGCTATCTATTTTGTACTAAAAGAACTGTTAGATTATTTTAATACTTCAAAAGAATACTGTGAAACTCTAGGACAGTTGGGGCTTTTTATTTATTGATTTAGAAGATATCTACTAATATATATCACTAGAACACCTACATTAAAAGGAATTTTACTATAAGTAAAGAAAAATACTTATATAATGGTCTCATGTTTGTGAAAAGTGTGAAATATAGACAGTCACCCATTTGGAAAATGTAATTAGAGCTGAAGAGCTTTTCATTGTATTATTCACTTAAAGATGTTACAGGTCTAACGGTGTTGTATCCTCCAAAACAAATTTACTTCTAAAGTTGATGCTAAAACTGACTATTTTATTAAAGAGGTAACAATGCTTAAATGAAATCATAAGTATGGGACCCTAGATAGAGTTTCTTCTTAGAAGAAGTGGCATCTGCAGTTCACTTATTATCACTTTGTGCATGCAAAGGAATGCGCATCAAGGTACCCATCCATGAACCAGGACGAAGCCTCGCTGTCAATCAAGACTTCTGGCAGCTAATCTTGAACTATATGTCTTAGACCCATGGAAAAATTAATATATTTTAAGACACCTAATATAGGCTATTCTTGCAAGATGAACCAATTAACAGTTGTATGGAAAGATTTTTACTCTTAACCTTGGATATTCTTTGTGGAACCAGGTGTATTTTTAAGAATATTACTTAGTCTTCAATAATTTTATACATGCATATAATGTATCTTTATCATATCCAACGTAAATTCCTGCTTCCAGTATCGCTGGACTTCCTTCTCCCAAAATTCCTCCTCCTACTTCAATGTCCTCTTCTATAATAATAAAATTAAGTAGTAATAATAATAATAATCCACTTGGTGTGGAGAGATACCTCAGTGGTTAAGAGCACTAGCTGTGCTTCCAAAGGACCTAGGTTAATTCTTAGCAACCACATAGTAGCTCACAACCATCTATAACTCCAACCCCAGAGTGTCCAAAAACCTCTTCTGGCCTCTGTGGACACTGGACATGCATTTGGTATACAGACATACATTTGGACAAAATATTCATGCATGTAAATAAAAATTAACAAAATAATCCACTATGTTGTTAGTGCTGCCCACATGTATATGAGTGTGAAATCCTCTACTGTAATATATGAATCTTAGTGTCCAAACCCCTGAAAGAAACATGACTCTTCCTCTCCTAGTCGCTATTAATTGGAGGTGAAACTGTTGTTTTAATAAAAAACTAAATCCCCTGCCATTCATTTTAAATAATAAAGACTCAGGAGCCAGATGTTGAAGTGAAAACCTTTTAGCTCAGAGAGGCAGAGAAAGCACTCAGCTGAGAAGCCAAAACCCTCAAAGTTCAAAGTCAAAAGCCCAAAGCTAAAAAGCCAAAAGCCTAAAAAAAAAAAAAAAAAAAAAAAAAAAAAAAAAAAAAAAAAGCTGCTGGTTCTTTTCCACGATGTCTTAAATATCCTTCACTTCAATGTCCCTCCTTTCTGTTTAATCCCTGTCAGCTGTTTCTTGCTGCACCTCTTGACCTAGGGTTAGCTGTATTTATTTCTGTGAACAGAATGCTTTTGGATTAAAGGTATGTGCCAGAGCTGATTCACATCACGAGTACTTGTTTACAGTAAATAGGAAGCTCTAGGATTAAAGGCTGAGCCATCCTACAATTAGTTACAGGTTTTTTACAGTTCACAATCTTGGGGTTCACAATGTGATCGAATATTCTGCAACGTGGAGCCTTATGACTTCCTCCCCAACCATAGAAGAATGTCCCAACCATAGAAGAATGTATTCTTATGAAAGTAACCAAAACTTCTTTGAGTTCATGAGTGTAAGAGACATGTTGGTCCAGAAGGCAGTATTTGCCTGCACTCTGCCTCACCCTTTTTCCACCGCTCCTCCTGAGATGTTCCCCAATTACAGACAGAGATTTAGATGTCTCGTTTAAGTGACAGAGCACTCAGCAGTCATATATTCTCAGCACTTTGGCAAGTCATGAGGATCCATATTACTATCTGACCACTGCAGTAAAAGGTTTCGTTGACAAAGTTGAGAGCGACACAGATCTGTGGATGGAAACAAGTATTTTGAAGACATTTTAAAACAATATGACCCACTGATTCTAATTTGTGTTGGCTATATACTGTTAGGTTTAGGGCTATTCACTGGAGCATGGTCAACCTAGCAGACACTATTACCTATTTCTCAAAACCCATTAATTGTCTATAACTCTTCAGTTAGATATGGGGGCTCATGATCCTCTCCTGGCTCCATGCTGGAACATTGACTGGCTTGACCTTGTGCAGGTCTTGTGCAGGCAACCAAAGCTGCTATGGGTTCATTAGTACAGTGATCCTGTCATGTCCACAAGACACTATTTTGCTCTGTTCCTCCATAACTTCCGCTCTTACAGTCCACCCTCTTATGCTATGGTCTCATGGTGGGCTGAGCACTCCACTGACATGCTTTGCACTTTTATTAGTTCTGAGTTGCTGGATTAACCACTATCAACTGTACAAAGAAACTCTCTGTTGATGTTTTCGAGCTAATCTATAGTTATAGCAATTTGAATCTAGATGGCAGGTTTTTTTTTTTTTAACTATGTCCATTAGCAGAATAATCGCAATAGGTTCACCTCTGGGGCCTATGAGCTCCCTAACCACAGGTTTATAGTCAGATGTATAGTACGAGGCATGAGTTTTCTCTTGTGGAGAAAACATCACAGTTAGAAAGCAGTTGATTTCTCCCATAATATTTGTGCCATTATTGACAAAATGAGCATACCTTGCCATATTGGTCAATATTATACTTCATAGGGTTGGTTCATAGTTAAGTGAGATTTTTTATCACATTTTTCTCCAGCAACCTGCATAGAACCTTCCAGGACTACAAAAGCTAGCAGCAAGGAGGAAGCTTTCTAATCAGTACCAACTTGATTTCTCCATGTCTTGTGGCTGAAGTCTGTGGTGTTTTACCATCAAGTTCTAGTGGGCAAGCAAGACACTATCTCTTTGGTTTCTTTTCTTTTCTTTTTTCTTTTATTGACTATTTCTTTGTTTTCTTAATGTGGGGTGCTTAAAGTCACAAACTTCCCTCATAACTATTTTTGTTGTGTATCATGAGATTGGGTATTTTATATTTTTATTTTAATTTTATTCTAGGGGTGTTTTATTTCCTTCCTGGTTTCTTCAGGAACAAATGTAGTGTTTTGGTTCAGTAGTATGCTATTTAATCTCCATGGGTTTGGGTATGCTCTAGGATTACTCTGATCAAATATAACACCTGGATTTATTGCAAGTTCCTTGTATGTGTTAAGACATGTTTTATGGCATAGTATATTACCTACTTTAGAGAACTTTCCATGGATATCTGAGAATATGGGCATTCTGCAGTGTTTTAGAATGTTCTGTAGGTGTCTGTTAAGTCTTTGTGATCCATGCATGATGTCATTTAATCTATATGTTTATCTGTATTTTGTTGTTGTTGGGAAGACCTGCCAGTTGATGAGAGTGGGGTCATCCAAAATTATCCTTCTGCAGTTCATCTAGGGGTTTACATTTAATAGTATTTGTTTTATAAAATTGGGTACTCTCTAGGGCTGGAAAGATGGCTAAGAAGTTATGAGCATTGGCTGTTCTTCCAAAGGTTCTGAGTTCAATTTCCAGTAACCATATGGTGGCTCACAACGATCTATAATGAGATCTGGTGCCCTCTTCTGGATTATAGGCATTCATGCAGGCAGAATACTGTATACATTATACATACATATATATATGTATGTATTTTTTTTTTTAAGAAATTGGGTACACCTGTGTTCAGGGCAATTCTAATGGTCTCTAAATGAAATCTTCCTCTAATCAATATGAAGTGACCTTCTTTATGATTTCTCAATAATTTATCAGGTAGTAGAGCCACAACATCTGGTTGTTTTTAAGTCCCAATATCTTGGAATAAATTTTTCTATTCTTTCACTGTAGTGTCTGTCTTTTGTAGTTAGGTATCTTTCAGGCAGCAAATGTGGTTCCTACCTCTTAATACAACAAACTTTTGGGTTTTTTTTCTATTAATACAAAAATACAACTAACTTTTGTCTTTTGATTGAGGAACTGAGATGATTAATATTCTTAGTTGTATATTTATTGTGTACTATTCTGAGTTGGGCATTGATTTCTGTCATTTTGTTAAATTTGTAATATTCCGGTTTTCCCCATCTTCCTCTCTTGCTTTACAATTATTCTAGAATGTTCTATTCTTTCCTGTGGTATAGAAAAAATGGCTAATTAAATTATTTACTAGTATTTATATTATATATAATTGGTTTGGCAGCTGTTAATCCTTAACCTGCCATTATAAATGAGTACACAGACACCACATGGATTTTAACAAGCCTTGATCTGAATTTTGCAATCTTAGCCCATTTAAGATAGCTCATAATTCTATTTTCTAAATATGACCTCATATATACATATGTCCCTTTGGACTGTTTTCTCCATGTTATCCCAATGTTCCAGGCCACGTGGAATGATCTTCTTTAATCTACCCCATCGTGCGTCTTCTTCTTCCTGCTCCTTGCTTCTACTTCCCAAGATGCTCTCTGTCTCAGAAGTCCATGCACCTTAGTCCTGCCTATCTCTGTCTTTGCCCAATCTCAGGCCTTGGCATTTATTTAACCAATCACAGACAATGTAAGTTAATAGACAGCAAGCAGGACCAATTAATTAACATTTAGAATGCTTAACATCGCCCCATCACTGTGGTCTCTTGGATGAGTTGGTTTTGCTATTCTACTTGAAGTATTTTCTATAGAGCTGGCTTGGTCATCATAAATTATTTTATTCTATCTTTATCATGGAAATTTTTTTGTTTTTTTTAATGTATAACAACAGTTTTGTTGGTTATATGGTCTTTCAGAACTTAAAATAAATAGTTACAAGCCCTTTTGAATTTTAAGTTTTCAGTTGAAAAGGATGGCAGAAGGAAAACAAAACTTGCACATAGCAGGAACAAAGAGAAAAAAGTCCAGGAAAACTCTAGAAGCTTGACTAGAACATCAATGAAAATACCAACTGTAAAATATCATTGCAATGGAAATTCGCGTTTTTTTAAAAATGGCTGTTTGGTTGATGGTCTAGAAGTCCCAGAACCTTAATAAACTGCACTGCATTCTTGGGAAACTCACAGCAAGTTTTATAGGAAATACATGGAAAGTGACCCTAAAAATTATACGAGGAACTCCCTACAGCTGATAAACACTTTCAGTAAAATAGCAGCATACGAAATTTCACAATAACCTCAAGAAATAAAATAAAATAAAATATCTTAGAGTAACTCTAACCAAGTAAGTGAAGCTGAAAGATAAAAACTTTAGGACATTGAAGAAATTCAAGATAATATCAAAAGATGGCTATATCTCCATGTTCATGGATCAGTAAGATTAATACAGTGAAAATGGATATACTACCAAAAGTAATTTATAGATATAATGCAATCCCCATCAAAAGTCCAACACAATTCTTCACAGAACTTGGAAATACAATTTTCAGCTTCATATAGAAACACAAAAACATCCATGATAACTAAAACACCCAAAATAATAAAAGAACTGCTAGAGGTATCACCATCCCCAATCTTAAATTTTACTACAGAGCTATAGTAATAAAAACAGCATGGTACTGGCATAAAAACAGGCATGTGGATCAATGGAAAAAATTGAATATCCAGACTTATGTCCACACACCTACGAAGACTTGATGTTTGATTAAGAAGCCCGAAATTGACACTGAAAAAAAAAAAGAGCATCTTCAACAATGGTGCTGGCCAAACTGGATAATTGCATGTAAAAGAATGCAAATAGATTCATACTCATCATCCTGCACAAAACAAGTCCAGATGGATCAAAGAACTCACCTTAAGACCAGATATACTGAACCTAATAGAGGAGAAAGTGAGACACAGTCTTGAACTCATTAGATAGAAAAAGATTTTCTGAACAGAACACCAATAGCACCTGTACTAAGAGCAACAATTTTAAAATGAGATTTCTCCCCCCCCAAATATGGCACCTTATGAAACTGAAAAACCTCTTTATGGCAAAGGACACCATCATTAGGACAAAATGGCAGGCTACAGAATGGAAAAAGACTCTTACCAACTACACATTTGGTAGAGGGCTAATGGCACATATTAGTCCAGTCATATCCATTAGAAATAGTGAAGGTCATGAAGCCAACACAGGAATCTTCTTGGAGTATCTGTCTCTGAGCAAACTCAAAGTAAATAGTATAATTGGTACAGTGCAAACAGAGATAACTAACAAAATTTGACTGGCCAAGAGAATTAGTAACAGATTAAGGCCTCTTTTCACAATACACTTAGAGCTCTCTGAAAATGTAGTTTGAAGATAGGGGGTCATACCTGGTACACCCCTGGAGGAATAGAACTCAGTAAATAAGATTGACTAAAACAACTTTTCCTACTTAACAGCATAGATGATAAAAGGATAAGTAAAAGGAATTAGGTATTAGTATTTGCTATTCATAAAAAGACCAGCTCAGACATTTCGTTTGTCTGGAGTGCTTTAAAACTGCAAACACTGACAGCCTTAAAGCAGGCTGTCATATAATGTGTTTGCTTTGGCAAAGACATTCTTTAGAGTCTTTGAATTGAAGTTATGGAGCTGATAATAAAAATGAAATCTGTTCTATTTGTACTTTCTAATTGTGACTGAACTTGTGAGCCTGGACATGTAATGAAAAATCAAACACATGTCCAGAGACAAAGCGATATAATCTGTACTTCTTGGATAATCATGAGTCTGTCTTTGTTCTGTATAAATAAAGAAGCGACCTGATTGCTAGCTAGCCAGAGCTGCAACATTCCCCTGACTATCGCGGCAGACTCACTCCTCCCTTCCTTATCTCCTCCTGTCAAATGACCAGGGAAGGCCCCCGAAGACTAATATCTAAAATATAGAAAGAACGAAAAAAAATGGACATCAAGAAACAATGCAATTAAAAATCAAGTACAAGGCTGAAGAGATGGCTCAGAGGTTAAGAGCACTGGCTGCTCTTCCAGAGGTCCTGAGTTCAATTACCAACAACCACAGGGTGGCTCACAACCATCTATAAGGATATCTGGTGCCCTCTTCTGGCCTGGAGGTACACATGCAGACAGAACACTGTACACATGATAGATAAATTTTAAAAATGAATTTTTATAACTCAGAGAATTCTCAAAAGAGGAAACTCAAATGGCTTAGAAGCAGCTAAAAAAATGTCCAACATCCTTAGTCAGTGGGAAGTGCAAATCAAAACTAATGGTATATGAAAATCTTATGGAAGTTAGCAAGCTAATTTCAATTAAATACATATTTAAACAGCAGAGAGTTTGAATGGAAGCACCTTGCATATATAGACAGTGCTACTCCCAGAAGACATGGGCTACTAAGTGAAAATCACAGTGCAAGGGGTTGGATGACATCCTAGGAATTATTGGTCAGGGAGCCCCCACAAGTGCCCACAACAACACAGGCTATTGCCATTATCCTTGGTTACCCACAACCCTGTTGCTGGAACACCACACATTTTGGCTGCAAGACAGAGAAATCAATCCTAAACTGTCCAGGGAACTCCCTGATGTCCAGATTTTATAGTTCTGGGAAGTCCTATGAAGGCTTCTGGGCAAGAAAATACATTAATGATCTTACTTAGTCCTCAATTCTGTATGTTACAAAACTGACCTGCCAGGCAAGCTGTACCCACTGATACAATAGCTGCATGACTGTTATGAGGCAATTGATGTCTTTCTTATTGAGTTCTTTACAGGAGGGAATTTTATGCCTTCTACTCTAATCCTAGTTAAAGGCCATGGCTTAGGAACTCATAGAACTTACTACTGCTGTTTTACTAAATGAGTATATTGTCAAATTTCCTTCTAAATCTTAAGTTTATGCCCATAAACATGGGTTGCTTTTAATCTTGGCCACAGAAGTTTTTTGCAGTAGGCAGCTCTGTCTCCATAGTGCAAAGACTAATTAATAACTGGACAAAGTGCTGAGAATAAAAAACTGAGCACTCAGATCCAAAGGAAATGAACAATTTACCACCACAATCAACACACACACACACACACACACACACACACACGCACGCACGCACGCATGCACACAACTCACTATGACTGCAGAAGAGACTCCACTGGAGAAAACTAAGTTTAGTTTTCCTTTGTGAGTAGTTATCACTTGGAGATAGCTTCTGGGTTAGGGATAGGGCTTGTGTTCATTTCCGGATTATCTTTAAATTATCTTTTCTTGTGTATGTATACCTATTTTTCCAATTTAGCTCTTGGCACACAGGAAAAGACAAAAGAAAATCAAGTATGCATGCATCATTTTTGCCCAGGGTACTCTGATCTTTTCAAGCATTCATTATCAGCCTACTCTGTTCCTGTCTGTCTTTTTTGTTGGAAAGATTGGGACTGCTCTGGTTTCTTTCTTATAGAAAATCAGAAGCACCATCTTAATAGAGGGCTGTCAAGTCAAGTTGGTAGTGTTTTATTTATTAATATGTAATATGATTTGGTAGAAAATAAAGTAACTTGGAATAAAAAACGTTTGTTTTTTTGCTTGTTTCTGTTCTTTAGATAAGCTTTACGTAATTCTGGCTGGCCCGCAGCTCACTATGGAGACAGAGCTGACTTTTGCCTTTGCCTCAGTCTGAGGTTACAGATATATATATACATATATATATGCTGCCGCACTTGGCTTTGGATTCTGAAATCTTTTTAAAAAGAAAACGGATGACCAAACAATAACTTGTCAAGATGTCCAAAATCCACTTTTGGATCGTCAAATTCGTTCATTTACTTGTTTTTCAAAACTATTAATCAGCCACCATCTGTCTGCTGAACAAGTCAAGCATGTCTCTTATGGCATATGTTGCAGGTGAATGGCAACCCCTCCAGTTACATAGTTTCATGGCTCTTTCCCCATCCTTGGTCTCTTAAATTCTTTCTGCCTTCATTTCGGAAATGTACCATGAGCCTTGGGTGATGCATGTGATACGGATGTCTTGTTTAAGACTAAGGACTCATCATTCACTCTCAGAACTTGGACCAGATATACTCTCTGCATTAAGTGGCACCCTCTGCAAAAATGAACTTCTCTGCCACCAGCTGAGGGCCATGATAGTCTGTCCAGTTGGAGGATAGGCTGGGGCAGTGTAAATGTCTTGAGACATTATTTAAATTGTCCTAAAGTGTCCTTGATTGCGCCTCATGAAGAGTTCTCATAAGGAAATGACATTGGATAGGCTCTATCCTTTTCTTTTAAAAACAGAATTTCACTATGTAGTACAGACCTTGTGCTCCCTCTTGCATGTCTCCCAGGGCTGGTTTATAGGTGTGTGTCCACACTCCCGGAAGCATACTCATAGACCCAACACTTTAACAACCACTAAGTGTCTAGCTGTTTCCTAGCGTTTTGACTAGAGTAGACCCAGCATCGTTACCCCAGACTCTTTACCATCCCAGCTCAGATCGATACTTGAAACCTTCTAGAATAATAGGTCCCTGCGTTCTATCCCGCCTGAACTACATCTCCCGGCAGTCTTTGCGCCCAATCTTCGGTGTGGCGCGGGGCCTGCTGGGAGCGGGCAGGGAGGTGGCGGCCCGGCCCAATGGGTGCGGGCTCCCGAGGAGAGGGCGGAGGAGAAGAGGAAGCAAGCGGGCGGTGGGCCGCGTCCCCATTCATTGCAGTGGCCTGCCGGGTTGGCGTCCTGTGTTTCCGGAGTCATGGAGGCTCTAATCCCGGTCATCAATAAACTGCAGGACGTCTTCAACACGGTGGGCGCCGACATCATCCAGCTGCCTCAGATCGTCGTGGTGGGAACGCAGGTAAGATGAGGCCACGATCGCGAGGCCAGGCAGGGCCGCGCGGCCCTGCAGGTGTCGGCGGGAGGAGGCCGTCCGGCGCTCCCCTCCGGTCTCGGGCGCTCCGCTAGGCGGACGGGCCCTGTCGTCTGCGGCCGGGCGCGGGTTGACCCAAGGGCACTCTAGGGACGCACGGACGGGCATTTGGGCGGCTGTGGCTTCCTTCCGGAGGCCGAGAACGCTCGATAGGCTCTGGGAGTCGCCGTGGGGCCGGGGGCCAGCGACTAGAGGTGAGTCGGCGTCCCACAGGGCATTACAATGTAAAAATAAAAGGAGATTCCGCGTGGTCTTGGTGTTCCGAGGTTAGGAAGGAGCACCCGGGTTTTCTTGTACTTCTCCGTGACTTTGGTGGTCATAGTTTTAGGACTGTGACCCATATTCGGCATAAGGTTCTCAGGCTTTTTCGTGTGGGGCACTGTAGATGAATCAAAAATTTTTGTGTGAAAAGAATATTGAAATAAATATCTAGAATGGCAAAGATATGTGAATTTCTTTTCTTTTGTATGCCTGCTTTGGACTGACGAGGAATAAGAGAACTTAAAGGGGTTCATTTTTTGAGACAGGGCCTTTCTGTATTTCAAGCTAGACAGGAATTCATTTTGTAACCTGAATTAGCTGGAACTCTTTAGCAGTCCCTCTGCCTCGGTTCCCTTGACCGACGAGTCACCACACCCAGATTTTTAAAGTTTTATTTTATGTATATGGATGTTTTGCCTGGTGCTGGTCAGAAGAGGATATCTGATCCCCTGGAACTGGAGTTACAGACAGTTGTGAGCGGCCCTGTGGGTGCTGGAACCCAGGTCCTCTGGAAGAGCACTTTGCTCTTAACCTCTGAGCCATCTCCGCAGCCTCTTTATAAACATATTTTTCAGTGCCCCTGTTTGTTAATAGTGTTTTTCGGAAGTGAATGGGTACATCATACTACAGAAAGTGTATAAATATAGGAAGAAATAGATCAGAGAATGTCAGAAGATAACCATATACCTGCCTGTAGTTTATTATTATTTACTTGAACTTTAAGTATTTAAAGCAGTAGGAATTATTTTTGGACCATTTTTTAGATTCTGTTCTGTCAATCGTGTCTGTATATTCCAGCATTAACATTTGATATTGACAGTGACTGGAGGCTAAGTGAGTATACTACAAACCCTAGATAGATAGATATAATATGTATATATTAACAGTATGATATAAATTAGCATTTATATCATACTGTTAATATATACATATTATATGTTCAAATTTGTTCACTAGGGTCATTTAATAGATCTCTATAACGATTTTCAGTGATGTATATTGCTCCTTGTAATGAGATATTTATTTTTTAAGTTATTTTTTACTTTATGTGTATGAATATTGCCTGCATGTATGTGTATGCATAGCATGCTTGCTAATTCCCTTGGAAGCCAGAAGGGTGTAACTGATCCCCTGGAACTGGCAATTCAGATGGTTGTGAGCTACCATGTGCAT
>CAJQZJ010037401.1:68999-92601 GCA_907164525.1 Lophiomys imhausi | reverse complement strand
TCCATCTCTTGCATCCTATTGTTGATACTCACATCCGTAGTTCCTGTTCTCTTCCCTTGGTTCTCCACTTCCTCTTTTAACTCTGACTGTGTTTTCTTTATTGTTTCTATTTCTATTTTCATGTCTTGTATGGTTTTGTTCGTTTTGTACATTTCCTTCTCCAGCTTGCTTGTTTTTGTATGAAAATCTTTCATGGCTTTTTCCTTTTCCTGTTCAAGCTCTGTCACCTTGGCTTGGAGCTCTTTAATGGTGTTGTTCCTTGTTTTGATTTGTAGAATTGTGGCTTCTTTGAATTCCTTCATAGATTTAAGTTCTTCTTGCAGGGACTCTATCACTTTCCATAATGCAGAATTGTCAATGTTTTCATGTGTTTCTGTTGGTGTGAGGTTATCCGAATTGGATGAGCTAGGATGGTTCTGCTTTGTTGGAGTCATAATTCCTTGATTTCTATTTTTTTTGACCTTTCACCATTGGATGCATTTAGCTGTCTGTTTTCTGTGCTTGGAACCACAGTGGATGATTTGGTGCAGGGGACGAGTTACTTGGCTATCTGTCATTGCTTACAGGGGGATTTCAAGGTCACTGTGGTTTTAATCGCCAGAGGCACTGTGAGATGGTGCAGCCTATTCCCAGGTTGTGAGTAATGGACCGGGATTGTTTCACTGCTCCCAATTCAGACTTCCCTATGTTGCACTCTGAGTTATCAGCCTGTAATGGTTCTGATGGTATGGGCCTGTTTGCCCAGGCACAGATTCTGTGGGCTTTGTTTGTCATCACGGAGGCTGACAGGTTCTGGCTCCACACCTAATATGTCTGGATTTTCCAGGATACAGCTATGGTCCCGATTTCTTGTTTCTCTCTAGGCTTCTCGCCACAGGGCTGGACTCTGTGCCTGATTCCCTTCCTGTCTGTGCCGCCATGGGTCCCGTGGTTACCCCAAGCCCCGGATCCTCCGGCTGCCCGAGTGGACCTCTCGTCCCAGCAGCTCAGCCGTGGGTGTACGGATCCCTGGCCCCGCCCACGCCTGTCTCTCTCCCCAGATGACCTGCCGTGGACTGGCGGGGATTTGTCCCTGCCAGCCATGCTCACTCCCCAGCTGCGCTACCGTGAGTGCGCGGGATTCGGCCCCTCCCTCCCGCCTTTGTGTTCCCAGCTTCCCGCGCTCTCTTGGAACCTCCCACCCTCCGCTTCACTAGTGGCTGCGGACCACCTGCTGAGCCCCCTGTTTGTTCCCTGCTAAGCCTTCCACTATCTCGCAAAGTTTTTTAAGTGGGTATAAGTTCAACCTGATGTGTGGGGAGCCCAATAGGACAGCGATCTATGGCCAAGTGGACCCTGATTCTGCCTGCTGTAAGTTGGGATCGATCCTACCAGGCGCCTCTCCAAATGGGAGTTCCCAAATCCCGGGTTTTGTGGCCTCCGTGTCTGTGAGAGATGGGTGAGAGCCTTGCCCTGGGACTTTTAACAGTCCCTTGGGAGCTGTGAGTGTTCCCGGGGGAGGGGCGGTCTAGCCCCTCCGGTTTTTGCACAGTGCCCAATAACTCTGTGTTTTTTATGGCTCCTTTTTCCCCCGCGTTCAAAATGCGTCAGTGTAGGTCGCCGCCATCTTGGCCCTCCGGTTTGCTAGTATTTTATTAAGTATTTTTGCATCTATGTTCATGAGGGAGATTGGTCTGAAGTTCTCTTTCTTTGTTGGGTCTTTGTGTGGTTTAGGAATCAGGGTGATTTTGGCCTTGTAGAATGAGTTTGGCAATGTTCTTTCTGATTCTATTTTGTGAAAGAGTTTGAAGAGTATTGGTGTTAGCTCCTCTTTGAAGGTCCGGTAGAATTCCGTGCTAAAGCCATCTGGCCCTGGGATTTTTTTGGTTGGGAGATTTTTAGTGACTGTTTCTACTTCTTTAGGCATTATAGGGATGTTTAATCTGTTTATCTGATCTTGATTTAGCTTCCGTAGGTGGAATCTATCAACAAAATTGTCCATTTCACTTAAGTTTTCAAATTTGGTGGAGTATAGATTTTTAAAGTAGGATCCAAATATTCTTTGGATTTCCTCAATGTCTGTTGTTATTTCTCCCTTTTTATTTCTGATTTTGTTGATTTGGGTCTTTTCCTTCTGCCTTTTAGTTAATTTGGCTAAGGGTCTGTCTATTTTGTTGATTTTCTCGAAGAACTAACTCTTGGTTTCATTGATTCTTTGTATAGTTCTTTTTGATTCTAAATTGTTGATTTCAGCCCTAAGTTTGATGATCTCCTGCCTTCTGCTCCTCTTGGGAGTGTTTGCTTCTTTTTTTCCCAATTCACCCAGTTTAGCTGTTTATTCGCTAATATGAGGTGTCACAATTTTCTTTTTGAAGGCACTTAGTGCTATGAACTTTCCTCGTAGCACAGCTTTCATTGTGTCCCATAGGTTTGGGTATGTTGTGTCTTCATTTTCGTTGGATTTTAAGAAGTCTTTGATTTCCTTCTTTATTTCTTCCCTGACCCAGTGGTCCTCTAGTAAAGAGTTGTTCAATTTCCATGTGAGTGTAGACTTTCTGTTGATTCTTTTGTTATTGAAGTCCAGCTTTATTCCATGGTGGTCTGATAAGATACAAGGGGTTATTTCAATTTTCTTGTATCTGTTGAGGCTTGCTTTGTGTCCAACTATATGGTCGATTTTGGAGAAGGTTCCATGAGGTGCTGAGAACAAGGTGTATTCTTTTGTGTTTGGGTGAAACGTTCTGTAGATATCTGTTAGGTCTATTTGGTTCACGATCTCTGTTAGACTCATTATTTCTCTGTTTGGCTTCTGTCTTGATGATCTGTCCATAGTTGTGATTAGGGTGTTGAAGTCTCCCACTATTGAAGTGTTTGGATCTATGTTTGATTTAAGTTTTATAAGCGTTTCTTTTATAAATGTAGGTGCCTTTGTATTTGGGGCATAGATGTTCAATACTGAGATGTCCTCTTGATGAATATTTCCTTTAATGAGTATGTAATGCCCTTCTCTGTCTTTTTATATTAACTTCAATTGGAAGTCTATTTTGTTTGATATTAGCGTGGCTACTCCAGCTTGCTTCCTGAGTCCATTTGCTTGGAAAACCTTTTCCCAGCCCTTTACTCTGAGATAGTGTTTATCTTCAATAGTGAGCTGTGTTTCTTGTATACAGCAAAAAGATGAGTCTTGTTTAAGTATCCAGTCTGTAAGTCTGTGTCTTTTTATT
Source organism: Lophiomys imhausi (assembly GCA_907164525.1). Lineage (NCBI taxonomy): Eukaryota > Metazoa > Chordata > Mammalia > Rodentia > Muridae > Lophiomys > Lophiomys imhausi. Next base: position 89,398 of record CAJQZJ010037401.1, on the reverse strand, counting down.
GGCGAGTTGAGTCCATTGATGTTGATGGATATTAGTGACCAGGGGTTGTTTTTTCCCATTATTTTGGTATAGCTGGGTGTCTTGTGTTTCTTTTTGTTTAGTTGCTGTGGAGGTTTCTATTTCCTCTGTTTTCTTGGGTGTAGTTATTTTCTCTGGGTTGGAATTTTCCTTCTAGGATCTTCTGTAGCACTGGGTTTGTTTGTAGATTTTGAATTTGATTTTGTCATGGAATATCTTGTTTTCTCCATCTATGTTGATAGAGAGTTTTGCTGGGTATAGTAGTCTGGCTGGGCACCTATGTTCTCTCAGGGCTTGTAGGACATCTGTCCAGGCCCTTCTAGCTTTTAAAGTTTCTGAGGAGAAGTCAGGTGTTATTCTGATGTGTCTGCCATTGTATGTGACTTGGCCTTTTTCTCTTACAGCTTTTAATATCCTTTCTTTGTTCTCTACATTTGGAGTTTCTATTATTATGTGGCGAGAGGAGTTTCTTTTCTGATCTAATCTGTTCAGTGTTCTGTAAGCCTCTTGGATTTTTACTTGCATCTCTTTCTTTATGTTTGGGAAGTTTTCTTGTATGATTTTGTTGAAGATATTTCCTGGACCATGGAGTCGGGAGTCTTCCCCTTTCCTCTATGCCTATAATTCATAGGTTCCATCTTTTTGTTGAGTCTTTGATTTCTTGGATATTGTGGGTGTGAGATTTTTTTAGCTTTTTCATTTTCTTTGGTTGTTGTACTGATTTCTTCCATCAAATCTTCCGTGCCTGAGATCCTGTCTTCCATCTCTTGTATCCTATTTTTGATACTCACATCCATAGTTCCTGTTCTCTTCTCTTGATTCTCCATTTCCTCTTTTAACTCTGACTGTGTTTTCTTTATTGTTTCCATTTCTAGTTTCATGTCTTGAATGGTATTGATCGTTTTGTACATTTCTTTCTCCAGTTTGCTTGTTTTTGCCTGGAAATCATTCATTGTTTTGTCCTTTTCCTGTTCAAGCTGAGTCATTTTGGCTTGTAGCTCTTTAATGGTGTTATTCGTTGTTTTGACTTGTAAAATTGTGGCTTCTTTGAATTCCTTCATAGTTTTAAGTTCTTCTTGAAGGGATTCTATCACTTTCCATAATGTAGAATTGTCATCGTTTTCATGTGTTTCAGTTGTGGTGAGGTGGTTCGGGCTGGACGGAATAGCATTGCTTTCTTTTGTTGGAGACATTTCGCTCTGTTTTTTTTTTTTTTTTTTTTTTTTGTCTTGGGCCTCTGGCCATGTGGAATTTTTTTGCTGTCTTCTGGACTTGGGTCCAAACGGGGCACTTTTGTATAGAATTCGCATTGCCTTACTCCACTCCTATCAGGTGAGTCATTCAGCCCGCCTCCCAGGTGGAGACCTAATTAATCCAGGTGGTGGAGCTGTGTACAAGTAAGCTCTGGTTCCCCGCCGGAAGGGCCAGTACTGGTACAAAAGTCCGATATAGGATAGTTTCAGATATCTCGCAGTTTGCCTAGGGTTGGTTCCTGTAGCAGGTAAATCTGCCATTCAGCTCCAATAGCCTTGCTGCTCCTGTGGCTTGTAAACTGGCCAGTTTCATCACATACTGCGATTTGCAGTCTGAAGGCACTTTGCAGCCGAGCTGAGCTCACTTCCAAGGGTCACAACCTTTCACCGGATAGTTCAATTGTCTGTGCGAGAACCGGGGGTGCCCAACAGGGTAGGGATTATCTCTGCATGGGATCTGAATCTGCCCACTGGGTATTAGGTTGGAACTTACTGGGAGTCTCTCCTGGTGGGGGGATGGGTGATCCCGATTCCTGGGTCCAGCGGCTTCCTTGCGTGTCCGAGAGTGGGAAGGACCATCCTGCCCAGGGATCCTCTGTGGTCCCTGGGCATCTGGGTGAGATTTAGAAGGGGTCGTGCCCTTTGTACAGCGTCCTGCAACACTTGCCGCCTTGTGACTATTCGATTTCCTTGTTTCTAATAGCTGAATAATATTCCATTATGTAAATGTACCACAGGTTTTTATTGTTTTTTTTTTTCTCCCACTCTTTGGTTGAAGGACATCTGGTTGTTTCCAGTTTCTGGCTATTATAAGTAAAGCTTTTCTGAACACAATTGAACCTATGTCCTTGTGGGCTGATGGAGAATCTTTTGGATATATGCCCAGGAGTGGTATGACTAGGTCTTGAGGTAGAACTATTTCTAATTTTATGAGAAATTCCAGATTGATTTACAAAGTGATTGCACAAGTTTGCACTCCACCAGAAATGGAGGAGTGTTCCCCTTTCTCTACATTCTCACCAGCATGTGCTGTCAGTAGGTTTGCATTTTCATGAATGGAAAAGGAGCACAGTCAAAGTTTAAAAAAGAGCACGGGGAGTCATTTTCACAGCAACACTCTTCATAAATGATTTTATTTGGGGGTGCTTATATATCATATAGGTGCTTGCCTGCTCTTAAGTATCTTTAGTTTAAAGCTATGGGAATTACAGAGATGGACAGAAATACATCTGGGCATACCCAGACTGTACAATAAAGTTTTATTTGAAAATTTGGCTGTATATTAACACAGAGATCTGCCCTTGGTAGCTAATGCTTTTTTGAAATATCCATGGAGCCAAATAGTAAAGACCTGTGAAAAACATCTTAGCAAGCAACATTCAGCTTGAAACCTGTCCTCTGCATTTCCCTACCTCCAAGAAGGAGATAAAACTTATTGATCTAGTTTGCAGGGACTCATGGTTTGAAGAAGCAGACAGTTCTGGAAGGCCATTTTGAAAAAAATTGCATAGTAGAGAACATAATCTTTTTATATTCACACAAAACTTAATTCTAACCTGAAGGAATTTTAATGACAATTACTGATAAACATATTGTTTGTACTGTACCTACCAGTGACACAGAAGTTTTTCTTTTGTTGTAGAGTTCCACAGAAAAGTTTTTAAAAACATTTTTTATTACTTCAAGTTACATATTCATTACCACCCCCTCCCTACCCCTTGTCCCACCTTGAAACCCTCTACCCCCTCTCCCATTCATCCCACCCCTCTAGTATGGGGTATCTCCATGTATCAACTCCCCTTAGTTCATTAGTCACATGAGGTCTAAGAGCTTCCTCTTGCACAGGGGGCATACACGGCAGTTCCACTAGGGTGGAGTGTCCCACTAACAGGTAATCAAATCTGTGTTTCTGTTCTTTTGGGTCTATTGGTTGATGGATATTTATCCTGTTCTATATGGCTAAAATCCAGTTATAAGTGAATTGATGCCATGTGTATATTTCTGAGTCTGAGTTAGCTCCCTCATGATGAGCTTTTCTAGTTTCATCTGTTTGATTGCAACAGAGAAGTTCAAATTGTGTTAAAGCAGAGAAACCTCTTCTGTATGAATAGAGATGAAGTATCTCCCATATTCAACGCAAGGCACAGTACCCTGACCCTTTGGTGCACTGACTACATTGTAACACTGTAATCTTTGATACAAAGTCCTGAGATGCTATTGTCATCCTGGAACATTCCTTATTCTAAATTATTTTAAAGTCATTAATTTGATAATTGTTTGCATATTACAGTTCTTATTTCTCTCTATGTTTAGCCTGAAATGCAGTCCTTGTTCTCAACCATAACCATCTACCAGCCATAACCTTTAATCAAAGGGCTTACAGTTATAACCAGGAATCCCATACAGCCCTGAAGCATATCTCAGAACCTAGTATTTCTCTAAAATGCAATCCTCAAAAGAATAAGGTGTATGTCTCCTAGATTCAATAGGTGATGAGGGGGACAGATATCTTACTTTGATAAATGCTAACCTACAAGCACAGCCAACCTGATGCCATCTATTCTAAATTAGTGTGCCTCAGTAAGTACATGTGTTGCCCTGAAATCAACAAGAACTGGGAAATAATTCTGTGAGTCAAGGTTTGTGCTGCATCATTAAATGTACACTGGGGTGGGCAAGATGGCTTAGCAAGTGAGGGCACTTGCTACCAAGTACGACAACATGAATTTGATCCCTAGGAACCCAAATGTTGGAAGGAGAGAACTGAATCTCCTGAGTTGTCCTCTGACTTCTACACATAAGCTGTGTGACCCTCTCAATAAATAAATAAACATAATAAACAATTTGGTAATCTACCCTGAGAAACCATTTGATATTTCCAGTATTAATTTTTGTCTTGGATAAGTGGGAAACTTTGATTTGGCATGGACTGGCAATTGTTTCACCCTTGTGGAACAAATTAAGGGTACAAAGCCCATTTCTTTTTAAAGAACGCAACTCAGTCCTGTTCTGACAGCTCCAGCTACTGAATGCAGAACCTTGAATGCAGGGCAATCAATTATATTTGACCTCTGTAGGCCCAGGCTCCCTCTTTTTCCTCAGAGTTGTGCCGGGGCCATAGGGTTGGTGTTGGCTTTTGTTCATCTCTTTTTGTCTTTGTTGACTTCTACTAAGAGTAATCCTTCTGTCTTCACTCAGCATCTCAGAGACACCTTTGGCCCTCACAATAAGGTCACCTCAGCATACTTCTTGTGAAAGAGTCCTATGTTCTTCTTCATTGTTTGGCACAAAACATGGCTCAGAGTTGTTTGATGAGCCAATGAACTCTTTTGCCTTTGCCCATGGTTAGAGTGTATTGGCCACAGTTTGGGTATAATCTGTTAATGCTGCTGCTTAGATTGTCTGAATCTAGTCAATGAGGTGAAAACTTCTTATTGTGGTTCAAGAGCTGGGGTAAGAGAGAAGGTCCCACAGAGCCTCTAGGGAGACTGGGACAAATGCTGCCAGTGTGACTGGGCTCTCACACTTCTTCCTGGCCCAGTCTGCCCAGGAAAAGGTCATGTTATTGCTCATGGTGCTCTGCCAGTCCCTGAGGAAGGTGGGTTACAGATTGTTGGCTCTCATAGTTGCACTGTCTATTATCCTCCACCAAGGACCTGGGCAGTTCACCTGTGCTTCTCAGACCTACTTTCTCATGTTGTGAGATCTCAGATTGTCAAGGGCTTTTCTTGCAGAATGGAACTGAAGGGACGGGAGTGAGAGCTATTTTGCTGCAGTTGGTCTTGGAGTCTCACTCACCCCTCCCCTCCATGGCTCCCATCTGAGGGCCTGTTTGAAGTTTATGGGAAGGAATTTTGGTGACTAGTTCCTACCAGGACCCTGGTGCAGGTAGACCTTGTGGAAAATTCAGATCTACTCTGTAGCTCTTGATGGCACTGCTTGCTTGGAATCTGGCTCCATGAGGTCCTATTCTCATTCTTTAGGTTCTGTTCACAGTAGTTTTTAGTTCTGTCAGGAACTCAGGTCATTTTAGTTTGGCCCCAGTGATCTGTTTCTGCATCCCCCAAAGACATTTTGTCAACAGTTTGGAGGAGCAGGGAAGTTCTGAGTTTCTGGCTCCATTTATGTTGTGTGACCTGACCCTCTTCCCTGGGAGACCCTGACCCTTCTCAGGTAAGCATGCACTAACTGTCCATTTAGGAGCAACTGAGAAAGAGAGAGTGGAGTGACTCCTTCTAGGCTGTAGGATCAGACACAGTTTCCAGGGATAAGCATGTATTTGCACAAATTGTTGAAGCTTTCTGCATTCTACCATGGAGAATCATGTGGGGGAATCAACCATAGGGATTAATGCAAAATACCTGGAATCTTCAAGGACAAGACAGCTCCTGGTGAGAAGGTGGAACCTCTCAATGCCACACTCAGGACTAGACTCCTCAAAGCCTGCATTCTTCTTCCCAGAGCCCTCACTTGCCTTCCATTTTAACTAAGGTAGTCTCTCCTTGTTCTCCATCAAGCAACCTCTACTTTTCCTTTGCTTATTTGATGACAACTTATGATGCTTTTTATTATGGACTTTTTGCTTGCCAGGTTACCTCTGTAAGTCAGTAAGCTCCTTGGAAGCAGTGGAAATCCAACCCACTACCTTACACTGTACCCAGCTAACATAAGGAACACAGTGATGGACAGACAGCAGGGCACAAAACAGACAGCGATGGTGTTTACTTCTGATGGGAAGCATCATAGTGGATTCACATTTCCTACTTAGACGTTTCTGTAACGTCCACTTCTTTTGTAGTGAGGATGAATTAGCTTTTCAGACCGAGAAAGGCTTTTTAAAAAAGTGTTCCCCACCAAGGAAAGAATATCCACCCTGGAGGGCAGCTTGGATAAGGTGGGAAAGGTGTGCATGGATGTGGGTCCTTGAAGGGATGTGGACTCCAGCCTGTAATGGGAGAAGGGACAGATTGTGCTGAGAAGCCCCAGTGACCCATGCTCCTGGAAAATGAACAATGTTTAGCCATGGCAAGACAGGGTAGAAGGAATTAAGCCTGCCTCTTCTCTGAAAAAAAAAAAAATCACAGGGAAGAAAGTGTTTAGATTTTTGCAACAGCTCATATAAGAAGATTTGGGAGGTCATGAGATGGGGGTGGGATGGAATGTCTTTCTAAAGGGTAGTAATTTACAGTGCAGTTGGGGTTTTTAGGACAGACTACTCTTTGGAGGCACAATTTTTCCAGGAATAAAGAGTGCTAATAATGCCTATTTGGTATTGTTGTTATGATGATGAAATGAGATTATGTACTTTAATTTGGGGCTTATTATAGGTGCTGATTCATCACTGGTACTTAGTTACTCCAATGACCAGCAATGAACAAGCTTAGGATCATCTCCTTATCAAAGATCTTTCTGAGTTTGGATGGCACTGCAGAAGTTTTCTGGATTCAGGTTCGAATCATATTTGGGTGCCATAATCATGAAATATTTGCCACTCTGTAACTGTGTATACTTTCTCATGACCTAAATTTCTAAACAGAGTGGCTATTTTCCTAGTTATCTGTCAATATCTGTTTTGAGAATGCTACTAGCCAATTATCATTTCTGCATTAATTTAGGTGGATAAAACAAGGATTCCTTTAACATTTTTCATGAATGCTAATGAGTTTCTGGAGTTGAGTATCATGGCCTTGCTTTGGTTCCTAGTTTGTGAGTAGACATCATGAAATAGCATCCTCAACAGCAGGTTTATTTTCTCTGGTAGAACCTTGATCCACAAATGGAGCCTTCTCTCCTCCTTTCTGCAAAGGCAACAGTGACAACATGGACACTTGATCTCTTTCTGTGCACTTCTGCACAAACTGAAAAGCAAAGTGGATTAATGTTTGAAGGCACACTGAGGAGAAATATCATCCAAAGTGTCAAGAATCTTCACTGCAGAAGAAGAAAAAAAAATGTGAGCATGAAATTGGGGTAAACAGACAAAGGAAGCCTGTGTGGCTGGGTCATGTCCTTGCTTCCATCAGACTCTCATGTGAAAGCAGATGGGGGTAGTAAAGACATGAAGCTCTCCACTGAATTGCTCATTCTGGCCTAGAATTCTTAGCCAATGCTCTTGTAACCCCTGGGGCATTAATTTCACGAGCAAGAGATCAAGCCAGAAAGCCAATGTTTAAGCTTACGTTATGCTTTATTAAAAGTTTATAGTGTCAAAATAAAATTGAGCCTGTCACCCCATCTGTGGAGCTGTAGGGGGTGTTTGTGGGGAATCTCTGGTACGGTCCTCTTGTTCCATTTGCTCCTTAGTGGGCAAATAGCTCCAGGCCACTCAAGGGAAGAACTAGAGGTGAGGAAGAACAATGTGTGTCCCATCCAGTTTTCCCAATTGAAATCAAAGGATTAGATAAAGGAGTGTGTGTGTGTGTGGGGGGGGAGGGGCTGTTCATGGACAGGAGGAGGCTTACAAGAGATCACAAAAACTAAGGAATAAAGCCCAAATGGATCTTTATAATCAAAGATCAGGGATATATATGGAAATTTTATGATCATGCAGGATACCCCAGGCAGGGCATTGCCTATAGTAGCTGTCCTGAGGTCCAACTAGGGAGATAGATGAATGAGTGGCTGTGTTCAAAAGGCAAATGATGGGGCCAAGGACCTTCCTAGCTTATAGCAGCTGAGGCAGGAAATTCTGCCTGTACAGGATCAAAGTAGTCCAGTAAGGTTGGGCTCAATGCATTTGTACTGTGTTCTGCTCTGTAACCACTTGAATACATTCTCATTGAGCTGTGGAATCAAGGGCATTTCTAAAGCATCTTACTGCTCAGTGACTCATGGCCTTTCACATGACCAGCATCTGCCTTTGTATCAGTGCATACTCCATGAATGCTGCATGAGAATCATTCTCCTGCCTATCGTCCACTATGTACCTTTGCATCTTTTGCTGGAGTTATACGATGAAAGACTGGGCACAAGCTCTAATTCTGTCACTTATTCTGTGTCTAAATAACTTCTTTGTGCCATGACTTGGACTTCTATACAATGATGGTACCAAGAGCATCCAACTTATTAGGCTATTGTTCACAATATAGGAGATAATGTATGCCTTTAGAATAATGATAATAACCTTCAGAGGCATTAAATAAATGCCACCCATTAGAGCCTGATGACTCTGTCACTGTTTGTATTGCTCAAACTAGAACCACATCATCATTATCAGTCATGGTTGCAACTTCCAGCATAGAGAAACCTTTAGTGTCCAGAGCTATGTTTTTGTTTTTATGTATCCCCAGAATCCAGTGCTGCTTTTCCTCTTATTCTGTCCCTATTTTCAATCCCATCTGGCTGTAGCCATTTCAAATCAGTAATTTGTCTGGCTGGTCTTGAGGGAGTGATCTTTGCTTCCTCCCATGATAATTTATTCTAATTGCATTGGCTTGTTTTGAATCATGCTGCTAAGCAACGCTGACTTCTGTTTTCCTTTTTTTGTTCTGTTCCCTTTGCTCTATACAGCTCAAAAGAAGCTCCCTTTGAGCCAGACACAGCAGCTAACAAAAGCAAGTGACAAAGGAGTTGAAGTCAACCAGAAGGCTCCCAGTCTCGGGAGCCCCCAGGGCTCAGGACTGCCAGCAGTCCCAGATGAGGACCAAGAGGCAGTTCAGTTTCTTGGCTCCTAGTAGACTGAGATGTCACTTTGGAGACCTGGGATGACAGCAGCTTATCATTCTGTCTTTCCCATGCCTTGGTGTGATTGGGAGAGATGGGCATAGGTGGTTTTAGTGCCTCTGGGCCTTGAGATTCCAGAATTTTCTTGGTAAAATGTGAAGTTAAAAATGATTAGATGAGTTTTTGGAAACCATTTTCAGTCCAGGAAGCATGTGGATTTAACTCACATAAATCACAACAAGCAACTATCTATTTAAAATATTATTTTTTGACAATTCAAATGTGTACATAATGTATTGTGTTCATACTTATTCTTCCACTATCCTTTCTTCTCCCAGCGCACTCCTGATGACCTTCTGTTTCTTCTTGACCACTCATCCTGCTACCTTTATGCCTTTTTTTTAATGTGTGAATGCTGACCTGCATTCATGCATGCATGTGTATGAGTGTGCACTGGTGTATACATTCATTCATACATGTGTGCAGGTAGGGACAGGTAGTTAAAGCTGCCATGTGGTCATATTTGCAACACTCGTATCATGTCCAGATGACAGTCTTACTAAACAGTCCTCTACATCTGGCTCTTAAATTCTTCTCATCTCCTCCTCTGTGATGTTCCTTTGGCCTTGGAGGGGATGATATAAACATCTTGTTTAGTGCTGAGCACTCAAAGAACTTCGATAAGTTGAGTCTCTACTTTAACTGTGGTCCATTGCTGAAAGAGTTTTCTTTAACCAAGGCTGAGAGCTGCATTATTAGCCTATGGTTATTGTCAGCATATAGTCAAAAGAACAACATGTGGTGAACAAAGCCTTGGGGAAATGTGAGAGAGGCTCCAAGAAAAAAAAAGGCAAAGAACTTTTTTACCTCAGGTTCATTTTGTTCCTTTGATTGTTCTTGGATGTGATTTTGTGGCTCCTGTGGCAAATATTTACATTCAATTTACAAAACATGCTTGTTCTTGTTGGATGTCAGAACATATCTATAGAACCTTATCTGATCAGTGCACCCTGAATCTGGATATGGCCTTCTATCTTGCTTTTGTGCTTTCGCAGATATAATCTAGAGTGCCAGACAATTGTGTTTAAAATTGGTCTGTCATGAGAAAGTTCTGGGAAAGGACTGCTCTGTTAATATTTGGTATGTGTTTACTGGTGTTTATTTACATGTTTTTTCTGACCATCTTTTTCTGAATTTAAACAAATTTCTTTGGATCATTGATTTCTTTGTTAAATTTGTGTCTAAAAATACACTAAAACTGAAGTAAGATCTTCTACAGTCTTAGATTGTAGTCTATTAGATTGTCATCTGCCCCATTCTTTCAGATCCTCAGATCTCAGGTCCAGCAGAAAAGATCTGCACAGGTTGACAAAAAGTCGACAGGAGGTATGGACATAAATACCCTAGCCATAGGCCTTTTAATATGTTTACAGTACCAAGTATGTTTTACTTCCCATGGAGCAGGACTCAAATCTAATAAGAAAGTAGTTGGTTATCCCTGGAAGAATTACACCATTATTGTACTGGTGGGAAGATCTTGTCTGGTAGGTTTTTATTGTAGCATGCATTGCTTATAGCTGTGTAAGATTGTAGTTAAATTTTCCCCTCTAGCAGCTTGCATAGAACCTTCTGGTGATGTGAGCACTAAGCAATCTTCTTATTATTTATTGTGACTAGACTTTGTTCCAGCTGAGACAGATACTTCAACTTCATTGGACCCAGTGCAGCCCTGCAAAGTGCCAGGCCTGTAGGGCAATCTTCAGGGCTGCCTCTTTCTGAGACACCCACAGAACTCTCTTCTCTGTTGAATTGCGTCAACAGGGTTCATGATTGTTTAAATTGCTTTCTCAAAAGTATGAGGATGCTGACATCCTAAGTTTGCAAAGATTTGTGTATCCTTTCCTTCCTAGGTTGAACTTGCTGATAGGGCTCAAAATGATCCATTTTGTTTGCACTGTGAAATTAGAAGCCAGAATTTTTGCTTCCAATGACTGGGAGTCAAGAAATGAGTCCTGGCAGAAGGCTAGAGCTTTTTCTGCCTTTGGGTTACATAGTGAACTTGCTTGGCCTCACAGGGAACTAACACATCCACTTTCCAGGGCTCTTCTACCTCATTTTATATATTAAACACTTGGTCAAGTATTAGATACTTACAACATATATTTCCAAACTTGGTCCTTTCCCTGCTATTCATAGAGGATTGGTTCAAGGAATTCTCAATTCTTCATGCAAGATTCTGAGATGATCAAGTCATGGAACACACATGCATCCCCCAGGCACTTTAAATAATATTTGGATTACTTGTACTACCCAAACTGTGAAAAATCACATAAATAGATTTTATGGGGTATTACTTAGGGAAGTGACAAGAAAAATTTGGACCCTTTTTGCTCAGTTAGAGATATAAACTACATATTCAATGTCAGAAACAAGGTAACTTTTCCCTCAATTTTTCCCATCAGTAACTAGTTGAATATGGGTGTGGAATGTGCAGATGAATGTATGCAGCACAAAAAAATCACCTTCCACCAACAATATAAAGAGATTAGAAGTCCTTAAAGAGGAAATTAATAAATCCCTTAAAGAAATATAAGAAAATACAATTAAACAGGTGAAGAAAATGAATTAAACTGTCCAAGACCTGAAAATAGAAACGATAAAGAAAACACAAACTAAAGAGCCTCAAAGAGAAGAAACAAAGAACAGGAAGGAGGACACATGCCATGGGTTAGAAAAAAGAACCTCATTCCATGTGGCCAGGAACATCAGCAGAGTGTGGAGAATAACAACCCAGGGGAAATATGTATATATGGGGTCATATTTGGGGAATAGAATTATAAGCTATCTTAGATGGGCTAAGATTGCACAACTTGGGCTGAGAATTGTTAAAATAAAAAATAAAAAAAGAAAGAAATAAAAGAAAAAGAAAAAAGAAAAAACACAAACTGTGGGAATGCTGGAGATGGAAAACCCAGGAAAGAGAACAGGAACTACAGACACAAGCATCACCAACAGGATACAATATATGGAAGAGAGAATCTCAGAAGTAGAAGTTACCATTGTAGAAACTGATACATTAGTCAAAGAAAATGTTAAATCTAAAAAGTTGCTGACACAAAACATTCAAGAAATCTGGGACATCATGAAAAGAACAAGCCAAGAATAATAAAAATAGATTGAGAAACTCCCAGCTCTAAGGCCCAGAAAATATTGAGAAACTCCCAGCTCTAAGGCCCAGAAAATATTTTCAACAAAAGCATAGAAGAAAACTTTCCCAACCTAAAGTAAGAGATGCCTATAAAACATACAAGAAACTTACAGGACACCAAGTAGATTGTACCAAAAAAAGAAACTCCTCCTGACATAATCAAAACACTGAAAATACAGAACAAAGAAAGAATATTAAAAGCTGCAAAGGAGAAAAGGCCAAGTAACATATAAAGGCAGACCTATCAGAATTACACCCAACTTCTCAACAGAGATTTTTAAAGCCAGAAGGGCCTGGGCAGATATCTTGCAGACCCTATGAGATCAAAGATGTCAGCCCAGACTACTATACCCAGCCAAACTTTCAATCACCATAGATGGAGAAAACAAAATATTCCGTGACAAAACCAAATTTAAATAATACCCATCTACAAACTCAGCCCTACAGAAGGTGCTAAAAGGAACTCCAATCCAATGAATTTTCCTTCTAGCTACACTCAGGAAAACACAGGAAATAAATAACCCCCAAGCAAAAGAAGGTAAATACACATGAACACTCATACTAGCAACTTAAAAGTACAACTGAAAACTCTAGAACAAAAAGAAGCAAATATACCCAAGAGGAGTAGATGGCAGGAAATAATCAAACTCAGGGCTGAAGTCAATATATTAGAAACAAAGAGAACAATAGAAAGAATCAATGAAACCAAGATCTGGTTCTTTGAGAAAATCAACAAGATAGATAAACCCTTGGCCAAATAAGCTAGAAGGCAGAGAGACAATATCTAAATCAACAAAATCAGAAATGAAAAGGTGGATATAACAACAGATACTGAGGAAATACAAAGAATTATAAGGTCTTACTTCAAAAGCCTGCTCTCAACAAAATTGGAAATTTTAAATGAAATGGTTGATTTTCTTGATAGATTCCACTTACCAAAGTTAACAGAACCAGATAAACAAATTAACCATCCCCACAAACCCTAAGGAAATAGAAGCAGTTATCAAAAGTATCCCCCCCCCCCAAAAAAAAGCCCTGGGCCAAGTGGTTTTACCACAGAATTCTACCAGACTTTTAAAGAGGAGCTAATATCAGTACTTGTGGTAGAAGTTAGGTCTCTTCAGTGAAAGTAGTAGGCAGTTCAGATTAGCATCTGGCAGCACATAAGGAAAGCTTGGCATCCCTTTACCTGCTCTAATGGACAAAACCAAGTTGTGGTCAGACGATATGCCCTGTTGAAAGGGCGACACTAAGAAAACAAGCAAGCTGCATAGATTAGGTCAGTTGCTGTGAGAGGCAACAGGACTAATGAAGATCGTGAGAAATCTCGTGGACCCTTGAGAGTGCTAAGGATCATGAGATAATGAGATATATAAGCCAGAGAATTCCCCTTGGTCTCTCTCTTCCTCCTGCCCTCACCGACTGAGAAGTCACACTGAAGAAGCCATGCTGAAGAAATGCACAGCAAGGTACACCATTAACAGAATTTAGACTGTGATAGAAGCAAAGGCATGGCATAAAACCCAAGAGAAATTTCATTGAAGGTGTCTGTCTTGGGGCCCCAGAGCCCTGGAAAAGTGAGCAAGGCAAGTGGAGTTTGGAAGCCGCTCGGAGAGGATTTTGGCTGTGAGGCTTGCCCGGGCCAAAGAGACCATAAAGGCGAGTCTCAGCTGTGGAAAAGGCTGGCCTCAGTTTGGTGGTTGGAGTAGACTGACTATAAACTGGCCACAATTTGGTGGTTGAAATAAATTGGCCTTGTGAACTGGCAAAGTAAGGCCCAACGGATTTTAAGCTTAAAAGATACTACCTGATGGGACTGCCATAAAACAAGTCATCCTGTACGGACATACACTAAGAATATTAATATCCTTTTAAGAAAGTTAAAATAATGTTAATTATTTTTAAATAATATTAGACTGTTCTTAGATTATAGATTTTAGATGATAGGGTTTAGGTTATTGGATTTAGGTATCTTATAGGTGATTGTTAAATATAAGTGTTTATAAATAAAAATATTCTGTTACAAATACTCCTCAAACTATTCCACAAAAGAGAAACAGAAAGCGTTTTGCCAAACTCATTCTATGAAGCCACAATCACCTTGATACCTAAACCACACAAAGACTCAACTAAGAAAGAGAACTTCCAACCAATCTCCTTCATGAACATTGATGCAAAAATAATAAAATACTGGCAACGTGAATCCAAGAACATATCAAAAATATCATCCACCTTGATCAAGTAGGCTTCATCCCAGGGATTCACGGATAGTTCAACATATGAAAATCCATCAATGTAGTCCACCATATAAACAAACTGAAATTTAAAAAAAAAAATCACATGATCATCTCACTAGGTGCTGAAAAAGCCTTCAACAAAATCGAACACCCTTCATGCTAAAAGTCTTGGAGAGATCAGATATACAAGGCCCATACCTAAAGATAATAAAGGCAATGTACAGCAAGCCTATTGCCAATATCAAATTGAATGGAGAGAACGTTTCCTTCCCAGTTCCAGCCCAAACTGTAAATAAGCCTATATTTCTTCACAATTCCTGTCTCTGAGTTTTTCTTTCTTTCTGTTTTCTTTTTCATGGCAGCATATGTATAGATGTTAGATTCTGGTCTCTGGTTACATTCTGTGGAGTGGTGGAATGAAGGGATCCAGGACACAGACAGTGGTAGACCAGTTCTCTCTCTCTTAAATTAAAAAATACTTATTTATGACTTCAGGTTACATCTCCATCACAGTGTCCTCTTTCCACCCTTCCCAGTCCCACCCTCCCTCCTTCTACCCCCTATCCCTTCCATCCCACTCCTCTGGAGTGTAGTGTCCCTACATAACAGTCCCCCGCCCCAGTTCAGCAGTCATATGAGGGCCAAGAGCCTCCTCATACACTGGGGTCCTACAAGGCATCACCACTAGGGCAAAGTGATAGACTAGTTCTTTAGATGTTTCCAGTCTGTCTTTTGATTTCCAAGATCAAGAGATACAATAATATACAGTAATTCCTAATCAGGGGAGGTGAGAAGAAGTAAATTTATGTTTAAAAACGTTGAAACACATCCTCAAGGATGTTGCTCTGTTGAGAAATGTCAAACTATGTGGTTTTTGATATATGTAAGAGTTATGTTGACTCTACTCTGGAAGGAGTTTGTATATATCAACAGTGACTGGTGGATTATAGAAACCATAAACACTCTGAGAAGCAATTTTGTCTGGTGGCTCCTCTTGCTCTTGTCTTTATTCTTAACTGCCATACTGGGGAAGTGGGATATTAAGGAAGAGAACTTGGTGACCTTAAAGGTTTGAATTAGAGGCATGTTTGATGCAAGACTTGGACATGGGGCCACGGAACCCAAGTGGCAAAGAGATAAAGGCTTCAGCATGGAATAAACAGAGAAAACAATGGCTCTTCCTGATTAATACCCTTGTATATTTTCATTTGAAAAGCTCTCCTTGCAAGCAAAGATTGCCCCATTTCAAAATGCCGTATAAACTTTCCAGATGGCTGACTACATAGCAGATTTTTGTCTGCTTTACTCTCATGTCTATTTTGCCCCCTGAAAACACAGTTTCTCCTAATCACTTTCTTTTTCTTTCATGCTTTAGAAACTGCCGTACTTCTTGTTTTCAAGGGACATCGGGTGAAGTGCCCATTATTTAAACCTTCCTCCTCAAGTCAAAGGCCCTGTACCTTAGCTGGTTCTGAGTGAAGGTAAAATACCAGTCACTTTCTTATTTGCATCTCGACTTCATAATAAAACAATGGAAAGGACATAATCTTTTCAAGTTACAGAGTATATATTTCATAGTTTTTGTCATTAATGCTAAATGAAAATGAAGGCTAAATAGGGATTTTTAGCTGTAATCCCATTGTAGAGGTCCTCGGGGATCTATATTATATTTCAATGAAGCAATAACTTAGGGGAATTCTGTTACTGCAGTGATTTGGGCATGGTATTATTGCTTTAGAGAAATTTAGTTCTAGAGGCGTCATTCCTCTCTTATATCTAGAAATATGCTTAGACTTCTTACTTTACTTTCAAGAGTCAGTTATTAACTTTTAATTGTAGCTATCATTGGCTCCCTCTCTAGAAACTTATCTTTCATATCTTCCCAAGTGTCTATTCTTAAAGTCTAACATCCTTAGGAATCACCTTCCCTTCAATTTCTAAAATATCATTGAGCATTTGCACCATTCAATTGTGGCAAGCTGGTCCCATTCCAAACATAATCTGACAATCCTGGTTGGTGTTCTTTCTGGTTGTTGCTTCTATGGCTATGGAGTGGTGAGAAGAATGGAGTAACTGCTAGACAGCATTGGGAGTTAGCAGGTGTGGATATGAATCTATAGGCTACAAATTCAGGTAAGAGGTGAGTTTGCAGCCTTGATCGGGAAGGGGGGAAGTCAGGTAGATTTTCTGTACTGTGGTGTGTTAGTACAATTCCTATTGATACAGGGAATCTTTTGTTTATACAGTTTGTTTACTCAGTTTACTGGAGGAGGCCTAACCACGTTGAGGAGGGTAAACTGTTTCCCGACTTGAGGCTAATCACATCTGAAGGCCGCAGAGCCTCTTTAACTTAATCATGTTGAGGTATACCATCAACCATAGCAGTTGCCTAAGTTTCCTCTACCCGAAGCACCCAGACCAGCCTTTGCAGTTGGTGTCTCAAAAAAGAGGCTGCAGGGACTTCTTTTGGAGTGAGACCAGCAGTAGGAGTGGTGTTCTCATAGGTACAGTTTACAGTGGTGGATTCTGAGCCCAGTGGTGGGAATAGCAAGTGGCCATGGGGAGGGCCACTGGAACAGCTTGTGGCACAACTCAGGAGATTACATGAGAGAGTGAGAATATGTTCATGAGATATTGAACTTGCTTCCATGGGTGTAAAGTATGTTGCCCAAAGGAGATTTTGTTTTCCATGTGAAGAATAAACTCATCTCTACAGAAACAGTACCATGAGCTGATGGAAGTGCTCAATGAGTCAAACTGAAGTGTATGTTACAGGGAAGACAGTCCAGGTCATTGGGAGCAACCTAGGATTGAGATATGTAGACAAGAGATGGGTTGGAAACCTGAGTAAGAATTCTATGTGTCCCCACTCTGCTTGGTTCTGGAGATACCTGCCACCTTTTGCTCTATGAGCAGACTCTGTACCTACTTCGTCAGCGTGCAGGATCCAAATGTGGAGTTAAGCAAAAGCAAATGTAATCCCTGGCTAAAATATTTGGAGGGTAACAGAACTCTCTTAAAGGATATTAGCAGATATTTCTAGTGCCTTTAAAATGTGAACAGTAGATCCATCTTCTATATATATGTGTGTGTGTGTGTGTGTGTGTGTGTGTATTACTCTGTAATTTTAGTTACTTAGCATCAAACATATGCAGCTCTGATTACAACAATGAACATTTTCTCCTTTTGTGGGCTTATCAGCATTCTCAAGTGCAATCCTTTCTTCAGGTGCAACTGAGAAGAAAAGAATAAAAATCTTTTAACTGTCTAGTACCCCTACCATGGAATTGTTGCAGTTCACAGTTAGCATGCTCTTACAGAACCATTTAAGACAGAGAGTGTAGAGCCAAGCTGGAGAGGAATGCTTTTGATCCTGCCTTGGAGAGCAGATGGAAAAATTCTTCTGTGAAAATTGTGGTTGGGGGACTGGAGAGATGGCTCAGAGGTTAAGAGAACTGGCTGCTCTTCCAGAGGTCCTGAGTTCAATTCCCAGCAACCACATGGTGGCTCACAAAAATCTATAATGGGATCTGGTGCCCTCTTCTGGCCTGCAGGCATACATGTAGACAGAACACTGTATACATAATAAATAAATAAAATCTTAAAAAAAATTGTGGTTGGAAGTTGTTAGGACTGACATGAATTGAAATCTGAGCTCAGCTTATAGTCATGAGACATCTGGTGGATTGCCTTAGTTTCTTTACCTGTAATTGCATATTTTTGCTTCTTCATGAAGGTGATGTAAAGGTTAAGTAAAAGGAGCATTTGATATAACAGCCACAGATGGCTATTAGTTGGTGTTCATTCTGTCACTTCTCAGAATGACAGGGCCAGGGGCACGTCTAAATATTGAAAAGTATGAAACTATGAAATGTTGACTTTGGGCATGGTAGCACATGGTTTAAAATCCAGTATTCAGGAGGCAGTGGCAGATGAATTTCCGAGTTCAAGGCCAGCCAGATCTACAGAGTGAGTTCCAGGACAGCCAGGGCTGCACAGAGAAGCCTTGTCTCAAAATACACACAAAAAGTTGACAAGTAGACTACATTCATTATAAATACAAGTTACATTTTTAAATCTGCATATGAATGTGTAATGAGAATTTTGTAAAAGTAGTTATCATGACACATGGTTCTGACATATCATCAGGTTATCAGGGCATTTATTAGGTAAAGTTAGCACATCCCATGTATACAGCCACTCAGTTCTTGAAAGAAATTTTTATCTGACAATAATCATTAAAATAAGTGTATTCAATGCTTGGGCATATTGGAGTAACTTGTAAAAACTCATTGTTTTTCTATATACTGTTTTAAAAAGTTAGAGAGTAAATAGGAAAGGGACTCATTGATCAAAGTATTACAGAGTATGAAGACTTGCGACACAGACATAACAAAACATGTGGGAGACATTTAGAAGGACAGTGTGTGGTAGCCTAGAGTGGTTACATCAACGTGGAGCCTTGTCTTGCATCTCAGAAGTTTCAGACTCAGAACTGATATGGAATCCAAAGAATTCCAATACAAATCTAGATGTTTTCCCCCTATGTTTGAGAAACTAATACTAAGATTTATAAAGAATAAAAGGATATGAAGATCAAGAAGAGCTGAGACACAATGGCTGTGCTGGAGGTCCCCCAAATCATGTTAGAACCAAGCAGTATTTATTTCTCAAGGACCTGTAGTCTCCAAAACAGCTCAGTGGGCCAGGATGGTTGGGTTCTGGGGAGATCCTTGTTTCTGCCTCTTGGACAACTACCTTCTGGTTGTATCCCCATATGACGGATTGGCCAGCCTCTGAGGGCCACTAATCCCATTTGTGAGGGTCTACCTCATGACCTAACCACATTCTAAATGTCTGACATCCTAATACAGTCGCTTTGTGTCTATGACATGTGCATAAGAACCCTGTGAGAACACAGCAGCCGGGGGAAGCTGGGCTTGGCTGCAGCCCCCTTTGTCTGGGAGAAGGTAGACAATGGCTGAGGCTGAAAGTTGATCAGCTGTTTCAACACAGTTCCACTGTCTTGAATTTTTAAGGATATGTATTTTTACATATAATGTATAAAACTTTTATTTTTCTGTCCCTCAACATACTTTGCATTTATATTATGACATTGTGCATATATAGGAGATGTGGTTTAAATACATGTCATGTATGTAATAAAAATTTACATGTGTTTTACATTTTATTGGGTTTTTCCTTTTGGTTTACATTCCATTAGATTTTAAGATCCTATCTGTGGTCTATAGCTGGCAGGATTCCACACAGGAGGCTATTTCACACATGAAAGTTACCACAACAGTACATTTTTACTGATCTAGGCTTAACATAATGGACGTGCAAGGTACATCTCTGATGATGAGAAAGATCATTAGCATATTTCTGATTTTATTTCAAATCATGGTAACATTTGTATAATATGATTTTTGTCACTTAACCATTTGTTTTTGGCACACAATACTGTGGTAAGTGCATTTGCATGAATAATTTCTGGCATTTATCTCTGGAGCATGCATTTCATCTTCCCCATTGTGAGAAGGTTATATCAGAAGCACAGACAATGTTCCTCCACAGTATCAGAATTTGTTGAGTTAACAATAAATTCACAGAGTTCAGTGCCTTTAATGACCAAACATTTTCAGATAATCACATCTACCTTGATAATTTTACCAAAGTCAATACAGGTTCTTTTATTATAGTTTCAACTATTGACTACTATTAACTCTCATATCATATATCACACAGATCTGTCTATCTATCTATCTATCTACCTACCTACCTACCTACCCACCTATCTATCTATACATCTTTCTAATATATCTATCTAATCTATCTACCTACCTATCTACCTATCTATCATCTATCTATCTATCTATCTATCTATCTATCTATCTATCTATCTATCATCTATCTATCTATCTATCTATCTATCTATCTATCTATCTACCTATCTATCATCTATCTATCTATCATCTATCTATCTATCTATCTATCTATCTATCTATCTATCTATCTATC
>CAJQZJ010037401.1:48769-67426 GCA_907164525.1 Lophiomys imhausi | reverse complement strand
CCCCAAAGAACCCAATGACTCTAATCAGAAGAAAGTAGCCTAAGGAGAACTATGCCCCCTTTCACCTTTAACCTTCTTTCTCTCCCTCCTAGTGTTGGGGGGAGGCTTGGGAGGAACAAGGGGTAAAAGGGAGGCAGAGATATTAAGTACAGTAAAATAAATTCAGTATGGTAAAAATAATAATAAAAGTCACCTTGCTACAGTCTTGCATGTTCTTGGGCCTGGTCTCTTAGATATGATTTTAATACTCCATATGCCTCTTAAATCTCAGTTCGCCCAAATAAATTTATAGAGTGACACCTTTGTATTCTCAGGAATAAGTCATTTATCAGTCTGGATCCCAATGTGGTGCCAGATACATCTTGGGGCTGGCAGCTGTAGCCTGGCCCACAATCTTCTTTTACCCTTAAAAAAAAAGTAAAAATTTTCTTGTAGAAGGGCCAATGCACAGCATAAAAAAATACCGTTTTTTTCCATAATATGGAGTAAATAGAGTGGGACATAAGCTGATCTTAGCATTTCTAAACTGAAATGCTTGCTCCACTTATCATCCCCAGCATCTCTTGTATACTTTCTTTCTCTGTTATTAATTTGAACTTACACTTCTTATATAAATGCAACATTTGTGCTTTCTGTTTTATCCCCCCACTTAATATAACAGCTTCAAATGCTATCTATCTATCATACATTACATTCTTTATCTCTAAAAGAATAGGCTTTGGTATGTGTACCACATTTTGTAATGCATTCATCCATTGATGTATATTTGGGGTGTATACTGCCTACTTTGATGTCAACTTGACACAAGCTAGAGTCATCAGAGAGAAGGGAGCCTCAATTGAGAAAATGCCTCTATATGATCAGCCTGTAGGACATTTTCTTAATTAGTGATTTATTGAGGAGGACCCTGCCCATTGTGGGCAGTGCCATCCCTGGACTGGCAGTCCTGGATTCCATAAGGAAGCAGGCTGAGTAAGCCATGGGAGCAAGCCAATCAGCCACACTCCTCCATGGCCTCTGCATCAGTTCCTGCCTCCAGGTCCGTGCCCTGCTTGAGTGCCTGTCATGACTTCCTTTGAGGATGAACTGTGATGTGAAAGTTTAGGCTGAATAAACCCTTTCTTCCCCAAGTGTCTTTGGTCATGGTGTTTCATCACAGCAATAGTAACCCTAACTATGACATGTTGTTTCTACATTTTAGGTATTGTGAATAATACTGCACTGGACATTTGTACAAATATCTATTCAATCTATTACAAATGATTTTGGATATATGCCCTGAAGTGGAATTTCAGGGTCATGTGGTAGTTATCTTTCATTTGAAAAATCTTTATACTTCCATAGCTACAACATATTCCCTCCAGTGATACACAGAAGTTTCAGTTTCTTTTCATCTTCTGTGCAGTCTATCTCTCTCTCTCTTAATTAAAAGGGCTATATTACTTCTTGCATTTGGAGGATTGTTGTAAAGGATTTGTGAAATGGTTTGTAAATGGAGAGCAGAATTCTGGAATGTAAGATTGCAATTCCAAGTAGCTTTTGTTATGGACACCTAGGGATGGTACAGGAAACTTCATGTAGAAGTTTTCAGAAACTGTTGCAATTGGCAGACATGTACCCCTTGTTTGGCTTCTGAACATTTTCCTAGTTCTATTACTTAATATAATATAGGGTTGCATGTTGATTGTATATATACTTTAATTCTCTGTTTTTCTGAAATACAGCTTAGACATTCTCATTAACTTAGCTATTTACTTTAATCATTTATATTTTATTTCTAAAATTTCTAACTTGATGTTTTTTGTGTCTATCTGTTTTTCAATCAAAACTCATATATTTGGTCATATTTTCTTCTTGTTTGTTCAAGCTATTTGCTTGAGAATATTAACATACCTAAAGCCATATTCCAGGCTCTCCCATTTACATTGTGTCAGCAGTAAATTTAGCTTAGCCTTTGAGTGTTTGATTTGTCGGCTTTTATCTTTCTCATACAGCTTTTCCTCCAGTGCCCTGGAGTTTTCATTTACAGAATTACCTCCAGTAGGAATTTTGGTTTTTCCTTCTGTTCACTGTAAGAAGCCTTGTCTACTAGGTCTGATGCTGACAGTTTTGGGGTGTGCTCTGGCAGGCTGTGTTCTCACAGAATATGCTCTGACAGGGCACTATCTCACAGGGTGTGCTCTGACAGGGGTGGATTCTTGGTTTAGCTTCCAGTCTCCTCAGAAGGCCTGGTTCTAGCCCCAGGGCTCATAAAAGGAACTGTTTTTGGCTCTGGCGACCTTGCAAAGGTCTAGTTATCTCTCCTTGATTCCAGTTCTAGAGTTTAGCTGATCTGTGTTTCCCTGTTTGTACTTGCTGTGCCCATATCCTCCATTTTAAAAACTCAAGCTTAAGAACAAATTGAATTATAGTATTTTGATTGTGACCATGCCTATAAAGTAACTTAAAAACTAACATGGCAGGAAAAGCAGAGATGACATATTAAAGTTCAAGTATCTTTATATACAATCTCTACTGTACATGATAATTTATTTTGGAAACAGATAACATATTCCTTCTTACATTCTATTTCCTTCAAATACCTTTCCCAATGTGAAATATTCATTGATATAATTTATTTCCTTAATATCTGTTGACTTTTCACAGTGCTTGTTAAGAAAAAGCAGATTAGATATTGGTGAGATAGTTCAGTGGCTAAAAGTGTTTGTCTTGAAGCCTTGTGACCTGAGCTCAATTCTAGGAACCAAGGTATATATCAGTCCCTCGTCCCAGTTCAGCAGTCATATGAGGGCCAAGAGCCTCCTCATATACTGGAGGCCTACAAGGCAGCACCACTAGGGCAAAGTGTCTCATTCACAGGTAACAAAGTCTATGTTCCTGTTCCCTTTGGTGCATTGGTTGTAGTATAGTTATCCTGTACTATATAGCTAAAATCCCATTATAAGTGAATAGATGCCATGTGCATCCTTCTGAGTCTGGGTTAGCTCACTCAGAATTAGTTTCTCTAGTTCCATCCATTTGGCTGCAAATTGCAAGATTTCGTTGTTTCTGATGGCTGAGTAGTATGTGAGGTATAAGGAAGGAACTGATTCTGTAAAGTTGTCTTCTGACCTTCACATGCTTGCTGTGGTGCTGTCTCCCACTCATCATTTTGCTTGGGGCTGGGGTGCTATGTGTCCCCAGAATGTCCATCAGTTCATGTGCTGTAATCTCAATCTTCAAGTTTACATACTTAATGGGATTTAAAGGTGGGATCTTGGGGGAGAATTAGGATTGGATGAGGTCATGATGTTTAGGTTCCCATGATGGTATCAATGGCTTTATATAAGGAGGAAGAGAAAGCAAATAAAAGCTGCCTGTGTGTTCTGTCTGGCTGAACAATGTCCTCCAGCATGTTATGATGTAGCAGAAAAATCCTCAGTGAAACAGACACCAAAGTTACACTCCTGGGCTTCCCAGCCTGCAGAACTAGTCTTTATAACTTGTCTATTCTCAAATATTTTGCTATACAACAGAAAATAGATTAAGATACAGGATAAAAACAGTATCTAAACCTAGACTAGACACAAGAAGATTACACTCTTGCTTGTTCAAAGAACTTTTAAGCACAGACTCCCTGGGAAGATGATGAGACCATTGAGAGCAGACTCTGGGGGTGCCGCACATGCCATAGTACTGGGACATGAAGAATGTCTGGCTATGTCCTCATTTGAGTAGTTAAATAATTGAATGCATATAACATGACAGGTGCTCACTGACTGTCCCCTGATGCTGTTAAATCTATTGAGGGGTATATTCAAGAAGAAGGGGTCTCTAGGCAAAAGAAGTAAAGTCAGATTGTATCTGCTCATCATTTTGACTTCTACTTACTCATTCCTATAAAGAAAGTTAGCTATTGGGAAAACACCCTAACAGCCCAGGGGAGTTAAAGCTGTCATTAATTAACAAACAACTAATTCTAGAATTCCAAGAATAAACTGAACTGGCAATGATGTATTCAGGCACAGTGACAAAACCAAACTGACGCTGCATGTCGTGACGCTTGTGTCTAGCTGGAAATGGAATCGGAACTGATGGGGCATTGTTCAGGGCATGAAGAATGCGAAGAGGCAGCTGGATCAAAATACAAGACTTGACTTAGTCAAGAAAAATTACTGAAACCAAGCTCTCTGTCTTCGAAGAGGAGACAATAATGCTTATTTCACTGGGAGCTTTTTTTTTCCTTTATTTTTTATTTCTTCAAG
The DNA here is from genome assembly GCA_907164525.1 of Lophiomys imhausi. Lineage (NCBI taxonomy): Eukaryota > Metazoa > Chordata > Mammalia > Rodentia > Muridae > Lophiomys > Lophiomys imhausi. The sequence goes on along the minus strand of CAJQZJ010037401.1, from coordinate 63,182 downwards.
TTACATCTCAATCGCAGTCCCCTCCCTATTCCTCCTCCAGTCCCACCCTCCCACCCTCAACCCCCCATCCTCTTCCCTTTTTTTTTTCTTTTAAGTTTAAGGTATATCTTATTTCCCCCTACAGTTTCCCCTTTCAGTCCAACAAATGGCTCTTTCTCTTATAATAACAAATACAATACAGTACAACAGAGGTAATTAGGCCACAGTTATGAGGGTTATATGGCTTAACGTACATTACCAATGACCAGTCCATATGTATTTGGTACCTGACTTTAACATTCTACTATCTAACCATCTCCATGAGTTTAAAGGTCTATATCTGACTCAACATTCATACTAACTTGCAACACAATTTTAAAAGTATCTTCTTAGATCTATAACACTCTCTTGACTCCTAAACAACTCAAAATTTAATTATGAGACTCTAGCTATCTGTTCTTCAACCACCTCAGAGACCTGAGAGGGATAAATATATCTGATTTTATAGGAAGTACAGGGCCTGCAGCTTCCCAAACTAAGAAATGACATACCTGTTGCTGCCTGGACAGTTCCCATTTTCTCTCCATACATTACAGCATTGATCTTTAGTCATTTGGCCCCGTTTCTCTGACAGACATTGATTGTAGAGCAGGGGTTATGAAGGACTTACCTACCCGGTCTTGGCAGAGCTAGGCTGTCGACTTACCTGCTTCCAGGTTTTGTCCTTTTTGGACAGCATTCTGTCTACAGTTGGAGCAAGGGGCTTTTCCTACCAAGAGATAGGCTTGCGACTAATTCAATCATCTCCCACTGGAGATTCTTCGATGCTCATCTTCTACTTGGAGGAGAATAGGAGGGAGCTTTGAGGACTGGAATTCAGTTGTAGACAGAGTGACTGTTGGATAAGATTGGAAAGTCTACAAACACTTTATGAGAAGAAGAAATCTGGAGAGACAATACATTCATAGAAATCCACTAATGTAAACCTCACACCTTCACCTGTTCTTGGAAGGGAAACTGAGCCTGTGAGAAGGCTGGCTATAAGGTTTATCCTTCTTTTACGGACAGAGTGGTGGTGCCAGCCTGGAGATGCTGATGCAAAGGGCCCATGGGCAAAAAGATGCCCTTCCTTCTTTGGGATTTTTGTTGCTTATGCCACAAAAGCATACAACGAGATCAGATCTGAGACATAAACTACTGTGTAAGCACAGGACAAAGTGGATTTGTTAGATTCCAGTGATAATTAAATTAGGTCTGGGGCTGGTAGGCTCTATGAGGGCCACCATGACCCCACATCATCTGCTTTTGGAATTCCATGTGGACCTGTGGCATGTTTCTTATCAATAGAGTATGGCAAAGGTGATGGAGGACTATTCTGTGTCAGTGCTACCTTAGAATGTGACTTGACTTTTGCAAACCCTCTCCCTTGATGTATTTGTAAATAAAGCTAGTGTTCTGTTGAGTTGCCTGATGAACTGGGAGTTAAGGGTGGCTTCAGTTTGGCATCATGCAACAAAAAAATTAGGACCTCATACATTAACCTGCAAGGCACAGAAGTTTGCTAACAGTCACAAGATCTTGGAAACAGAGTCTTCTCCAGCTGAGTTGGGAGATGAGGATGCAGCCACAGCCAGCACCTTGGTAGCAGCCTAGGAAAAGCCTCAAAGGAGGAGGCTGCAGCTGACCCAAGGCAGGATTTCCATTCCATACATATGGTGATTGCAGACATGTACCCCATTAAACCTCTAAATTTGTGCTGACTTCTTTTACAGTTGCTGACACAGGTCTTAAAAAAATTAGAGAAGGTTCTGGGAAGAGACTGAAGATAAGGATATTCCAGAAGGAGTGTCAAATGCAAATGACAGGCCTGAGGGGCACATGCTTCAGAAAACAGGCCAGGTTCAGCATAGCTTTGCCTAGAAAAAGTTGGCAAGCATCAGAGTTATGGCTGGAAAGAGATGGAGTGGCAGATTATTAAAGGCCCTGAATAATGCACTGAGGTGTTAGGGCTGTATCCTGCAGGTCATGGGGAACCATCAATGAGCTTTGGATTGGGATACAAAGTGATTTAGTGACACTGAAGTTAAAGGGAAGAAGAGAGATGGCCCAGGGCATTCAGTGTGAATGCACTATGTGATCTTGTCGTACATCCTTCACTAGAAATTAGGCCTTTTAGTCTTAGGCTGTAGGAATATGTTTTCCTCCCACATTGCTAGGTCCGTCCAGTGTTGAGAAAGGGACTGCGAAAGTCTTCAGATAGTGACCTTGGCAACATCATAGCACACAGGAAAGTAAAGCAATATCTGGAGTCCATTCTGTAAGGGTGGACTGCTTCTTTCTCCAAGGCAGCATATATACAGTGTACTTAAATTAGTGGCAGGTGACTGATTGGGAACTGCTTAGCCAAAGCAGGGAAGGTGACAAGGCTGATGCAGCCAGAACTCTCTTGGCACTGTGCTTCACTCACAAGACACCTGCCTATGGCAGCACAACTCTTATTTACAGAGAAGTAAGCATCCTCACATGCTTATTTTTGTCTACCTTGCATCAAGAGATAGCATATTCAGTTTCACAAATCAGTATCGCATCTGCATCTACTATACCTCAGCATTCATACTTAGTGCTGAACAAGGCATGGCGAATGGAGTGAGCCCTTTATTGCTTTGCTAGTGGAATGTGACCAGGGACAATCTTCTGGGAAACAGTTTGTTAGTGCATGTTTAGAGCTTGTGCACGCTTGCGTTGCTTGATGTTATAATGTTACACAACTGGTCTCAAAAACTCTTAGAGGTACCACTCTCCTTCTCTGCTGTCTAGCGTAAGAGTGTGTGAGTACTCATCAGGTATTGCTTTAAAAATTTTGATGTCACATTATGTGTAACTTGTAATCACACTTGTCCTCCATTACCCTTTCTGATCCCTCTTCCCCTCTTTCCCTTTGAATTATGTTTTTTTCTAACTAGTCTCCTCCTACTTTTATTACTTTCTTTCATTTTTAATCTACAGAGGTTAGCTAGGGTAGCTTGGACAAGTATAAATATGGGGCTGCTTCCTGGCTTGGGAACTCATCAATGGTGACTACACTACAGGGAGTAAGTGAAGTCCTCAGTGAATGTGCATTGCTGACATGGTATGGCCATTTCAAGGACTCTAATGTCTCAGCCTTGTGGGAAATGGCAAAGCCTCTTTGGGCTAGTGATCATGGGAAATGGCAAGGCCTCTCTTTCTGGTCAGAGTGCAGGTGTTTATAGTGTGTACAGAAAATATCTACCGTAGCATCCCTACCCCTGATTTTCAGTCTGAAGGCTGTTTCCTGGGATGATTCAGCTTCATGCAATAACCTCACCACCCTGTTCAACTATGTATAATAAACATGACGAGCTTCCAGGATGCTGAGGCATCTCCATCAAAGAGTCCAGCCTACCTAATTCCAGCTTTTTTTTCTGGGTCTATTTGTGACGTTCTATGACTAAGTCCAACAGCAAGCTTGGACCTTGTACACGCTTCTGCACTGGAAGTTTCTAACTCAGTTTCCAGGTAGAAAAGGATGAAACATGGGTCAGAATTCGTGCCACAGAATGTCTGGCCAGGCCAGAGCAGTAAGATGATTCTACTTCCAAGTGTTACAGCTCTTATGATAAACATGCAGGAGAGAGAAACCCTCTCTACAGTGCAGTGGAAGGTCAAAGCTCTTTTAGCTAAACTGCTGGCTCTGGGCTGAGCAGCTTCAAGGAGATCTGGGAGCTCCTGGACTGAGCCAACTGACTTTGGGAGTTTGGTTTGGTTTGGGCGGAGTTGGAGGCTCCTTTGGGGAGAGTCAGCGATGGGCCATCACCACAGATGAGCACTGTGGAAGTGATATGTACACAGGAGAAACAACAGAAGCTTGGTGCCTCTTGGCAAGCTTCAGAGGTGGCCACTGGGGTGACCAGCAGCAGTGATCAGTGATCGAGACTCTAGTCTGGCTAGGCAGCCATGGGTGGGAGCCTGTGCTCTGTGCAAGTCTGACTAGGCAAGTGGCATCAGTGGTGAATTCTTCAAGGAAAAATATTTCCTTCCCAAGCCCAAGATAAACAGCTGAGTCTCAAACAGTCATGGTGGAGAGAGAAAGAGTTTATTTCATGAATCAGGGCCATTATAAACCTTTGGGCAGTCGAGAGGGGTTTTGGAGGTGAAACTATTTGATTTTCTGGGTATGGTCCTTTCAGAAGAAAGGAAATGTAGTACCTAATTATCCCATGGGCAGGGGTTGGGGGAAGAACACTAGGTTTCTTATCAGGAAAAGGTTGGGCTATGTGACACTGCTTAGAAGATGTGGAATTTTCCCAGATCAGGCAGAGGAAGGGATTCTGCTGAAAGGCAGGACTGTCAAACAATAGCATTTCACAGCATTCTTCTCCACCTTCCAGCTGTCAGCAATCTTCCCACCCTCTCTTCTGCAATACTTCCTAGGCGTTGGAGCAGATGATATAGTATAACTTAATCTCCTAAAAACCAGAATGTGAAAGTCCATATCTTCAGTTTGGCATCATACAGAGACGGTAGCCTTAAAGAGGTTCCAAGCATTTTGTGCATGCTCTTGAAGGGGATTATGTAATTCCAGTCCTTTCCTCCTCTGTGTTCATATCTACCATATACTCTCCATCAAACTGACCACCCTGATTCAGACCCCAAAGCAATGAGTCCATTAATCATTCACTAGACTCTCTACAATATGAACCAAAATTAGGCATTGCAGTAACAGCAAGCTGACTGACATAACACCTTACATGCATTAAGTGACTGAGGGCAGAAGCTGACAGTGCCTGTATAAATTTTTTGTCTACCCTGTTGATGCATTGTAGGTACGTGGTGTGAGACATGAAGTGTCACCAACGTGTGCTCTCCTCCAGGCCCATCTTCACTTCTCCAGAACCCACATCATCTGCTCAACTTGGCCTCACATGTCAAGAAAACACAGCTCATTGTGCTTTCCAGCTTTCACTTCTGGGTTGGGAGGGAGTGTCTGCTGAAGTTTTCTTCTCACAGCCTTCCCATTATATTTGGTGCATGTAGGTGGGTATCTTGTCTTGAAAGAGTTCACAGTTTCTTCTTATGCACACTTACTGCTCTTGAGTCTCTTCTGCACCTGGATCCAAGGTACAAAATGAGGTTCTGGACTGTGATGGGATGAGTCTCTTGGCGGACAGGGTGTGTGTGTGTGTGTGTGTGTGTGTGTGTGTGTGTGTGTGTGTGTACATGCTGGAGGGGGAACCTACTTCGAGTGTGGATCTTTAGTTAGGTACTTTAGCAGGCCTGCTTGCTACTAGTTTTGGGTTTTCAAGAGCCTTAAGCCTTTATTTAAGAAATCACCTTCCCTGACAAACATACTTATAAACAAATATAATTAAGCTGCTTACTTTTGGGGCAGTAGGCCCAATGTAATGGGCAAGTGAAATGTGGTAGATGCACCCACCTCTCATATTAGGCAGCTCCAGGTAGATGTATTAACGAGGGTTCACTTCTGAGTAGGTCCCAGTAATGCACAGAGGTTGCTTTGAGGATTAGTTTTCTCCATTTCTACTGAACTGGATAGGCATTCATGCCTGCTGATCTACCATGGAGACCTCTAGCTTCTTTGATTTCCCATTTCACAACTACCTTGGGTAGTTTGTCCTGGACTCAGTCTTGAGTATTCTGGCAGTTGTCATGGAGACTAAGGTAGAGTTACTAAGAGTAGTGCAGGCTGCCTCTCAAATTCACACTGAATTCCAGTGTGACTTTTCTCCTATACCTCTTTACCTTTTCAAAGTGTTACTGAGGTGGTGACCCCTAACCTTTTTTTTTTTGTTTCTCTCTCAGCTGTAGAATGCACAATTTTATTTTATTTTATTTTTAGTTTTTGTTTATTTATTACTTCAATTCATCTCCATCACAGTCCCCTCTCTCCACCCTTCCCGGATCTACCCTCCCATCCTCTCCTCTCTCCCTCCTATATTACACACAAGTTCTTTCTACTCTTGCACACCAGGTGCAGCCAATTGGGTACATGGGCTTTAGAGTGAGAGCATGAATCTGCACTGTTGTATACCCATATCAATGACTTTTTCCTCACTTTAAAAATGGGGATTGAGTGTTCCCCTTTCTCCATAACATCACCAGCATACACTGTCTTTTGAGTTTTTGATCTTAGCCATTCTGACAGTTTCATTTCTCTGATGATTAAGGATGTTGAGCATTTCTTCAAGTGATTCTCGGCCATTCTAGATTCCTCTTTTGTGAATTCTTGGTTTAGCTCTGTACTCCATTTTTTGATTCGTTTACTTGATTTGTTGGTGTCTAATTTCTTAAATTCTCTTAAAATTTTGGATATTAGCTCTCTGTCAGATGTGGGGTTGGTTGAAGATCTTTTCCCAATGTCTAGTCTGCCATTTTGTTCTAATGACAGTGTCCTTTGCCTTACAGAGCTTTTCAGTTTCATGAGGTCCCATTTATTGATTGTTGGTCTTAGGGCCTGAGATATTGGTGTTTTGTTCAGGAAGTTATCATCTGTGCCAATGAGTTTGAGGCTTTTCCCCACTTTCTCTTTTGTTAGATTTGGTGTGTCCACTGCTGGTGGGAGTGCAAACTTGTACAACCACTATGGAAATGAGTCTGGGGATATCTTAGAAAACTTGGAATAGCTATACCTCAAGACCCAACCATACCACTCCTGGGCATATATCCAAAAGATACATCACCAATCCACAAGGATATCTCCTCAACTATGTTCATAGCAGCTTTATTTGTAATAGCTAGAAATTGGAAACAACCCAGATGTCCTTCAACTGAAGAATGGATTAAAAAAAAAACTGTGGTACATTTGCACAATGGAATACTATTTCAGCTATCAGAAACAAGGAAATCATGCAATTTGCAATCAAATGGATGGAATTAAGAAAGCTCATCATGAGTGAGTTAACTCAGACTCAGAAAGATACACATGGAATATATTCACTTATAACTGGATTTTAGGCATATAGTATAGGATAACCATCCTACAATCAATAGACCCAAAAGATCCAGAACATGGACTTGGTTATCTGTTAGTGGGACACTCCACCCTGGTGGAACTGCCATGTATGCCTCCTATGCAAGAGGAAGCTCTTAGATCTCATATGACTACTGAGGGGGGCTGATACATGGAAGCATCCTACACTGGAGGGATAGTATGGGTGGGAGAGGGGGTAGAGGGTGAAACAGTGGGTAGAGGAGGGGGTGGAGGGAGATGTAACTTGAAGTAATAAATAAATGTTAAAAAAGGATTCACATAGAGAAATACATTATGCAGAACAGGAAATAAAGACATAATTATTTTTTGAAAATTAAAAAAAATGGGGATTTAAAAGAACACATTCATCACAACATCAGTGCCAACAGCCTCAGGCTATGTTATTTTCTGGAGTAAAGATGCTCCAACTGGGGAAATTCTTTGAAGTGTGCCGTCTTATACCTAGAATTGTATTAGCTTCCCCTAGAGACATTTGTAACTTATTGGCAAATGTGACTTTGACGCCTACTACAGTAAATCCACCATGACTACTGGTGATTAGATGCTGTTTTTTGCCCTTTCTCAGTCAGAACTCCATCCATGCTGATACGAGTTAACATATTCTCACAACAACTTTGCCCTGTGGAGGCTGAGGTACTCTAAAGTGCCAGTCTCCTGTTGTGGTTTTAATCTGAAATGTCTCCCATACATATGTTAAGGGATTGGCTGCCTGAACAAAGGATTAGTCGATTGATCTGTTTATGTTACCGTTAATTGGAGGACATGGTAATTGGAAATGAGGCCTGGTTGGAGGATGACAGTCACTGAGGGTATGAAAGACAGACTTTGTCCCCACACTTTCCCTCCTCTCTCTTTTTCTCTGGCACCATGATGTGAGCAGTCTCTTCCATCACATGTTAGTACTGTTATAGTCACGATTGCCCCACCACATGCCTACAGTGCAACAAGCTGGCCATAGGTGAAAAACTTCTAAAATTGTGAGTCAGGATAAATATTTCCTCCTTTGTTTTCTCAAACCTTGTTGCAACAACAAAACCAAAACTAAAACTATAAACATATGAAAGTATATATAGAAATTAATATGTAAAAATAAAAATATTGCTAGAATATGAAATTCCGAATCCACAGGGAATGTGCCCATATATTCAGTCTCATCTTTTCCTCACTCCTTTGTGTATTCAAAACCTACACCAATGTTTGTTCCTCCAAGTGTATCTAATGAGGTTGGGCACATTTTGGAGAAGTTTTTATTTCCTCTACGTTGAGGCTTGCCACTTATTATTTAGGAGACAATTATGAGAATCAGAGCTAGGCTGAGACTTTTTGGAGCTGCTCCATGTGATCTAAGACAGGCTGATTTCTGGAATCTTTATCAAGGGGGAAAGGTAGCCTCGGCTGATCTGGGAGCCTTTGGTTCTTCAGTCTTCACAGCCCCCAGAAGCATATCCCAGTCTGCTGAGGTTTGAATGCCTCCGTCAGAACTCATGTTGAAATTTACACCCCCTTGTGGTCAGAGGTTTTGTTTATTAAAAATTTTAATTATGAGAATGTTTTTGTTTTGATCCCAGGTATGAGGATGCCTCAGTTTGTCCACAGAGGTTAACTATAGTTGTCTCTCATGTGCTAGCAGGGGTGTGGTTTAGCCAGCTGCAGAAAGTTTAATCAGTGGATTGTGGGTGAGCTTCTTTCAAGATGCTCAGGGCTGGGAACCTTGGCTTCTTGCAGAAAACGTGCCACTGTAAGTCTTGGGCAGTGCTCTTAAATGAAGGTGCTGGGAACACCTACCTCTGAGCATTCCCCCCACCCTGGTGCCTGTATAACTCTTTAGGACAATGACGTGTTATAAGGTAAGTGCCCCTGACATTTCATCAGTTTCCAACTTCTTTCAATGTAGTTTCACCTTTGAGTGACAAGAGCTAGAATAAAAGACTCACAAAGAGTGCAAATTCCCAACATGATGCTTCAATGCCTGTGGCCCTTGTTCTTTCCTTCTCTACCCTCACTGTGTACAAAATGCACAATTGTCACTCTGGAAGGGTAGCTAGATAGCTTTCTCCTTCAGGGTAGCTCACTCTGCCTACACAGACACAAATAAAATGATGAACAGCTATAAGAGAACAACATGGACAGAAAAAGCATCCCTATGTCCTGAGCTAGCCAAGCAAAAAAAAAATCTCAAATATTTTTATTGTTTATTTTTCATTATACATGTATATGTGTGTGTGCGCACAGCACACACACATGTGCATTAATGCTTATGTATGAACTCCTGTCTTTCAGTCTTTGGTAAACTTCTGAAAATAGATCTAATTAAACCCAAATTAGTTTTTTTTTTAGCATGCAACATCTTTATAGTCTTCAAGAGCAGCCCCCTACACCTATTTTTGGGTGATACAGAGAGGAATGTTTCAGTATAGTTTTCTCTATAGCTGAGAACATGTGGCAATGCAATATGAAAATATCTCTTATATTCTAAGAGCCTGGAACTTTTGCTGGTCTGCATAGCCAGAATTAATAGTACACGTTGAAGTCATTTTAGACTTTAGACTGCCGTCCTCTTGCTACTGCTACTCAACCTGCTTGCTTAAACTGCTTTTAAGGGAACAATGTGGGTGGGTGAGGAGGTGAGGAGGATCTTGGAAGAGTTTGGGGAGAGGAAACCATGATCAGAATATATTGTATGAAAAATTTTATTTTCAGTAATATATATTAAAAAAGACAGAACCATGTAACAATCCACTTTACTTGCCTTGGATTTCCCATGTAAGCAAATTTTACAATCGAAGCTAATCCATAGCTGTAATTTTAAAGTATATGCTCTTCTATGCCCCTGGCCCAGATAATGAATGTATATCATTTGTTGAAAGCAGCAAATACAGAGGCTGAAAGCAACGTCCTAAAATCTGCCATAAAGGTTTGCTGTCTGGGTTAGTTGGGTCAGTAGGAGGCAGTAAATTAATCCCTCTGAAGCTCTGTTAAAGACTGCTATAAAGTGTCCCATTCTTTCCCTTTTCTGTGCTGTTCAATAGAGACAGAGAGAAGACCTTTGTTAGGGACAGGCAAAGACACATGGTCAGATACACACAGACAGAACACACAGAAGCTACAGTGACACACAAGGACAGACACATGAACATATTCACAAAACAGCCTTCTTCAGGTAGACAAAGATTCATACTCATGCAAAAGATGGACAGAGAATGGAAGACACAGGGAAAATGAAGTAGAGAATTCAAGTCTGGACTCTTTGTTAAATGACTCCAAGTGGAAGTGCTTTTATTTCTTTCCTTAATGTGACACCAGTGCAATATTAGTGATTATATATATATGTATATATAGTGCAATATATAATATATATGCTATATATATCCATCATCCATGCAAAAATTTCTTTTTGTTTGCTCTTTGTTAACATTTTCTTCTAACCAGTTGCTAAGGAATTAAACTATAATTTAAGTATTTTTATTATGTTTCTAAAATTGTAATCCTTGAATTTTAGGAATTCAGCTGCTGAAACTAGAATTTTGATCACAGGTGTGAGGATGCTTCAGTTTATCCACAGCTGTTAACTATAGTTGTCTGTCATGTGCTAGCAGGGGCGTGGTTTAGCCAGCTGCAGAAAGTTTAATTCTGAGGACTCTGGAGAGAGGTATAAATGCCTGAGCCCCAAGAGTGTTGGGGGGGGGTTCTCTGAAGGGGGAAGAGATTGCTGCTCTCCCTGATACTGGTGTTTCCCCCAAACTGGTGCTGGTTTGTCCTGTTGCTGTGTTTGCTGGTTTGCTTAGAATATAAGGGATATTTTCATAATATTTCATTGTAGCTATGCAATATTATGAAAATATCCCTTATATTCTAAGAGCCTGGAACTTTTGGAACTCTTATATTCTAAAAGTCTGGACAGAGAATGGTTGGTAAATGTGGCTTTGACACCTACTACAGTGTCAAAGCCACATTTTGACAGTGGAGAGTCTCTGGAACATATCACTTTCTTTTTCTTTTTCTATGAGCCACATGATTACAGCAGTTCATATTATACAAGATGTAATTACAACTTCTTTACTTTGTAAATCAATTTCCTTTCATTCTTGAGTCTTCTGCAAGAACAATATATGCTCTTAAAAAAAGAGGTCAGAAGAATTAAACTTTAATTTAAGTATTTTATTATGTTTTAAAAATTTTAATCTAAAATAATCTTAAGTACCAACGTTAATGGATTTAAAGAAATTATCTCTGATTTTGTATTTTCTTAGTCATTTTCTACCTCCTGTTAGTGGATTATTGAGAGTGAAGTTAAAGCCACTTCTTTGTACTTAAAAGTTAATTTTCTTTACTTATTCTCCTATGAATTAGGGTAAAGTATGCAGCTGTTTAATGAATGAGAATCTCTTAGGTATTTGGGCAGGTTTAGGATGATATGCTATGATTCTTAATGATATGTCAAAAGTTAGGCAGTTTTATTCTTCTCTAAAAACATGCTTGGAGTAAGAGGACTTATGAATTTGCAATGACTTGCTTTGAGCAGGATTTTAATTGTAAACATTGAGCAAGGATGACAACTATGAGCTGCAACATGTGGTGGGAATTGGCTATCCATGTCCTGCAACCCATGATTGCATGGGAATTTTGTGGACACACTTACTTTTCAGCTGAGTGCTTTTTTGTTGTTCCCCAGTTATCTGTATATGGATGGTTAGGTCCACATTTCCATATCATCTAAACGCGTCTTCTAAACGCACTTTAGGTATTTATAAACCATCTTCTGTGGTTCCCCAGGATGATGTATTTGCTCTTGGAGAGAATGGCATGGTAGAGCTCTACCTGCCCCCAGACTCTATGAAGGATACAGATTAACATGGTTTCAGGGTACACCATCCCTTACAGAAGGCTTAAGGGAGATCATGTGGCTGAAGGCAGAGCATGTGAGAGAAACTTGCAATTTCAAAGTTGCCTCACCTCAAGAGCTGCCTTTCTGCCACTGACCTTTCCACACCTACCTGGCAAGCACCGTGACCACAGATGTCAGCTGTGTGTCCTCTGCAATCAGCTTGCCCTCCTGGGTTAGCCTTTTAAAGTTGGCATGGCCATCCTCTTCTCAGGCCAATTACTTGTGTTTCTTTCTGTCATATGGAAGACAGGGATGTGGGCTGTGACCTTTTGAGAATTCCTTCTAGTTTTCAAAGAAAATTCCATGTGTGCTTTTTTTGCAAACCCCACACAATCTGTGAAGCCAGCAGTGTTATGGAAATCCCTGACATGATAATTTTGGAGTTTTAAAGAAAATATCCTCTGTGATGAAGTACTTCTCTTTTTTTTTTTTTAACTAACTAGTTTTAAATGGTTACATCTGTTAATTTGTGAGAAGAAGGTAAAACCAGCAGTAAAGATATGAAATAGTGTTTAAATTCTCTTACTAAACTAACAGATACAAACTCCAGGCATAGAAAGTGTTTGTAGCATTGTACGTCTAAAAAAGAGTGTGAAGAAGGTGACTGGAAGGTGCCCCCGATTGCTGTCCCATGCATGGTGTAGGAGACAGGGCTGTTAGAAATCTTAGTGTGGCCCTTAGGGCTTTGTTACCTTTGTCTTTCAGTAGTCCCTATAGTATCCTACACACAGAAAATGAAGTATTAGGAAGCCTGGGTAGAGCCTATGAGTCTGTATTTTTGTTGTTGTCATTCTGAGGTTTAGACCCAGGGCTCATGCACACTAAACACTTGGTCAATAACACTGAACTGTACCAGAAACCAAGACTGGACATCTAAGCAAACATTTCAGATGACTTTACAAAAGGCCTTCTCAAGATCACTTTCTGGGAAGTCCCCAATACCAAGGAGCAATGTGACATATATTTTGAGACCCGGGAACATTCATGCCTTAGTGTTTGAGATTATCTAGAGCAGCTTTTTAAATAGACACTTTCCTTTACCTTTGGTTACATGCATGTCTCTCTGTGTAGGTATATGCTGGTGGAGGCCAAAAGGAGGAGTAAGATATATGTACCTTTGAGAGTTAGGAGTCACCCAATCTGTGCTGGGAACCCAACTTGAGTCTTCTACAAGAACAATATATACACTTTCAAAAAAGAGGCCAGAAGAGAGTGTCAGATCTCTGGTAGTAGAATTACAGACAATTGCAAGTTACCATGTAGATGCTGCGAATCAAAAGGAGGTCCTCCGGAAGAGCAGCCAGTACTATCTATCACTGAGATATCCCTTTGGTCTTGAGCAGCTTTTGTTTTAGGATTTACACTTAAAAGTTTTTTTTAATCAAGTCTTTAATCTTTCTGCTCTATCAATCTTTCTGCTTTTCAGATTTCTAAGCTAATAAACTAGAACAGATCTTAAGGGAATTGGTGACTGTAAGGGAAGGTTGTGAAGATGATGATGTCCATCGAGCATGGTATCTGAGCAGTGGGTGAATAAGATTAGAATGAGCAAATATGAGGCTGCACTGCTGACTGTGAAACACAGACAGTGTATGAATTTCCACAGCTTTTACTGAGACTGGTCACAAAACAGAGTGTACAGGCCCCAGGAACAGCCCCTGAGATCAGGCTTGGTTACCCATCTGGAGAGGAGTGCCAGGCCCAAGTCATGACCAGATCCAACCCATGGTCTATCCCATGTCTCCAGCCACAGGTGAGTGGCCCTGTCTGTCTCCCTGAGATCCACTCTCCATGCAGACCTGTCCACCTACCTGGGAGAACATCTAGACAATGAGAGTGCAAAGTTAAGTAAGAATTTCTTTCCGGAGTTCCCAACATGGTGGTACAGAGTGTGCACAATAGCTGAGTGGCAGGGGCCAAACCCAGCCTCAACAGAGCAATGAAAAGCCAAGACTGATTACAAATGCAGCTGGCAACAGTGTTTCCCCAGCAAACACTGGGACTGGTCACTCACCTGAATGCTGAGCTTTTAGAGCTTTTGAGACAGTCAGCCACATGCCCGCTCACTCTGTCAACCATCTTGGGTGGAGCTCCCTGCCTGTACAACCAGCCTAGCTGCTGTTGGCGAGAGGAGAGCCCCAGCCCAGTGGCACATGGGTCTAAGCTCTGGTCCACAACTCGACCTGCTTTATTGAGGAGACTCGACAGCTCTCAGAACCTCACAGGATAGTCCTCTTCCCACTCCAATCCTCTGCATATAGGTACAATTGGGTCACAATCACCTGAGGAGAGCTGAAGCCACTCTCTGAGACCTAGTCTCTATTACAGGGTCTTACCCATCATCTGGAAGTGGACAGACACCAGGATCAACCAGCCTCCAGAATGGGGTTATCCTGAGCACCAAAGCTAGTTGGCATTAGAAACAATCAGACAACACCAGGATCAACTAGATGACTAAAGGCCAGGGCAAGAACACACACACACACACACACACACACACACACACACACACACACACA
>CAJQZJ010037401.1:13593-48759 GCA_907164525.1 Lophiomys imhausi | reverse complement strand
ACACACACACACACACACACACACACACACACACACACACACACACACAAACCCCAAAGCAATATGGTGTCTCCAGAACCTAGTTATAATGCTACAGAAAGCCCTAAAAATCCTAACACAACTGAAACACAGGAAAATGACCTTAATCCTATGCTTATGAAAACAATAAAAGTCTTAAGGGAGGAAAACAAATCCCTCAGAGAACAACAAAATACACCAAAACAGGTGATGGAAATGAACAAAGCCTCTAGAGACATTCAAGATATTGTTAAGCAAGAGCGGGAAAAGACTAAAATAGTTTAAGACCTGAAAAGGGAAGTTGAAGCAATAAAGAAAACATAAGCGGAGACATCCATAGAACTGGAAAACCTTGAAAAAAGAAAAGGAACCACAGATACAAGCATCACCAACAGGATACAAGAGATGAAAGAAAGAATCTCAGGCATAGAGGATAAAATTGAAGAAATTGATACATCTGTCAAAGAAAATATGAAATCCAAAAAAGTCCTGACACAAAACCTTCCAGAAACCAAGGACACTATGAAGAGACAAAACCTCAGAATAATAGGAATAGAAGAAAGAGAAGATTCCCAGCTCCATGGACCAGAAAACATCTTCAGCAAAATCATAGATGAAAATTTCCCAAACCAATAGAAAGAGATGCCTATAACCATATAAGAAGCCTATAGAACTCCAAATAGTTTAGACCAGAAAAGAAAATCCTCCTACCACATAATAATCAAAATTCTAAATGTATAGAACAAAGAAAGCATATTAAAAAGCTGCAAAGGAAAAGGGCCAAGTAACACCTAACAGCAGACCTATCATAATCAAACCTGACTTCTCATCAGACACCCTAAAAGCCTGAAGTCCCTGGAGAGATGTTTTGCAGACCATTAAGAGCCAAGACTACCATACCCAGCAAAACTTGCAATCACCATAGATGGAGAAGACAAGATATTAGATGACAAAACTAAATTAAAACAATATCTATGCACAAATCCACAGCTATAGAAGATATTAGAAGGAAAACTCCAACCCAAAGAGGTTAACTACATTGAAGAAAACATAGGAAAGAAATAACCCCATGGCAGCAAAACTGAAAGAAGAGAAGCTCACTAACACACTACTATCACCAACAACAAGATGGCAGGAGGGGGTTGATCCAAGATGGTGGCAGCCCACACGGAAGTATTTTGATCTCGGGGGAAACAGTCACAGGGCGGCGGGTGTTGGAGGGCTGTACAAACGGGTCTGGGGGGCTCGACCCCCCAGGTCTCACCCAACTACTCAGGAACCACTGGGGGTCCCTGGGCAGGACCCTCCCTCCCACTCTCGGACACGCACGGAAGCTGCTGAATCTAGGAATCGGGATCCCCCCTCCCCCACCAGGAGAGACACACCGGGTAAGTTCCAATCTAATACCCAGTGGGCAGATTCAGACCCCACACAGAGATACTCTCCAGCCTGCTGGGCACGCCCAGGTCTCACACAGACAATCCGGCTATCTGGCGAAAGGTTGCGACCCATGGAAGTGTGTGCAGCTCGGCTGCAGAGTGCCATCAGGCTGCAGATTGCGACCCACTGCGGTATATGGGAGCTTAGTCGACCGTGACGTCACTTGCTAGTTTCCAGACCTGAGCTGTGGGAGTGACAAGGCTATTGGGGGTGAAGGCAGATTTACCCACCACAGAAGCCAACCCTGGGCAAAATGTGAGGTATTTGCAATTGTTGTCTATCAGACTTTTTTTTACTAGTACTGGCCCTTTCGGTGGGAAACCAGAGCTTACATGTACACAGCTCCACGCCCTAGATTAGTTAGGTCTCCACCTGGGAGGCGGGGCTGAATGACTCACCTTACAGGGGTGGAGTAAGGCAATTCGACTCCTACAACAAAGTGCCCACTTTGGACCCAAGTCCAGAAGACAGCTAAAAATTTCCAAATGTCCAGAGGCCCCAGACCAAAAAAAACAAAACAAAACAAAACAAAAAACCCAGAGCGGAATGACTCCAACAAAAGAAAGTAATGCTATTTCATCCAGCCTGGACCACCTTACCATAGCTGAAACACATGAAAACGAGGACAATTCTACATTATGGAAAGTGATAGAGTCCCTTCAAGGAGAACTTAAATCTATGAAGGAATTCAAAGAAGCCACAATTGCACATACGAAAGCAATGGAAAACACCATTAGAGAATTTCAGAACAAGGTGGCTCACCTTGAACAAGAAAAAGAGAGGGCAATGGAAGACTTCCAGGCAAAGACAAGCAAACTGGAGCAGGAAATGTACAAAACAAATAAAATCACTCAAGACATAAAAATGGAAATGGAGACAATAAAGAAAACACAGTCAGAGTTAAAAATGGAAATGGAGAATCAAGGGACAAGAACAGGAACTATGGATTTGAGTACCAAAAATAGGATTCAAGAGATGGAAGACAGGATATCACGCATGGAAGATTTGATGGAAGAAATCAATACAATATCCAAATAAAATGAGAAAGCTAAAAAATCTCTCACCCACAATATCCAAGACATCAAGGACTCAATGAAAAGATGGAACTTAAGAATTATAGACATACAGGAAAGAGAAGACTCCCGACTCCATGTCCAGGAAATACCTTCAACAAAATCATAGAAGAAAACTCCCTAAACCTAAAGAAAGAGATGCCAATAAAAATCCAAGAGGCTTACAAAACACCAAACATATTAGATCAGAAAAGAAACTCCTCTCGCCACATAATAATTGAAACTCCAAATGTAGAGAACAAAGAAAGGATATTAAAATCTGTAAGAAAAAAAGGCCAAGTCACATACAATAGCCATCAGAATTACACCTGACTTCTCCTCAGAAACATTAAAAGCTAGAAGGGCCTGGACAGATGTCCTACAAGCCCTGAGAGAACAGAGGTGCCCAGCCAGACTACTATACCCAGCAAAACTCTCTATCAACATAGGTGGAGAAAACAAAATATTCCATGACACAATCAAATTTAAACAATATCTACTCACAAACCCAGCCCTACAGAAGATCCTAGAAAGAAAATTCCAACACAGAGAAGATAACTACACCCAAGAAAACAGAGGAAATAGAAACCTCCACAGCAAGTAAACAAAAAGAAACACAAGACCAACAGCTATACCAAAATAATGGGAAATAACAACCCCTGGTCACTAATATCCATCAACATCAATGGACTAAACTCACCAATAAAAAGACACAGACTTACAGACTGGATCCATAAACAAGACCCATCTTTTTGCTGCATACAAGAAACACATCTCACTATTGAAGATAGACACTATCTCAGAGTAAAGGGCTGGGGAAAGGTTTTCCAAGCAAATGGACCCAGGAAACAAGCTGGAGTAGCCACCCTAATATCAAACAAAACAGACTTCCAATTGAAGTTTATAAAAAAAAAAAGACAGAGAAAGGCATTACATACTTGTTAAAGGAAATATTCATCAAGAGGACATCTCAATATTGAACAGCCATGCCCCAAATACAAAGGCACCTACATTTATAAAAGAAATGCTTCTAAAACTTAAATCGCACATCGATCCAAACACTGTAATAGTGGGAGATTTCAACACCCCACTCACAACTATGGACAGATCATCAAGACAGAAGCCAAACAGAGAAATAATGAGTCTAACAGAGATCATGAACCAAATGGACCTAACAGATATCTACAGAACGTTTCATCCAAACACAAAAGAATATACCTTCTTCTCAGCACCATGGAACCTTCTCCAAAATCGACCATATAGTTGGACACAAAGATAGCCTCAACAGATACAAGAAAATTGAAATAACCCCTTGTATCTTATCAGACTCCATGGAATAAAGCTGGACTTCAATAGCAAAAGAATCAAAAGAAAGTCTACACACACATGGAAATTGAACGACTCTTTACTACAGGACCACTGGGTCAGGGAAGAAATAAAGAAGGAAATCAAAGAATTCTTAAAATCCAACGACAATGAAGACACAACTTACCCAAACCTATGGGACACAATGAAAGCTGTGCTAAAAGGAAAGTTCATAGCATTAAGTGCCTTCAAAAAGAAAATTGTGACAGCTCATATTAGCGAATTAACAGCTAAACTGGGTGAATTGGAAAAAAAAGAAGCAAACACTCCTAAGAGGAGCAGAAGGCAGGAGATCATCAAACTTAGGGCTGAAATCAACAACTTAGAAACAAAAAGAACTGTACAAAGAATCAATGAAACCAACAGTTGGTTCTTCGAGAAAATCAACAAAATAGACAGACCCTTAGCCAAATTAACTAAAAGGCAGAAGGAAAAAACTCAAATCAACAAAATCAGAAATGAAAAGGGAGAAATAACAACAGACATTAAGGAAATCCAGAGAATATTTGGATCCTACTTTAAAAAATCTATACTCCACCAAATTTGAAAACTTAAGTGAAATGGACAATTTTCTTGATAGATTCCACCTACCGAAGCTAAATCAAGATCAGATAAACAGATTAAACAGCCCTATACCCCCTCAGGAAATAGAAACAGTCATTAAAAATCTCCCAACCAAAAAAATCCTAGGGCCAGATGGCTTTAGCACAGAATTCTACCGGACCTTCAAAGAGGAGCTAACACCAATACTCTTCAAACTCTTTCACCAAATAGAATGTGAAAGAACATTGCCAAGCTCATTCTATGAGGCCACAGTCACCCTGATTCCTAAACCACACAAAGACCCAACAAAGAAAGAGAACTTCAGACCAGTCTCTCTCATGAACATAGATGCAAAAATACTTAAAGAATACTAGCAAACTGAATTCAAGAACACATTAAAAGTATCATACACCATGATCAAGTAGGCTTCATCTCAGGAATGCAGGGATGGTTCAACATACAAAAGTCTATCAACGTCATTCACCATATAAACAAGATGAAAGAAAAAAAACCACATGATAATCTCGCTAGATGCAGAAAAATCATTTGACAAAATCCAACACCCCTTCATACTAAAAGTTCTGGAGAGAACGGGCATACAAGGGTTGTACCTAGAAATAATAAAGGCAATATACAGCAGGCCAGTGGCCAACATCACAATAAATGGAGAGAAACTTGAAGCATTTTCTCTAAACTCAGGGACAAGACAAGGATGTCCACTTTCACCATATATCTTCAATATAGTACTTGAAGTTCTTGCTAAGGCAATAAGACAACTAAAGGAGATCAAGGGGATAAATATTGGAAACGATGAAGTCAAATTATCCCTATTTGCAGATGATATGATAGTATACATAAACGACCCCAAAAATTCCACCAGAGAACTCTTACAGCTGATAAACACCTTCAGCAAAGTGGCTGGATACAAAATTAATTCAAAAAAATCAGAAGCCCTTCTCTATACAACAAACAAATGGGCTGAGAAAGAAATAAGGGAAACAACCCCCTTCACAATAGCCACAAACAACATAAAGTACCTGGGGGTAACTCTAACCAAGTAAGTAAAGGAACTGTACAATAAGAACTTGAAGCTGTTGAAGAAAGAAATGGAAGAGGCCTTTAGAAGATGGAAAGATCTCCCATGCTCATGGATAGGTAGGATCAACATAATAAAATGGCTATCCTATCAAAAGCAATACATAGATTCAATGCCATTCCTGTCAAAATACTAACACAATTTATTATAGACTTGGAAAGAGCTATTCTCAATTTCATATGGAACAACAAAAAGCCCAGAATAGCTAAATCAATCATGTACAATAAAAAAAATCTGGAGGTATCACCATCCTGGATTTCAAGCTGTAGTACCAAGTAATAGTAGTAAAAACAACATGGTATTGGTATAGAAACAGACCAGTATATCAATGGAATCGAATTGGAGATCCAGAAATAGAGCCACACACTTATGTCCACCTAATTTTTGACAAAGAAGCCAAAACGGCACAATGGAAGAAGGACAGCATCTTCAACAAATGGTGCTGGTCCAACTGGATGTCCACTTGTAAAAGAATGAAATTAAACCCATACTTATCACCTTGTAAAAACTTAAATCCAAGTGGATCAAAGACCTTAACATAAGGCCGGTCACACTAAATCTACTAGAAGAGAAAGTGGGAAAAACCCTCGAACTAATTGGCACAGGTGACAAATTCCTGAACAGAACACCAACAGCTCAGGACCTGAGATCAACAATCAATAAATGGGACCTCGTGAAACTGAAAATCTTCTGTAAGGCAAAAGACACTGTCATTCGAACAAAACAGCAGCCTACAGACTGGGAGAAAATCTTCACCAACCCCACATCTGACAGAGGGCTAATATACAAAATCTATAAAGAACTCAAGAAATTAAATGCCAAGAAACCAAATAATCCAATCAAAAAATGGGGGACAGAGCTAAATAGAGAATTCACAAAGGAGGAATCCCTAATGGCTGACAGACACTTGAAGAAATGCTCAACATCCTTAATCATCAGAGAAATGCAACTCAAGATGACTCTGAGATTCCATCTCACACCTGTCAGAATGGCTAAGATCAAAAGCTCAAATGACAGCACATGCTGGCGAGGGTGTGGAGAAAGGGGAACCCTACTCCATTGCTGGTGGGAGTGTAGGCTTGTGCAACCACTATGGAGGTCAGTGTGGCGATATCTTAGAAAACTTGGAATAGCTTTGCCTCAGGACCTAGCCATACCACTTCTGGGTGTTCACCCAAATGTCTCTTCACGGAATCATAAGGAAGTTTCCTCGTCTATGTTTATAGCAGCCTTACTTGTAATAGCTAGAAACTGGAAACAACCCAGATGTCTCTCAACCGAAGAATGGGTTAAAAAACTGTGGTACATCTACACAATGGAATATTATTCAGCTATCAGGAACAATGAAATTATTCAATTTTCAGCCAAATGGATGGAACTAGAAAAGCTCATCCTGAGTGAGGTAACCCAGACTCAGAAGGATGCATATGGCATCTATTCACTTATAGTAGGATTTTAGCTATATAGTAGAGGATATCGGTACTAAAACTAACACACCAAAGGGAACATGGACATAGACTTTTTATTTTTTATTTTTATTTTTTTCTATTTTTTATTCTTTTTTATCTGTTTGTCTGCTTATTTGTTTGTTTGTTTTTTAGTTCTCTCTCCCAGGCAATGAGACACTTTTCACTGGTGGTACTGCCTCGTGGACCCCCAATATATGAGGAGGCTCTTGGCCCTCATACGACCTCTGAACTGAGATGAGGGACTGTTATATAGGGACACCCCACCCCAGAGAAATGGGATGGAAGTGTTAGGGGGTAAAGAAAAAAAAATGAAATGTGAAGTTTCGGCCTTTTGCTACTAATTGTCATAAACTGTTTAGGATAATTAAGAAATGCAAACTAATAGTCATTCAAGCCAGTTATTGTGTTAGATACTATGACAGTCTATTATAGTTATTTTCTAAGCTTATCAGAAATAAGCTGCTAAGAGACAAGCAACATCTGCTTATCCTAATATAAGAGATAGATAGGGCCTCTTCAAAAACCTCAAGAGATCTGCAGAATATGGCATTCAAAGATGTTTTCTTAACTTTAGATTTTTTTTTATATCAGCACATATCAACTCCTGACAGCACCCCCTATTCTCCTCCAAGTAGAAGATGAGCATCGAAGAATCTCCAGTGGGAGATGATTGAATTAGTCGCAAGCCTATCTCTTGGTAGGAAAAGTCCCTTGCTCCAAATGTAGACAGAATGCTGTCCAAAAAGGACAAAACTTGGAAGCAGGTAAGTCGACAGCCTAGTTTTGCCAAGACAGGGTAAGCAAGTCCTTCATAACCCCTGCTCTACAATCAATGTCTGTCAGAGAATCGTGGCCAAACGACTGAAGATCGATGCTGTAATGTATGGAGAGAAAATGGGAACTGTCCAGGCAGCCACTGGTATGTCATTTCTTATTTTTGGAAGCTGCAGGTCCTGTACTTCCTATAAAATCAGATATATTTATCCCTCTCAGGTCTCTGAGGTGGTTGAAGAATAGATAGCTAGAGTCTCATAATTAAATTTTGAGTTGTTTGGGAGTCAAGAGAGTGTTATATATCTAGGAAGATACTTTTAAAATTGTGTTGCAAATTATTATGAATGTTGAGTTAGATATAGAACTTTAAACTCATGGAGATGGTTAGATAGTAGGAAGTTAAATCAGGTGCCAAATCCATATGGACTGGACATTGGGAATGTATGCTAAGCCATATAACCCTCATAACTGTGGCCTAATTACCTCTGTTCTTTTTTATTGTATCTATTGTTATAAGAGAAAAAGCTATTTGTTGGACTGAAATGGGGAGCTGTTGGGGGAAATAAGATATACCTTAAACTTAAAAAAAAGGGAAGAGAAGGGGGAGTTGAGGGTGGGAGGGTGGGACTCGATGGGGGAATAGGGAGGGGATTGCCATTGAGATGTAACTTGAAGAAATAAAAAATTAATAAATAGTTTTTTTTGTGACAAATCATATTAAAATTATTTCAAGAAATCAACAATTTTCTTTCTAAAATTTGTAGCTGATGATATGGATAATCAAATGAGTTCTTTATGTTTTTGCAAATTACAAATTGGTAGTAAAGATATGTATTATTCACCAAAAAAAAAAAACAAGGTGGCAGGAAGTAACAATCTCTGGTCATTAATATCCTTCAACATCAATGGACTCAATTCCCAAATAAAAAGACACAGGCTAGCAAAATGGACATGAAAACAGCACCCATGATTCTGCTGCTTATAAGAAACAATTTCAGCAAAAAAGATAGGCATTATCTCAAAGTAAAGGGCTGGAAAAAGATATACCAAACAAATGGACCCAAGAAACAAACTGGAGTAGACATTCTAGTATCCAATAAATTAGACTTTCAGCCAATCAAAAGAAATGGGGAAGGATAATTCATACCCATCAAAGGAAAAATCCACCAAGATGACATCTCAATACTGAACATCTATGCCCCAAATGCAAGGGTACCCACATTCGTAAAAGAAATACTACTAAAGCTCAAACCTCACATCAAACCCCACATGTTAGTAGTGGGAGACTTGAACACACAACTCTAACCACTGGACAGATAAATGATGCAGAAACCAGAGAAATAATGAAATTAACAAACAGCATGAATCAAATGAAACTAACTGATATCCATAGAACATTTCATCCAAACACAAAAGAATATACTTTATTATCAGCACCTCATGGAATCTTCTCCAAATTTGACCATATAGTCAGTCACAAAGCAAAACTCAACAGATACAAGAAAATTGAAATTACCTCTTGTAGTTTATCAAACCATCATGGAATAATGCCAGACTTCAACAATAACAGAAACATCAGAAAGCCTGCAAACTCATGGAAAGTGACCAACTCTCTACTCGACCTCTAGGTCAGGGAAGAAATAAAAAAGAAATTAAAGTCTTCTTAGAATTCAATGAAAATGAAGGTACAACGTACCCAAACTTATGGGACACATTGAAAGCAATGCTAAAAAGAAAGTTCAAAATGAGATTGGTAAGTTCACATACTAGCCACCTAGAAGCACACCTGACAGAGCTAGAACAAAAAGAAGCAAACATTCCCAAGAGGGATAGATGGCAAGATATAATCAAACTCAGGGTTGAAATCAATATATTAGAATCAACGAAAAGAATAGAAAGAATCAATGAAACCAAGAGCTGATTCTTTGAGAAAATAAACCAAATAGACAAACCCTTAGGCAAACTAACTAAAAGGCAGAGGGAAAATATCAAAATCAACAAAATCAAATGAAAAGGGGAAAATAACTATAGACACTGAAGAAATCCAAAGAACCATTAGGTCTTACTTCAAAAACCTATATTCCACAAAATGAGAAAACCTAAGTGAAATGGAGAATTTTCTTGATAGATTCCATGTACCAAAGTTAAATCAAGCACAGGTAAACAATCTAAAAAGACCTATAACCCCTAAGGAAATAGAAGCAGTCATTAAACGTTTCCCAACCAATAAAAGCCTATGGCCAGATGGTTACAGCACAGAATTCTACCAGACCTTCAAAGAACTAACACCAATACTCTTCAAAGTTTTCCACAAAATAGAAACTGAAGGAACACCGCCAAACTTATTCTATGAGGTCAAAATTACCCTGAAACCTAAATCACACAAAGATGCAACAAAGAAAGAGAATTTTAGACCAATTTCCCTTATGAACATGAATGTGAAAATACTCAATAAGGTACTTGCAAACACATCCAAGAACACATCAAAAGTATTATATCTTTGATATAATGTTATATCTAGTATATTATATATACTATATCACCATGATCAAGTAGGTTTCATCCCAGGGATGCAGGGGTGGTTCACCATACAAAAATCCATCAATGCAATCCACCACATAAATAAGCTGAAAGAAAAAAAAAACACATGATTATCTCATTGGATGCTGATAAAGCCTTTGACAAAATCCAATACCCCTTCATGATAAAAGTCTTGGAGAGATCACAGATACAATGCCCACACTAAACTTAATAAAGGTAGTATACAGTATGCTTATAACCAACATCAAACTAAATGGAGAGAAACTTAAAGCAATTTCATTAATATCAGGGATAAGGAAAGGCTGCCCACTCTCTACATATCTCTTCAACATTGTACTTGAAGTTTTAGCTAGAGCAATAAGACAACTAACAGATATCAAGGGGATACAGTTTGGAAAGGTAGAAATCAAAGTATCCCTATTTACAGATGATGTGATACTATATTTGTGAACCCAAAAATTCCACCAGAGAATTCCTACAGATGATAAACACCTTCAGCAAGGTGGCTAGATACAAAATTAATTTTTTAAAAATCCATAGTCTTTCTTTACACAAAAGATAAATGGGCCAAGAAAGAAACTTGGGAAACAACACCCTTCACAATAGCCATGAATAATATAAAATACCTGGGGGTAACTTTAACCAAGCAAGCAAAAGACCTGTATGACAAGAACTTCAAGTCCTTGAAGAAAGAAACTGAAGAAGATATCAGAAGATGAAAAGATATTCCATACTCATGAGTAGGTAAAATTATCATAATAAAAATGTCCATCTTACCAAAAAGCAATATACAGATTCAATGCAATTCCTATCAAAATACCAACACAATTCTTTTCAGACCTCCAGAGAATAATTCTCAACTTCATATGGAAAAACAAAAAACCCAGAATAGCTAAATCAATCCTGTACAATAAAAGAACATCTGGAAGTATCACATCCCCGATTTCAATCTGTACTACAGAGCAATAGCAATAAAAACAGAACGGTACTGGCATAGAAACAGACCTGTTGATCAATGAACTCGAATTGAAGACTCAGAAATAAACCCACACACCTATGGTCACTTAATTTTTGACAAAGATGCCAAAACCATACAATGCAAAAGGTAAAGCATTTTCAACAAATGGTGCTGGTCTAACTGGGTGTCAACATGTAGAAGAATGCCAATAGACCCATATTTATCACCTTGCCCAAAACTTACGTCCAAGTGAATCAAAGACCTCAACATAAAGCTGAACACACTAAATCTAATAGAAGACAAATTGGGGAAAAGCCTCAAACTTATTGGCATAGGTGACAACTTCCTGAACAGAATACCAGTAGCTGAGGCTCTAAGAGCAACGATCAATATATAGGACCTTATGAAATTGAAAAGCTTCTGCAAGGCAAAGGACACTGTCATTAAAACAAAACAGCAACCTACAGATTGGGAAAAGATCTTCACCAGCTCCTCATCTGACAGAGAGCTAATATCCATAATTTATAAAGAACTCAAGAAATTAAACACCAACAAATCAAATAATCCAATAAAAAAAATGGGGCACAGAACTAAACCAAGAGTTCACAAAAGAGGAATCTCTCAAGGCCGAGAAGCACTTTAAGAAAGGTTCAACATCCTTGGACATCAGGGAAATGCAACTCAAAATGACTCTGAGATTACTTCTCACACCAATCAGAATGGATAAGATCAAAACCTCAAAAGATAAGGGGATTGTGACTGAGATGTAACATGAAGAAATAAATAAACATAAATACCCCTCAAAAGATAGCAAATGCTGGCAAGGATGTGGAAAAAGAGGAATACTCCTCCATTGCTGATGGGTGTGCAAACTTGTGCAACCACTTTGGAAATTAATCTTAGAAAATGGGAGTAGTTCTACCTCAAGATCCAGCCATACCCCTCCTGGGCATATATCCAATATATTGCCTCAACAATGTCCATAGCAGCTTTATTCATAATAGCTAGAAACTGGAAACAACTCAAATGTCCTTCAACCTAAGAATGGATTAAAAAAAAAAACTGTGGTACATTTACACAATGGAATACTACACAGCTATTGGAAACAAGGAAATCATGCAATTTGCAACCAAATGGTTGGAACTAGAAAAGCTCATCCTAAGTGAGGTGACTCAGACCCAGAAAGATACATATGGTATGTACTCTCTTATAAGTGGATATTAACCATATGGCACAGGACAACTATCCTACAACTTGCAGACCCAAACAGACAGGAACCTAGCATAACTATCCTAGGAAAAACTCCAACCGGCAGTGAGTGAGTCAGAAACCCTGTTGCATGTTAGAAGAACACCTTACTCCAGATGGGCTGCCATATGAAGCCCCAGAACAAGAGGAAGCTCTTGGCCCTCACGTGACTGATGAGCTGTGGGAATTGGATATGTGGAGGCCCACCTCATCTGAGGAGAGGGAGAGGAAGGTGACAGGAAGAGGGAGGGAGGGAGGGAAGCACTGGGAGGGGAGAGGGTAGGGGATTGTGATCAAGATGTAACTTGAAAAAATAAATTAAAAAAATGGTTAACTAAGCATAAACAATATAACAAACATAAAAATAATATTTATAACTGGTAATTTACCAAAGACATACTTGCCTTAATGGTATGAAAGGAAAAATGGTCTAAACTTCATTTTAGAATGTTAGACTGCAAGTTGCCATAGAGCTCACACCCTCTTGGATATCATCAGCTTGTAAGTTTTCTTCATATATATATATATATAGGATATCTTTGTTGTTTGGTATTAAAAATGCAGTTAAGGGATTTAAAATGTCGTGAGTAAATTAAGAGTTACTACAGTTCAAATTTGTTTTCTAAATCTCTAAGAATTGAACTAATTTGGAGCTAAGATAAAATAATTTGAGCAGGGCAGTGTTAGCCTACATCTTTAATCCCAGAGACAGGCAGCTCATGATAGAGTTTGTTGTCTTCTAAATTCTAGAGTTATAATGAACAAGATGGTGATGGTTCACACCTTTAATTCAAACTCATGAGAGGCACACACCTTTAATTTCAACACATTTGAGACAGAAGCATGCAAATTTCTGAGTTCAAGGCCAGTCTGACACAGAGCAAGTTCCAAATAGAGAAAAACTTAGATCCAAGACAGGTAGGTAGTTCATACCTTTAATCCCAACAATTGGAAGGCACAAGCCTTTGATCACAACACCTGGGAGGCAGAGGCAGGCACATAGGATTTACAATGATTTAAGATTAAAAGCCACTTGCAAAAGGAAAGCTAAAGTTCAAACTGAATGTCCTTTGTGATCTCAAAATATATATACCTAAAGGTATATTTAGTTCCAAAATTCAAGTTTTGACCTCTCGCTACCAACCGACATAAACTGTTTAGGATAATTAAGAAACGGAAACTAATAGTCATGAAAACGTGTCATTTTGTTAGTTACTATGACAGTCTATCACAGTTATTTTCTAAGCTACTCAGAAATCAAGTTGCTAAGAGACAAGCAATATTTGCTTATCTAAATATAAGAGATAGATAGGGCATCTTCAAAAACCTCAAGAGATCTGCAGAATATGGCATTCAAAGATGTTTTCTTAACTTAAGATTTTTTGATATCGAGACATGTCAGCTCCTGACAGCACCCCCTATATTACTCCAAGTAGAAGATGAGCATCGAAGAATCTCCAGTGGGAGATGATTAAATTGGTGGTAAGCCATTCTCTTGGCAAGAAAGACCACTTGCTTCAACTGTAGACAGACTTCTGTCCAAAAAGGACAAAACTTGGAAGCAGATAAGTCGACAGCCTAGCTCTGCCAAGACAGGGTAGGTAAGTCCTTCATAATTCCTGCTCTACAACCAATGTCTGTCAGAGAAATGGGGCCAAATGGCTGAAGATTGATGCTGTAATGTATGGAGAGAAAATGGGAACTGTCCAGGCAGCCACTGGTATGTCATTTTTTAGTTTTGGAAGCTGCAGGCCCTGCACTTCCTATATAATCAGATATATTCATCCCTCTCAGGTCTCTGAGGTGGTTGAAGAATAGATACCTAGAGTCTCATAGTTAAATTTTGAGTTGTTTAGGAATCAAGAGGGTGTTCTGGATCTAAGAAGATATTTTTAATATTATGAGGCAAGTTAGTATGAAAGCTGAGTTAGATATAGAACTTTAAACTCATGGAGATGGTTAGATAGTAGAATGTTAAAGTCAGGTGCCAAATACATATGGACTGGACATTGGGAATGTATGCTAAGCCATATAACTCTTATAATCGTGGCCTATTTATTTCTGTTGTTTTGTATTGTATTTATAGTTATAAGAAAAAGAACCATTATTTGGATTGAAAGGGAGAGCTGTTGGGGGGAAAAATAAATACCTTAAACTAAAAAAAAAAAAAAAAAAAAAAAGAAGGGAAGAGGATGGTGGGGCTGAGGGGGAGGAGGGTGGAAGGGTGGGACTGGAGGGGGGAATAGGGAGGGGATTGTGATTGAGATGTAACTTGAAGAAATAAAAAATAAATTATTAAAAAAAAAAAAAATCTACATCCAGAACAACTTCAAAATGGGCAGCTGAGATGGTTCAGCCTTACAGACTGTTCCAACCAGGACTTGGGTAAAATCCTGAACTTACCCACCCAAGTTCAGCTTCTGACTACAAACTTCTCAGAACATTTAAATAACTGAGCACAAAAAGACTGGACAATGAATGCTACTGTTAACTTGCTTAACCATTTTTTCCATTCTTACTTGGGCCCCCAAACAGGTTTCCTACATCCCTAACCAGCAGGAAACAATTTTAAGTGAGTGAGTGATGCCACATTCCCAGAACAGAGTTGGGTGATTTTTTTGGTCATTTGATGGGTTATGGATGTTTGTTTTTATTTAAGGGGATTGGTTACAAGTTGTTAAAAGGTCTTGTTAAACGAAGTTTAGCAGGTTAGACCTAGGGATTTCTCTCTTTTTCTTTTCTCTATCCTTCTTTCTCTCTTCTGTAGGGAGAAAAGACTTGAAAAGAAAAAAAAGGGGATATAGACATGATAAATGATAAAGAAAAAGGGGTAGAGTATTGAATCTACTCTTATATCTTTGTATATTGATACAAAATTAAGGTTATATTTGGCTACATTGGTGTAGATCTTTGTATATTGATATCAAATTAAGGTTAACTCTTTTTAAGGTATTCTACTTATGTAACTCTTAAAAATGCAATTTGAAGTTCTAGGCCTTTTGATAGCAACTATCATAAACTGTTTATGATAATTAAGAAATGCAAACTAATAGTCATTCAAACTTGTGGTTTTTTTTTTTTAGTTACTGGCATAGTGTATTACAGATGTTTTCTAAGTTAATCAGGAATTAAGTTGCTAAGAGACAAGCAACATTTGCTTATTCAAATATATGGAGATAGATGTTCTTCAAAAACGTCAAGAGATCTGTAGAATATGGCATTTAAAGATGTTTTCTTAACTTAAGATTTTTTGATATTGAGACATGTCAGTTCCTGACATCCCCCCCCCCCATTCTACCCCAAGTAGATGATGAGCATTGAAGAATCTCCACCTGGAGATGGCTGCATTAGTGGCAAGTTAGCCACTGGTCAAGAAAAAAACCCTTGCTTTAACTGTAGAGAGAATGCTGTCTGAAATGGACAAAAATTGGAAGCAGGTAAGTCAACAGCCTAACTCTGCCAAGACAGGGTGGGCAAGTCCTTCATAATTCCTGTTTTACAGTTAATGTCTGTCAGAGATACTGGGGCAAAAGACTAAAGATAGATGCTCCAATGTATTGATATTAAGAGATATTGGGAACTGTCCAGGCAGCCAGTTGTCTGTCATTTCTTAATTTTGGAAGCTGTTGGCTCTGTACTTCCTGTTTATTCCTATATATTTATCCTTCTCAGGTCTCTGATGTGATTGAATACTAGATAGTTATAGTCTTACAGTTAAATTTTAAGTGTTTTAGGAATTAAAAGATATTCTAGGTCTAAGAAGATGTTTTTAAGTTGGTAAAGCAAGTTAGGATGGAAACTGAGTTAGATATAGAACTTCAAACTCATCGAGATAGCTAGATAATAGATACTATTATTACTTGCCAAATTTGTATGGACTGGATATTGGGAATATATGTTATACAGTATAATTTTCATAATTGTTGCCTAATTATTTTTATTGTTTTGTATTATATTTATTGTTATAAGAAAAAGAGCCTTTCATTGGACTAAAAGGGGGAGATGTTGGGTGCAAAAAAGATACACTTTTAACAACAATAATAATAAAACAAATAGAAGATTGCTAGTTTGTACTTAGTGGTTCTCCCATCTTCTCAGAGCACTTCATGCAGGTTCTGTGGTCTTTGTCTTTTCTGCTTTCACATACTCATTCCTACCACACTCTTGTGTCTCTTTTTCTTTTCTACTTTTTCTGAGTGATAGTTATTGGCCGATGCTAACCATCTTTTATAGGTACAACTATTTAGATATCACTTATACCATTATGTGGAAGCTGTAGAAGAAAAGGAGATGGAGGTACCTAAGGTGAGGGAGATGTTGAGCAGGATTCTCAGTCAGAATGCTCAGGCAGGTCTGGATCCACAAATCTCATTTCACAGACTGGTGATGTACACATCAAGGCACATGCTTCCTCAGTTCCAGAGGCTGAGGGCTCTGACACCTGGTGAAGGACCTCCTGCTGTGTCATAACACAGATGCAGGCATCTTAAGGTGCAGACAGCAGGAGGAGGAGACAGTTCCTGCAGCTTCTTTTATAATCAGTCTCAATTCATTCATGGAAGGGGGCCCTGGTGATCTCACAACTCTAATTAAACTGTCTTCTTACACTAGGAAGCTGGAGAGTAAGCAGCTGACACATGCTTTTTGGGAAATGCATTTAAATGACCACACCTTGTGGCCTTTCTCTCTAATAAGTAAGTTCAAGTTAATCTCTCAGGAGGGAATCACTGATTCCAGTTGTGGGAGACATTGGAAGTGATCAAATCGAAAGCTGTTACTTTGTACATGGGAAACAGAAGTGTAGGCTGGAAAACCTCTCTCTAATTCACTCTCATTTTAAATGTTAGTCTTAAAAGTGAACTCATGGAGATGGTTAGATAGTAGAATGTTAAAGTCAGGTGCCAAATACATATGGACTGGACATTGGGAATGTATGCTAAGCCATATAACTCTTATAATTGTGGCCTATTTATTTCTGTTGTTTTGTATTGTATTTATAGTTATAAGAAAAAGAACCATTTTTTGGACTGAAAGGGAGAGCTGTTGGGGGGAAAAAGAAATACCTTAAACTAAAAAAAAAAAAAAAGAATGGAAGAGGATGGGGGGGTTGAGGGGGAGGAGGGTGGAAGGGTGAGACTGGAGGGGGGAGTAGGGAGGGATTGTGATTGAGATGTAACTTGAAGAAATAAAAAATAAAAGAAAAAAAAAGTGAACTTCATAATTTTTGCCCTCAACCTACATTCTCTTCCCATTATTGCTTTGTTGCCTCCCAGAAACTTAAGAGTTGTGAGATAGGAAACATGAAGGTGGGGGTAAGTGAAAACCTGCATTTACTTCACTGAAGGAAGTAAGACAACTTTGCACCTAGTACTTTGTTTTAATTTCAAAGATTACTGGAGCATAGAACTGGAGCTCAACTGCTCTGAGGTTAGATGATTTTAGGCATTTGAATCATGGAGAGCTGCATTAGATAGGAAGGTGTTTGCATCTGCATCTGTAAGATGTTCTTTGTCAAGAACTCAGTTTCCCTCTTTTGCACATTTCAGTTATAAGTCATCTTTTAAAAAAATGTATAAAATATGCATTTCTGGAACTTGCTAATTGTGCTTGTGAATTGTAATTTGATACATTTTTTAAGTTTATTTTTTTTTGTGGTGCTATGGATTGAAGCCAAGGCCTCATGCAGGCTTGTTAAGTGCTCTATCACTCAGCTACATGCTGAGCCTCAAACACTGGTTCAGTGGTAACTCCCACCTCCCACAGAGAGGCGGGGAGGGGAGGGAGAGAAGAGGAGGATCTTGATTTCAAGGAATCTTAGTCTATGCAGAATGTTTCAGGATATCCATGTCTATTGAGACATTGAGTCTATGTCTCAAAAAAGCAAACAAACAGATAAACAGGCAAAGAACAGGGTAATATAGAACCTACTCAACAGGGTCACTGTGGGAGCTAACTGAATAAATTATTCAGTATGGGGTGTGGCACATAACAAAAGTTCAAAAATGAAAGCTAACTATTACTAAACAATATCATTAGGCTGATGGAAAGCCTAAACAGTTGGAAGGCATTGTCCAGGGGCCACATGACCTCTTGAACAGCAATTTCTGCCTACTTATAAATCAGTTTGTGCAACAACTTGAGTATATGAAATTTATTACCTTCACATCCTGAGGTAACACCATTTGATAAGTGGAAGAAAAACTTCACAAACTTTTATTTTCATCACTTTAAGTAGATTTCACAGCTATAGAAATGACCTCATCTATGACATTAGGTTCTAAGCACATGTCTACCCTGCGTGTGACCTGAGACACAACCAACCAAGACATTCGCTTAGTTACCCATTTTGCTGTATCTTGGACTTAACAACTTCCTCTTCATCCAACTAATATTACAGTTTTCTCAGCTTATTGTCACTAGGGACCTTCAATTGCCAAGTGAATGAGGTTTCTAGTAGAATGGCTCCATAATTTGTAATCACTATGGCAACAGTGGGAATATTTTTATGAGCTGGTTGCTGCTTCTTAAAACAGATAAAATTGTATATAATTCCCTCTCCACCATTTTTTTTTGGAGGGAGGGGAATATGCATTAATAGGAAAAAGGAAGAAAAAATTAAACTACATCTTTATTGTCTTTGCTGAAAATGGGAATCATGTGCAATCAGCTTTCTTATTAAATCATGACAACATTTGCATTCCTTTTCCCATAAAGAGTTAGCACAAGCCTCTTACTAAATGTGCCAAGAATATATGGGCTGCAATTGTATCAAAACTGCAATGCTAGGATGAGCATTTCATTTTCTAAGATGATAACAGACAAATTAAACACGTTTAAATGTCATCAATAGACTTCACACTAGGAAATCTTGTTTGTTTGATACACTTGAAACTGCATCTATGTAACAGTTGTATGATTCAGGTGTTTGTGTCTTGCTGTTATTTCTTTGGTTTCCTTTGCTAATCCTAGCAATGACTAGCTTTGGGATTATGTAGTTGGTGATTAACACATTTCATGATGATGATTAACTTGCTTCGGTCGGTACCTGCCAGTATTTTGCTTCTCTGTTGATCTCCTCCGGTTCCTCCCGAGTGGTTATTAACTGGGGAGTCAGCCTCAGGGAAAAGAAGAGAGGAGGGTCTGGGGTTAAAGCAAACAAAACAAATAAAAAAGAGTATAAGGCCAGAAGAAGACTATTAGATATTTGTTCACCTTGGTGATCTCATCTTTTCCAGATTTCCATGACTGCAAGGGTATCTGTAAATTTCCCCTTCAGTGCCTGTTTTAACCTGACGGTGGGTGGGGAAGCTAGAGCGTAGGAGGTGGTGCATATGGTTAGTTGTTCTGGGGATGCAATTGGATGGTTCCTGGCCCGGTTCTGAGGCCAGAAGGCTGCTTTGCTCTGTCTGCCTGTTTGTCTCTTGTTCTGATTTATACTGTCTGGATGGATTTTATGCCTCTTTTGGGGTCATCTTAAATCCTTTCTGGGACAAGGCAAGGAATACTTCTCAAAGTCTATGGGACCATATTGTCTTTGTTAATTACCTGGCTTGCCTGTGCTTAAACACAGGCTCATTTCTTATACCCCAAGGCCAATTTTATTTATATGGCCCCATGTTACTGGTACCCTGAACATTTATATCCCCAAAAGAGGGATTTATCATTTTATAAAGGTTCTTCACAGTTTGTCTTGTAAGAACCAAATCTTGTTTCATTAAGATTGTTTCTTCCTGGAATCATACAGTTCTAAAAGAAAAATCCCATCTTTAAAAATGTAGTTTCTTCAGTTTCATCTATTTGAGCAGAAAGGTCACCTTGCTACTTATGGGAAAGTCTTGAAAACTTAGCTGGGAATAAAATGACTTCCAGATTAACAAATGTATTGAGGAGTTAGATTTTTATCAAGGAGAAGTTTAAGTGTCCCCCATGGCTCACTGGGGTATAAGGTACTAATTGGGCTCCATATTCCCAGGATGGAAAACTCTGAGATTTCCCTGGATGGTTGACAACTGTGTGGCCAGAGCTAACTCATGATAAATCCATTTCAGACAAAATTCTCACTTAAAATTTTCTTTTTGAGACAGGGTCTCACTCTAACTCTGGATGGCTAGGGACTTGCTATGTACACAAGGCTAGCCATGAATTCACAGAGATCTGCCTGCCTCTGATATGCCAGCATTAAAGGTCTGTGCTAACATATCTAGTCTAAATGAAATACTTTTTGTAAGATTAAGTGACAGACTCCTTGATGTGTACTATATTGGTCTTTTAATAAAGACAAGGGTATGCTGAATGTTAGATTCAAGATCCTTTATTTGGAGAAAGACCTGTATTAGAAGTAATGTTCTTAGTAGAAAAACAAAGGTTTATGTACTACATTGCATATTATGTTTTCCTCCACTTATTTATGTCTTTTCTTTGGATTGAACTGGATCCATTATCGGAGGGAATTTATGTGGGAAATCTGAATTAGAACTTTCCAAATCTTCAGTTCTTGATGTGAATGTAGAGGGATTCCAGAGGAAGCTAAAGTGGAGATAAAATGCCTTGCTTGGGTAGAAACGTGAAGGGAGTTGTTTTTTTTCTGGATTTGAGTGATTCCTTTTAGCTCATGAGAGGTAGAAGACAAGGCTGTGAGCTATATGCTCTATGTGTCCTGCCCAATAGAGCCCAAGCCCATGTGCAAGGAGAACATGTTGGGTGGGCCATCACCAGACACACAGCAACAGAGGTAGAGTTAACCTAAGCAGACACAAAATAGAACAGTGGGCATTCCTTAACTCATATGACTAAATGGGCCAAAGGCATCACTCCCTGGAACGGGCTGATGCATTTCTCTAGGACTCCTGACATGGGCCTCAGGGAGAGTGGAGTGAAGTTTCCCACACTGTAGGTTTGGTGGAAAAATGGGTCAAAATAGACCACATGCTATCACTGGAAAACAAGGTGGTGTAGAATTTTTTGCAAACTTTATTTCACAGAGTAAGGCTCACACTCATTAGGTTGAAGATCACACATGCAATCATATTTGAGACGCACAAACTGGTCTTCATCTTTTTCTTTCCCATTAAAGAAAGGCTTTTATTAGGGGTAGGGAAATATATATGCAATAAGGGACACAGGAAAAAAAATGGCAAAACACAGAGAGATTTGAGAAGCCAAAGCCCAGCCTCTCCTTAAGAGACTTTTTTTTTTTTTGTCTTTATGTTTTAGATCTTTGCTCTTGCTAAGTTTCATCATGGCTGCTTATACAAACCCTCCTCTGAGGAATGCTGACTGCTGCCCCTTCTGCATTGCCGAAGCACTTCGAGTGTGTATCTCAAAATCCATAAGAGAAGTCCATTTTTTTTTTAAAGGACACAAAGAAAACCCTTCCTCTCGTAAGTTGCTCTGTCAGATCACAATGACAAGGAAAGGAGCTACCATAAAGGTGTTTTCACCCCAGTAAAGCTCTTATGATGGGCCAAGAGAACAAGTCTACTCCATTCCAGCATGGCTAACCAGTGAGTATATTTGGGTTCCTTCCAAGAGCAAGGCTGGCTCAAAGTGGCTGTACAGCCATGGAGCCTACCACTTCCTGGTAAGGACTCAAATGCCACCTCTCTGGAGATCCCTGTACACCATGCAGAGAACTCCACCAAACACTGCTTCTCTACCTCTAAATTGATAATTTTTATTTTATTTTAAGACTATTTTTGAGACAAGGCTTCATGTAGTTCAGGCTGGTCATGGACTCTGTATGTAGCTGAGGGTGATTTTGAACCAAGGATGACCTTGACCTTCTGACCCTCCTATTTCTGTTAGAGTGCTGGGATTACAAGACTTGCACCCCCACACCCCATTTCCTTATAAGCCTGTATCTTGGACTTTGTGTGTCCCACTTACTTTTTGAGTCTTAACATATTCTCTCTTCTCTCCAGGAGGAAACACTTCACTTCAGAACTTGCTATATAACAATAGAAAGTGGAATTGCATATTGTACCTTTTATTGCCATATTCTTTCAAGTCACTACCTGCCCTTAATACATCATTGAGTAGTGCAAAGGGGTGATATTCTATCATTCTGTTTATTCTGTAGTGCAGGCTGACCTGTAAATCACTCTATAGCATGGGGTGACTTTGAACTTGTGGCCTCTACCTCCAGAGTATGGGTTTATAGGCTTAATCAGCCAAACATGGTTTATCATGTATATTTTCATGTATTATACACATAGGTAAATGAATATGTATTTATATCTGCAAAGTATATTACCATCCTCCATCCCCATAAAGAGCCTTGGTTTCTCAGTGCGGGAAGAGGTGTTTACAAAGAACATGATTTCAGAAGTGATCATTGCTACTGCTCTACTAAAAAGAAATCCTTGCTTTACCACTGCTGCTGTCTTGCTAAATGAACATGATGTGCCTATCAAATTGCCTTCTTAATAATGACGTTTGTGTACATAGATCAGTGGTGGTTTCAGCTTTCTCTTTGGTCAGAGAAACTTGATTTCACAGTGGGTAGCAGTATCCAGAGATTCATAGCTAGACAAAGTGTTGAGACTAAATGATTATTTGAATGCTGAGCCTTAAATGAGATGTTTCTATGTCCCTTTCCCCACCCAAGGCTCAGAAAACATGTTGGATGAAGGGAAAGAAAAATAATCTGTGAGCTGAGAAAGGAATGGAGTATAGTGGGACATCAGGTTCTGGAGATACCAGTGCCACTGGACTCTTGATCTCATTGTGATTACCTGCACAGGATCAGGCCTGTAGGAGGTGGGGGACTCATAATGACCCATTTGTAGAAAAAAAAACTAATTAAATTGTTTACTATATTTATATTATCTTTAATTGGGTTGGCAGTGTTAATCCTTAACCTGCCATTATAAATGAATACACACATACACCATGTGGATCTTAACAAGCCTAGGCCTGGGTTGTGGAATCCTAGCCCATCTAAGCTAGCTCATAATTCTATTAACCAAATATAACCCCATATATACATACATCCCTTTGGACTATTATTCTCCAAGCTAGGCCAATGTTCCAGTCCACGTGGAACAATCTTCTTTAATCTACCCCATGGCATGTCCTCCTTGTTTACTCCTGGCTTCTCTCCTGCAGCCTTCCTCTTCCCAAGATGCTATGTGTCTCTCAAAAGCCCAGGAACCTTCTTAGTCCCACCTATCTCTGTCTTTGCCCAATCTCCAGGCCTCAGCATTTATTTAACCAATCAGAGACAAAGCAAGTAACATACAGCAAACAGGACCAATCAACATTTAGAATGCTTAACACCACCCCATCACCCATTTCTTTTGAGGATTTATAGTTAATGGTAGCTACTGGGAGGGCCTTAGGAGTCCCTACCCTTCCTGGAGGATCTGTTTACAGTTAACGGTTGCTG
Source organism: Lophiomys imhausi (assembly GCA_907164525.1). Taxonomy (NCBI): domain Eukaryota; kingdom Metazoa; phylum Chordata; class Mammalia; order Rodentia; family Muridae; genus Lophiomys; species Lophiomys imhausi. The sequence continues at coordinate 24,869 of CAJQZJ010037401.1, read as the reverse complement.
GGTGAGGGAGAGATAATTTATTGTACAGTGTTTTTAAATAACCCTTCAACCAACCTCCTGTACACAACCTTACTACAACTCACAAGACACCCCAAAAAACAAACAACAAATAAAAGTACAAACAAAAAAACAAAGCAAGAAAACCCCCCATAAAAGGCACAAAAGCAAAAGCAGACTATTTGTAAAGAAGATCAATAGGACAGGGACAGGAGAGGACAAATATGATCAAAATAAAGAAATCTCACAGTGAAATCCATTATTGCATATAATATGTGCCTAAGAAAGAACTTTAAAAATTACTGTTTTTGATCTTAGCCATTCTGACAGGTGTGAGATGAAATCTCAGTCTTCTTGAGTTGCATTTCTCTGATGATTAAGGATGCTGAGCATTTCTTCAAGTGTCTCTCAGCCATTAGGAATTCCTTCTTTGTGAATTCTCTGTTTAGCTCTGTTCCCCATTTTTTGATTGGATTATTTGGTTTCTTGGTATTTAATTTCTTGAGTTCTTTGTAAATTTTGGATAATAGCCCTCTGTAAGATGTGGGGTTAGTGAAGATTTTTTTCCCAGTCTGTAGGCTGCTGTTTTGTTCGAATGAGAATGTCTTTTGCCTTACAGAAGCTTTTCAGTTTCATGAGGTCCCATTTATTGGTTGTTGGTCTTAGATCCTGAGCTGTTGGTGTTCTGTTCAGGAAGTTGTCACGTGTGCCGTTGAGTTTGAGGGTTTTTCCCACTTTCTCTTCTAATAGATTTAGTGTGTCCAGACTTAAGTTAAGGTCTTTGAAAACCCAAATGACAGCACATGCTGGAGAGGTTGCAGAGAAAGGGAAACACACCTCCATTGCTGGTGGGAGTGCAAACTTGTACAACCACTATGGAAATCAGTCTGGAGATATCTTAGAAAACTTGAAATAGCTCTACCTCAAGACCCAGCCATACCTCTTCTAGGTATACATCCAAAAGATTTCTCACCAAACCACAAGGATGTTTCCTCATCTATGTTCATAGCAGCCTTATTTGTAATAGCTAGAAACTGGAAACAACCCAGATGTCCTTCAACTGAAGAATGGATTAAAAAAAAACTGTGGTACATCTACACAACGGAATACTACTCAGCCATCAGAAACCACAAAATCATGCAGTTTTCAGCCAAATGGATGGAACTAGAGAAGCTCATCCTGAGTGAGCTAACCCAGGCTCGGAAGGGTGCACATGGCATCTATTCACTTATAATTGGATTTTAGCCATATAGTACAGCATAACTATGCTACAGCCAATGCACCAAAGAGAACAGGAACAAAGAATTTTTTTTTTTTTTTACCTTTCCTTGAGCACTTTGCCCTAGTGGTGCTGCCTTGTAGGCCCCCAGTGTATGAGGAGGCTCTTGGCCATCATATGACTGCTGAACTGGGGCGGGGGACTAATGTGTAGGGACACTCCACTTTGGAGGAGTGTGATGGAAGGGATGGGGGTAGAGGGTGGGAGGGCAGGAGTGGCAGGGGTGGAAAGAGGGTACTATGATGGAGATGTAACCTAAAGTAATAAACGTAAAAAAATTACTGTTTTCAGTTCTCATCTCTTACTGTATTCTATTCTTGGCTTCTCTGATTGTCTTTTCTTTTTTTTTCAGTTTAAGAAATTAATAGTTCCTTATATGTGGGGTTTTTACTTGAAACCTGAAATTGAGTGTCTCCTGAGTTGGAGAAAGTCCACTGAGGCCTTGGTCATATTATTGGGGTACTGTCGTGTTTCTGTATTGTATGAGTCCATCCAGGTTGTCTATCCCGACTCTGCTGGGATCTAGACAGAAGGGCTTCTTCTTGCTGTGGAGCAGAGCTGGACCCCAGCTCTCCGCTAGATCCTTTTTGAAACCCTAGTGAGAGGATGCTGCACCTTATCACTCCCATCATTTCAACCCTGATGCCTCAGGCATGTGGCCATTACTGCTGAGCACAGTGGGAATACTGGCTTTCACTGGGCCTCCGTGGACTCTCTAGCATGCAGACTGGATTTCCTGATTGTGGGCTACCTGCATGGTTTCACCTGACAGTGGCTTGGGGAAGCATTCAGGGATGGAAGTTACAATTCTCAACACCGGTTTCTCTAGTGTCACCCCAAAAAGGGAGTGGACTGAGTGGTTCCTCACTGCTGTCATGAGTCTAAATCTCCTTTAAGCCTCTCCTGTGTGGGCAGACGGGACTGGACCTGCTTTCTGTAATGTTTTCATGGGGTAAAATTGGTTAGTGTCATTTTTTATCTTTAAATATTTCCTCTTCTCTGGACTGTCTCTTCCCTAGTCTGAGAGAGCAGATATTTTGTGACAATGTTTTTTGTTAGATCATTGACATTCTGGGTTATCAGCTTCTATGGTATTTAGCCTGGATATGTGAGGTCAAAACACAAGTTCTCTGTCATCCCTCAAGTCTTAAAGCTTCTTTCCTGCCTGGGCTTCAGTCCTACGTCTGTGACGTCTGTGAGTAGTGTGCTGGCATTTTAGCTCAGTTAGTGGGAGGAATAAGGACAAGTATATCTTTTGCTTTCTTGGGAGCAGAATTTATTTATCTTTGATTTATAGTTACCTTTATCACATATATGTTTCTAATGTCAAGTGTAAAGCAAACATCATTGTTATGCATGTACTACATGCATGAAATAAATGCAAAATGCCTAGAATGAAAAGAGTATTTACATCTGGTTATTTCCTGTTATTACTACCTGTGGATACCATCCATATAGCCAGAATTTTCCTTGTTAGAGAGGTGAGGTTCACAAGTGATTTTTAAAAGTGAGCACAGACTTATTTTTGCTTTATTTTAAAAAATTAAGTGATTCTTAGAAAAGGGTGACTACAGTATGTGGCAGTGGTAGCCATGATCTTGTCACATCAGGAGGTCCTGTTCTTACAGTGGACAGTGGGTGAGATTGTGGGCAATGTCCTGAGGCAAGGACATGTGAGGCCGCCAACACCTAATGGTAAACTTCTATCATTCATGTTCAACAATGGAGGACCAAAATGAATATTAGTCTAGCTTCTTTCACCAAAAGGAAGAGTTTGGATTGGGGTAGAATGAAGCCTGACCTCATCAGCACTGTGCTGACAGCTTCTCTGGGACTTGTTTTGAGATTTTTTTTTTTTCTTGCTGGAGGCACATAAGAGAAGATGAGGTAAAGACAAAACTTATGGGAACCAAAGACCTGTTGGGGCTCTTAGATCTTTTCTTACTGTTTGCACTTAGCTCTGTTTGTTTTTCAGGCTTGATTTTATTAGTTATAAGTTGGGCCAATACTCATTATGTGTGTGTGTGTGTGTGTGTGTGTGTGTGTGTGTGTGTGTGTGTGTGTGTGTATAATGTGTGCTTGTGTATGTATGTATGTATGTATATGCCTCCCAAGTTTGTTGTCAGAATTTCCATAGTGTCATATATTTTTATTTTACAATTTTTTTTTATCCATCATGTATTTTGTCAGGTAGTATTTAGCACTTAATACTTTCTGACTACAGTAATGTGAGTACAGCGAGGAAGCAAGACAGAGCCCCCTCTAGAGACCCCCTTGAAGGCGTATTTTTAAACTGTTTATTTGTTGTTATGTTAATATCTCTATCTCCCCTCCAACCCACCGACCTCTTTAGGAAGGGGTGGGGGGAAAGGATATTAATAGAGACAGAAGGTGTAGACCTCTTTAGATGTAGGTCCTTGGGGGCAATTCGTGAAGATTCTGGCAGTCTAGCCAAACAACTTACATGGGAACGGGTACCAGCAGCAAGGGGAACACAGGAAACCAGGAAACCAGGAAACACAGCAGCAGCACGAATCAGCAGCAGTTCAGGGGAGCTCCAGCAGGGACAGGGGCAGCTGCGCTGGCTCTGGTGTCAGCAGTGGGTGGCAGTAGTGGTTGTACCCTAGCTTGGGACCACAGGCTCTTCAGCATGACCTGGGCCTTGATCAGCAGAATCCACGTCAGCAAATTCGAAGCATTCTCTAAGCATTGTTTGGAGTATTTTGAAGTGAAGCAGCAATAAGATACGATGCCAAGCAAAAACCGCTATGTCTTTCTGGGGTTTCTAGTTATTCCCACTCAAAATCTGCACAAGGATGTTTTTCCAGTTGGCAAACACCATGCTCTCCAGCACAAGGCATTTTCCTGTTTACTCAGATCACGCTGTCTCCAAGGGGTCCATTCATCAAAATATGTGCTCCAGCTAGCAAAAAGCATGTCCCCCAACAGGAGGCAGTTTAAGACTGACAAAGCATCATGTGCCCTTTCACGAGTTTGTTTTTCAGTGGTAGGTAGATCTAACACTTCCACGTTCCACACTTGGGACCAAACCAAAAAGCACATTTATTCAACACAACTGTGTTTTTAAAGAAATCAAAACTTCCACCACACACTCTTGGTACAACAATGTCTAAAAAGCATGAACTCTAGTTATGACACAAGTTGTAAGTTCAAATCCTAGTTCTTCCACTTCTGCATTTGAACTTGAGAAAGTTCCCTAAACTCTCTAGACTTGCTTTTAATGTTCTACACTAAAATATAGACATATATAAAATACAGATAATGCTTAATCCTTTACATAATATTGTGTATCAGTCAAGTGAAATAATGAATATGGAGTCTAGCCAAAAATAACCCCTACATAGAGTATATAAACTACCCAGATGTCTATTCAGAAAACATGAATATGTATGAACATTTCTGCCACAATTTTATGGTGATAAATTAAAAGTAAACTCAGTGCCAGTATTGCTGCCAAGTTAAGATTCATAGTAATTATAAGTGTACTAGAAGCTCATAATTAAACAGCTCAGGAGAAACTAAGCCTCAAGAAACATACCCTAAGTGATTAAGTTTCAAACCTATCCAAATTTAATTTGGTGATTCTGTAATACTCTGACTTGGTGGAACAGATTCGTAACTCATTAGACTCAACATAGTCTGTTCTCAGAAGCAGGCCTCTGTACCATTCTTAATTATGTTCATTACTTGATATAGTTGAGAGGAAAAGCACACGCCTTACTCCCATAAGCAACAGGCAACAGTTCTTCATTAAATGTACAATGAGTTCTTGAAACTAATTCAGAAACATAAGGTGAATAAAAATAGGATATATCCTATTCTAGAGCTCAATGTTATTGAAAAACTGTCAATATGTCCGGAAAACTTCTTAATCATTCAAAGCTAGTTAACTACTGCAAGTATAATGCTATGAAGCAAGTTCCCACAAATTCCAGAGCCTAGGCGACATTGTGATTTGTGTTATCTAGCACTTAGAATTTAGTTACTGAAATAATACCCATGAGTTACAGAATCAGAATACCTCAGAAGGCTTATCTCTAAAGGCAAGTCTCATTAACTATGTATGTACATGCATACGTATGTATGTATGTATGTATGTATGTATGTATCATCTATATTAGTTAATGTTATATATAAAATTAATGTTAATATATAATTATATACAGTATATAAATATGTATAGTTGATATGTGTATGTGTGTGTTTATATATATGCTTACTGAAAAACTAAGTCAATTCTCTGTTATTGTATCCCATCCAAACCTAGGAAGATACGTAAGGCAGTACAGTAAGAGACAAATGTGTAAAGGACCTTACTGTTACAAAAATAATTTGGAGTTTTATCCATAGAACAGAAAACAAGCACTGGACATGTGCATTAGGGAAAAGATATAATAAGATTTCCATGTTAGAGCCATAGGAGGTGAGGTGTCTAGAGATCATATTGGAGCCTTAAAGGCCTATTACCTTATATGTCAGATGAGATTGATATAATTTTGCTAAATTTCCTCTAGATTGAGCATTCTCATCTTCAAGGTTTTCTCCTTGGAAGAGTATGTCATATTCAGAGTTTTAATTTTCTACTCACTATTAAAATTATAAAGCATTTTAAGTGTAGAAAGTACAGAAAATAATAAAATATTTATATTTAAATCAAATATTTAAATGCAGAAATATATGCAGATGTACCAGCACATAGTCTTAATAAGGATAACATTTATGCTGTATTTTATTAAAATTTTTTGAATGGTAGTTTTACACATACAGCTAAACTATCCTTTTCTTAGTTATCTCCTCTTTTGAGATAACCCCTGTCTTGTGGTTAGCATGTTATCTTTGTGTGTGTATTTATACTTTTCTACATGAGATACACCCATAAAAATACCATGCATTATATTAACATTTGCTGAGGAAACCTGCCTATTCCCGTGACCATTTTTTTTTAGATTTTGTTTTATTAAATCTCTTTGTAATTGAATGCTCTTGATTTTATTAATCTTGATATCTCCAAATGCATCCCTTGACATCCTCCACTCTCAAATTAATAGCACCATTTTTGATCATTCTTTTTGATTATTATTATGGTTTGGTTCTATATATGTACAAATATATAAATACTGCTGAATCTACTTTTGTTGTTTATGTGTATATGGTTTCAGGACAGACAACTTTGTGTTGAGTAGCCAATTGGGGGCTCATACCTGGGAGAGGCTAATCCTTCCTTTCTCATTCATCAGCTGAGAGTTCTTTGTGTAGGTGTAGAACCCCATGAATTTTTCTCCTTTCCATGTAAGCATGTATATTAATATTCTTCAGATCTTGCTTATTCAACCATTTCTTTTTGTTTTGTTTTTGTTTGTTTGTTTGTTTTGTTTTGTAGCCCTGACTGTCCCAGAACTTGTTCTGTATTCCAGGTCGGCTTTGAACTCAGATATTTGCCTGCCTCTGCCTCCCAAGTGCAGGGATTAAAAGTGTGTGTCATCACCACCTGGCTATGCAACTATTTTTAAGAGAAGCAGCCTCACAGCACATTTCCTGGCCCTCTGGCTGTTACAATATTTCTGTCCTCTTTGATGTTCCTTGAACCATATATGTAGAAGTTGTGCTGAAGATGTACCTATTGGGGTACATAATCCACACTCCATTGATATCTGAATTGTGTCCAGTTGTAGTTTTTGTAATAGTGACTACTTGTGGAAAATAAAACTCATGTAATGGATGGTGACAGTTGCACTAACCTGTAGATATGAGGATGAGTTTTAGGATGTAGATAAAGCATTGTGCTGGTCTAGCAAAGTGATGGTAGAAGACTTTCTTTTAAAATCTCACTAGCCCCAGGATGTTGGCTAGGTTTCTAGAACCAGACATGATTTACCCCCTGTTGAGTCAGTGTTAAGTCCTATTAGACAGTTGTTGGTTACACCAACATGTGAATGCCACTATTTCAGCTTTATGGATATCTTGCTCTGTTGGCCATTGTGATTCATCTTTATTACAACCGGATATGATCTGTAATTTGCTTTCCTTCCTTGGCAACTTGTGTAGTATATCTTGGTACTATAGAAAACAGATCATAGGAAGGAAGGAGGACAATTAGCACTAAGATTGTTTGATAAATCTTCAAGGAATCATATTATTTTATATTAACTTAACATTAAAAACTGGATATAAGTATATGTGTGCATTCATATAATGTAGCTTAAACAAGGTTATGCCACTGAGCAGACAGCACTCCCATTAAGAATCAGACTTAAAAAAGTCCTTACCAGACACAATAAATCTCCTTTTATATGGTTTGTCAGGGTAGTCAAAATGACTCCCAAAACAACATAGGCTATTGCTGTATCTCTTGGTTGGCTCTCAGAGTTTGATGCCAAGCCTATAGGGTTGAAAACACAGAACACCTAGGACACAAAACCCAGATTATTCAATCTGGATCTGACATGTAGTCTATTCTTAATGTAGTAATTTATCCAGAGCCAACTCAGTTTTGATAAATGAGATCTCAAACATTCTCAGTGGCAGCATGACTGAATGTTATGAAAGAAAAATAATGGTACCCGGGTGATAGCTCAGTCACAGGCAATTGTCTCACAAACCTGAGGACTTGGATTTAGATTCCCAGAACCCACACAGCAAAAGCTGGCACCGTGCCATGAGTCCACCATTCTAGTTATGGCAACATGGATGACAGAGATAAGGGAGCCTTGGAAACTCACAGGCCAGCTGGTCTACCCTCCAGGGTAAATAAAATTCCAGGTGAATGAGAAACCCTGTCTCAAAAAGTTCAAGGCTATTAAAGACTGTCTGACACCTGAAGGTATTCTTTGACTTCCATGAATTCACCGTGTACATGAGCTGCCACATAAATAGGCGCGCGTACACACACATGCACGCACACACACACACAGACACACATGTGCATAAACTAAAACCAAAATGAAAAACAAAACACAAAAGTGCTGGAGGGGCCAGTTTAAGTGGGAGAGGCCACCAGAGAGAGCCTCTCTGAGAAGTTGACATAAGATCCAAAAGACACAGAATCAGGGAAATAAATTATATCCCAGGCAGATGAAAATCACTTGATAAATAAAAAGCATGTAGTGGAAAGACCGTGATTTTATTGAAGAGGGAAGGTAATAATTGTTGAAAAGAGAAGGCAAAGAGAAAGGTGGGTAAAAAGCCTTGAAAACAAGATTTTTCTGTGTGTTACAAGGCAAATAGAGCATACTGAATTTTATTCTGGCAGGCAGAGAACTTCTGGAGAATTAAAAAAAAACTGTCCCATTGAGGTGTATTTGCATGCAATAAACTGCACATATTTAAATCGTATAGTTTGATATGATTTGACACATGAATACATATTACACAGCCCATACTCAGGGCAGGAAACATTTCTCCTACCCCTTTGTAACACCTACCCCACATCCTTCATTCTCTTTCTCCCAGACAGACTCTGTTCACAGTTAACCACTCACCTACTCTTAGTAATTTTAGCTTGTGATATCTAGATTTTTTAAAGTCAATTGTTATCACACAAAATATACTCTCTTTTTGTATGTAGATTTTTCCTCGTGGAAAAACTACTTTGGGATTCATCCACATTGTACATATGTGAGTAGTTAACTCTCTTTTTTGGCTGAGTAGTATGCTGTATTATAGATGCACAACAGTGAACCTTTCCAAATATTGAGGGGCATCTGGGGTGTTTCTAATATTTGGATATAGTTTGGTTCTATTTAGTATATAAAGAATTATATTTCTCCTGGATAAGAATAAAGTGGGATAGTTAAATTACATAATTGGTTTACCTTTTTAAAAATTGGTAAACTCTTTTCCAAAGTCGCTCTATTATTTTGCATTTCCATCACAGATGATGAGAATTCAGATTCTTCCATGGACTCATGAGTCATTGATTTCATCAATATTTTAAATGTTGTTTTTATAAGTGAGTAGTAGTATCTCATTATGATTTTATTGTATTTCTTTGAAAGCTAATTATGCTCAGTATCTTTCTATGTATTTCTTGGTCATGTGTATGACTTATATGAAGAGGTTCTTAGGTCTGCTCAAATTTTTCACTGTTAAAATTTTTCCTTATTGTTGTACATCGAAGTTGTATTAAACATTCTAAATATAGGTCTAAATATAATACATATTTTTTTAAGATTTCTAATTTGTTTATTATTGCTATTTAGTCACAGAAAAGAATAACACTTTACAAGAAATTTACTTTAGCATACGTCATATAGATATAATTTTAAGTGACGAAGAACTATGGGAGAATGGGATGTCTTTACAAGGAAATAAAGAAACAGCAATAAAATAATTCTTCCATATAAAGATTTTGAACCAAATTATTCCTTTTCAGAATACAAAACCTTAATTCTTAGAAGGAAAGAGAAAAACACCAAAGACAGTAAGATAGAAGACTAAGAATAAAGAATTCTGTATAGATGAACTGCATATGTAGTATGTATGTATGGGCTGAGTTATAACAAAAATACTCATGTATTATAGTCAGTTCTGATATAGTTAGAAACAGCACTTTCCAAGAAAGTACAATTGGCCCGACACTTTCTCAGTCTTCAGTTACATGATTAATTAAAGCTGTGTAGCAGTCACTGCTGGTGAGCAGTATCAAGACAAATGCTTGACGAGATATAATTTTTCTCCTTGTTCATTGTAAAGATCGATGCCTTTTTGTAATGTTCTACAAGTTCCTCCATGGTGCTGAATTTCTGCTGTCCAATGCAGTAAACAGTCTCTTTCAGTTGGACTTTAAAATGCTTGTTTTTTCCTTGTGCTTTTAGTGATACTGAGAAATCATTTGGCGAAGATTCACTATCACGAATGAGGAAGTCTCCTTCATGTCCCCTTTCATTTAATGCCATTTCTGCCTGGTGCCTGGTGACTTTGCCATAATACCAAGGATTGCTAGCAAACTTTCCAGTGAGTGAAGGCCTAATGTAAACCAAACCTGAGGCTAAAGGAGTATTCTGCATGATCGTAACATAGTTTTTGGCACCAGGCCAACCATGCCATTCATTTTCCTGTATTTCCACCACTCTGGGTCATTTTCTAGCTTTTCAATAACATCCATTACATCGCCTTTCTCAAAGTTAAGTTCTTCATCATTGGATGAGCTGAATGGGTAAAGAGCCTGTATGACATGCAATACTTGACCCGTATTTAGGTTATTGACAACTGCTGCTAATTTCTCCGACAGAGAACCTACATGGTCACCCAAAGGACTGTCACCTTCTTCAGTTACATAGTTTGAAGGAAACCATCCAATTTGTCCATTGTAGCTGCCACGCCACCACCCATCACTGCATTTCTCCATGACGATCACCTTGGTCCCTTTTATCAATGACAATTCATCCTCTCTCTCAGCCATGTAGTTAAATTTCACAAAAGCAGGCATGTTGAGGTCATAGAGACGTTCTCCTGGATCAACAAAGCTATCATCAGCAGGAGATGCGGTATCTGGAACACTAGATTTTCTTTTTACTTTTCCAATACTTAAGGTGTCCTTCAGGTTTTTAACAATAGATGCTTTCCGAGCACTATTTTTTCTTTCCACGTAGTTAGAAGGGACAAACCCTGTTTTATTCATGGAATTTCGAACTCGCCACCAGGATTTAGAGTCATCCAGAAACCACAATCTCTCATTCTTGATATCCAGCTCTTGTTCTTGCTGTGCCACATAATCAAACTTGGCAACCACCACCACCACCTCTTTAACCATCTTCCAGAAGCTTTAGTACTTCCCTTCGCCGAGCCCGCAGCTCCAGTCACCTGAGGACTGCACCGGGGACGCCACTGCGGCCGCCTGGATGCCGTTACCGCACGAGGCCTGGGCCGCGCCGCCGCCTATAATACATATTTGAAAATATTTTCTCCCTGTTATTGGAGTGTCTTTTCTTTTCCCTTCCTTCCTTCCTTCCTTCCTTCCTTCCTTCCTTCCTTCCTTCCT